>JAWWLV010000100.1:43376285-43408727 GCA_035041135.1 Platyrinchus mystaceus
ACGAGATATTTGCTTTCCAAGGTTTGTGATTTAGGTTTGAAAGTCCTTTTGCTGAGAGCTGGTATCTGTCCCCTACAAGGGACACTGCAGTTCTAGATAACACTAGGTTTTAAAGCCAGAACGGGAAAGGCAGTCCTTTAGAATTCTTCTGTTATGGCTCTTTATCTTGCTGTTTGTTTTCACTACTCTTACAGAAATCAGAAAACAATAGTTACTGTCTTATGTCATTGCTGTGACTGCACCAATTTCATTAATTCCTGCTGCAAAAGTACATTTTTGATTGTTTTCATGAAAAACTGCTCAGTGAATTAAAGTAAAATACACTGTTGGGGGGGTTTATATACGTAGATGTTGCCTATAAACCTATAAAAAGGTTTGCTTGGAAAGCCAGTTACATTTTTAGACATGACATTTGATATAATAAGTTAAAACCAACACCTCAAAAGCCTCATGATCTGCCAAATGCTGTATGTTTGTGTAGCAATTCTGGTTGTGTATTATAATTACGTATAATTGATTACTGTATTATACTTAGTTCTTGTTTCATAAAACCAGAAGTTTCTTCACTTTATGTATTTCAAAGTTCTTGCTCACTTTCATTGTTTCCCTCGGGGCTGAAACTGTTGTTTCGGTGTGGCTTTGTTCTGATTATAATGACATCCCTCTGAACTCTGTCTCCACCTACTAAGGAATATTTGTCATTCCATAAGACTGTTGATTTATTTGATCATAAATATATATTTTTTATGTTCATGGAAATGCATTAGATATGCATATGTCTTGTCAGAACTCAGTGGTTTACTCTGAGCCTGAAGAATGAAGAAAAGACCATATGTGTACTAACACAGTGCTTTCAGAAAAGAATTCAACAAACCTCTCCATCATTCTCTGTATAATACCGCCTTGCTATCTTTCTGGAGCATTACAGAGCTCCTCCACCATTACCTCAAGAGGGGGAAGAATAGATGAAACAGAGGGAGGAGAGTAAAATTTTATATTTTGAAGATGGAGGACACAGCTGAAAGACCATTTTCTGTGATGATGCATAGTCTTTCCTTTAAGACTTCTCATATACACATCATGACTCTATCTTATTTCCATACTCTAGGTAAAAGATTTGAAAGAATGGAGCAATTTCTCTTAATCTTCATTGCAAACACAGTGCACATGATTCTTTATCAGGAAGTTATGAGTAATAGAAGGTGAAGAGCTAAGGATTTACATGTGATTTGTCTTTTTTTTACTGGATATGTATTATCCAGTAATCTCAAAGTATTTTAACATTTCAGAATGTTATTTGGTGCAGTACTGATTTATCAAGTTTATCAGTCCTTCTTTAAGTTTGTTGAGATGACTATTTTCAAAGGATTTCAAAAGAATAAAGCAAGAAGCTTGAAAAGCAGCTGTGGAGAGAAGCATTTCGAGATTCAGCTAAGGTGCACAATTCCAGAAAACATGGAAAAAAATACTGGCCCATCTAGAAGAACCAGTTAACTCTTATAAGAAATCATGAGCTTTCCTAATTAGCTCAGCACTTATGGCATTACATATTTGTTTTGACTACCTGGATGAACCTTCTTAGGTCTTCTCATAGGTTAGAGACTGAAAGAAGTAGACTTTACTATCTTTTTGTATCCCATCACCCAAGCCTCACCAGTAAACAAACAAAACAGATGCAAATGTGTTTGTTTCATTAGTGGCTCTTGCTTACCATTTTTTCAGTAAATAGTAGTTCTGTTTGTTCCTCTAAACACCAAATTCTAAAATTACACTAAAATTTACTTATGAATACTAATATATATACACCATAGTAAATTCTTCCTTTTTCCACAGAAATACTAAAATTATCCATAACATAATATTATTCCAGGCATTTTATCATAATATTGTGTCTATTAGGATCTCTGGTACATTTCTTTAGCAGACTTCTGAATTTATTGTAATATTTTTATTCAGATCCTGTATTGCAATGTTACTGTTAGCACAATAAACAACCACACCAACTAATCACTACAGTACATTTAATTTGAATTAGGCCTCCTATTCTTTTACATATCACAAAGGCATAATGTGTAATGACACACAGATTAAAGACAGAGAAACACAGCAGGAATGCTCTGTTTAAGTTTGCTTATTTTTCTCACGATAAGCCACAGCTATTTTGAGTTTAAACCAGCACTTCTCCCTCCCATTGATCTCTAAAAGTCAACACAGAATGCCTGTGTTATTCTTACCAACTGTGTTTTTTCCTTTGGGAACATAATTTCTGAGAGCAAGAGAAATATGGAGGGAGTTACCACTGAAGTTTATGGATTGGAAAATAAAATAACAATCACATATCTCTCAACTCGAGATATTACAAGAATTTCAAAATGTTACCTGAAGTGGTCCATTTTACTGGAATTAGGGAACTCTTGGCATATGGCACTGAAAATGTGCCCTTTCTGTTTGGACATGTGTAAATGCCTAGGTCTCCAAAATAAGTACACACCATCTCCTAGAAATTCAAAAGTCTTTCTGGATTCTTCTGTCTCCTTAGCTGCATGCACCACTTCTGTTCTTTGCTCAGACATTAGCTGTTTCCAAGAAAACTAGTGAGGAAAAAGTGCATCTGTCTTTTCAAGAATAAGACTACCCTTTAAGCCTTACAAGATCTGCTACTAGTCTCTGGTCTTGATAAATAGTGATGGGTCAAATACAAATTGTGACAGGGATGAACTCTGAGATTTCACCTCCGAAGTCTAAAAAAGGCCAGAAAGTTTTCTTTACTCCAGTCAGCAGATAGCAGGGATTGGACAACCCATGGTGAGGTGAGGTGCAGACGACTCATAGCCACTTCAGAGTTGTTACTTGGGAAAACCAGTCTGTCTTGAATGAGAAAGGTGACACCCTTTGTGCAAGAGAGCACTATCAAAAATATTGTTTCTTGCCAAAGCAGGTACAACATGATAGACTCTCTAAGAAGCTGTCATTTGTGATACTTTCTTGACCTATGCAAACGGCAAATGCAAAGACTTTTGACAGGAGAAGATATCATGGCTGCTGTGTATATTGGTGAGACGTGCTGTCTGTCTCTTTCTTCTAGAAAAGGGCAAGGAGTATGTGCCTCAGCAGGAAAGCAAGACATTAATGTACTGCTACCCAGTAGTGTCATTCCCTTTCATACCATAGGTATTCATGTACCTTCAAGTTCTACAGCAGGGACTGCAGATCCATGTGAAGCTGTACCTCTCTCCCATTGCACCTCCATAAAGACCAGCTTCCTCTGTCACTCCGGAGACAGTGCCTCCTTGAAGCCATTGTAATTCATGCAAAGAGTTACTCATGTTTAATTATACATGCACATATTAATTGGCTTCAGCTACAATATTATAAATACTTCCATTCTGGGTATTGAAAATGCAAACGTTTTATAACTTGTAAAAATATGGATAGGGCATGCATGCGGTGTTGCATGTTTCCCATTAAAAATGAGGACATTTTTGACAGATGCAATATGGCAGAATATATTAGGATAATTAATTTACGTTCATTCCAGTTTTTTTTTTTTTAATTCTCAGCATGACCTCTGTTTCATGCATAACAGAACAATCAAAAAGGGATTAGTTTATAGACTGAAATCACCCAGAGTTTTATCTTTCCATGGAAAATGTATCTAGTCTAAGTTCATTTATATGTTGATTGATAGAAACCATAATTTTCTTTTACTTGACTTAAACATTCTGATTCAATATTTCAGTGCAATCACAAAGTTTTTGTTATTCTCACAGCTTTCTGATCAACTACATTTTTTTTTTCACTTTTTTACTTCACATAAATAAAACTGTTTCCAGGACCCAACAGCTGGCACTTACTGACTGAAGGAATGAACAGGAAGACAGTGTGTTCATAGGATTACAGAACAAGCTGAGAAGGAAAATTTATGCAGAGTTTTGTAAGTTTAGTGAGGCAGAAAATAGATTGGGGTCCAGAGAAGAAATGATGTGTCAGTCAAAGCTAAGCATAGAGACATAAGCTTCCACAACACAAGAGCAGTCATGTGCTTTTTTAGCCTTCGTAACATCAAGAGTTACTTCTGAGTTTGGGTAGAACAGCAGACAGATGTTTTGTAGAGATCATACTCTTAACTGACTTTTTACAAGTCTCTGAAAGCCCAGCAAAAACAAGAACAAAGCAGCCTTGAAAGATGTGAAAGATGGTTAAATGGCTTCTAGGAAGGGTCCTAAAGAGGGTGAAAACTTTGCAGCTAAACAGTGTAACTTCACCATTTCATTACATTGTGTAAACTAATTTTCTCTAGATGTATAATTTCATCCATTACAATTAATTTTTCTGTAGCATAGGGTAGGTCAGTGCTTGTACTCAATACTGACAAATGAAAGCAAGAATTATATGCAAGCAGTGTGTTGCAATAGTTTTTATCAAGAAAGAATACTGCAACTGTTTTTCAAGCTCTCCTATGTTGATATTTTTGTCTAATGGTTTCTGCTGGTCTCCTTTCTCTATTTGATTTATAAACAAGGAGCTGCTCCCTGAAATGACTAAGATTGACAAGGTTTTACAAGCAAGATGATACTACAAAGTATTATTGGCAATACTATGCAAATTTTCAGAAAGACATTAGACTGCAATTTAACCAGCATCTAAGAAAGATGCCTGTTACATAC
Source organism: Platyrinchus mystaceus (assembly GCA_035041135.1). Classification (NCBI taxonomy): domain Eukaryota; kingdom Metazoa; phylum Chordata; class Aves; order Passeriformes; family Tyrannidae; genus Platyrinchus; species Platyrinchus mystaceus. The sequence continues at coordinate 43,380,953 of JAWWLV010000100.1, forward strand.
ATGTGCTGACACACAGCAACTAAAGAACCTGTTCATTTACATTCAAAGTATCTATTTCATTATTTTACTTGAAGCATATGCTTAGTTGTTTTCGAGATAATGGTACTCAAATTTCATAACATTAAAGAACAGCACGACCAAATCCATTTGAAAGACAAAGGAGCAATGATCATATGTCTTTGCTAGTCTGAATTACACAAAGGGCTGACTTCAGTTAGCTCCCCTCAGTAACAATTTTATAGGTTATATTGAATACCTGATTAATATTTATATCCTATAGAACACAACATTCATTTAAGACTATCATCATTATTGTCAGGTACTTTATTGACACTTTTATGGGTTAGAGTTCATGTTTATGATGACTAAGAAACGTCACTTCACTTTTACGTCATGGATAAGAAATAATAGATCATCCAATTTTCCAAGACATGTTTCTCCTATTCTTTATAAGCATACTCCTATCAACATATTTAGATATTTGTGGCAGGTTAATACAGGCCATTTTCACCTGGCAACAGCATCAGTCCTTAGCAACAGTAAGTGTTTATTCGGACCACTGGTAACACTGAGCCAAAATGGAAGATCAGACTATAGAAACCTTTGGATGATGTATGTCAGGAATTTTCAGGTATTATTTTACCTTGGCAACAGTCTCGTTTAATTCCCTAGCAACTCTGAATATAAACTCAGTTTGGGTTTTTTTTCTGTTTAAAATTACCTCTTGAGAACAACTAAGATGATTCTCTTATTAACTTTAATGATATTCAGTGTTTCACTTATTCCTAGTTTCAGATAAATGGCAGAAATCAATATTGCAGAGTAGTGCTCTAGATCTATGCAGTATGTCGTGGCTTGAGAGTTATGAAAATTAAAATGGTAGAACTGTAATTTAATGTTATTCTTCTACTTCTTTTTACATGCTTGTATACAGCTGCTATTTCAGAAACTTTTATTAGTACTATACATGTACAAAAATCATTGTGTTCATCCATCAAACTTCTTACATCCTGCCTGAGCAGGATTTTATATAGTTTTGAAAATAAAGGCCTACATATTCTTTGACTGGAATCTTTGAAGAGAAAATACTTTGTTCCTGAAGGGAGTAGAAAGTCTCCACTGCTATTTCATTCTCATTCGTATGTATCCCATTTACTTATCCATTGGTACAGAAGTATCAGCTAAAATCATGCACAGTCTATTATGAAAAATATCCCCTTTATTTGTCATTCTATTTGAGCAATATTTCTGTAGTGTGGCATATCCTGTGGTGGATTATTATCTAGCAGTGGCTCCTCTGTGTGTTAGCATGTTGTATAAATTTCATTTTCTACAAGTACCTCAATATATTGGGATTATTCAATTTCATTTTTTCTGTTTAAAGAGCCTTCTGGACTCCATATTTGAATATTTAAAGAAATATAATCCCACATTTCATTCTTAAGGAGGGTAACTGACATTGTGTAAAAACATCTTTGCGTACACTGTAGAATTCAAATGAGAAAAAGAAAGTAGAAAAGCAAAGCAATGTGAATGATCACAGAGCTTGCTAATTCTGTTTGTGTCTTCTGGTTGTTACTACCTGTTTCCTTATTCCATTGCAATAACAAACCATATCTCTCTTTTCCTCCCTTGCTTCCCCCCTTCCCATGGTTTAATGGTTTGCCTTGGATATGAACTTTGTCCTATTTTCAATTTTTAGTGCTGAGCTTTGTTTACACAGTCTTGCTAGTGTCCATATTGTTTTTTTTAAGCAAAAATATAATTTGACATGCTCAGAGAAAGCTTGTGTTTGTAGGAATATAAGTAACCTGACTCACAAACACAGTCACTTTTCAAGGTGTTTTGCAGACCAGTCTTTAATTCTGTGCCTTAGGACTTGCCCACACACTAAGCAATATTATTCATCTTATCTCATCATGAAGCACTGATCTGTTCAAAATCTTACCTTCAAATTATTTTCTTTTATATAATATACACATTGTAAAGGTGCATATGCAGTCATTTCTACATATCCTTTCTGCATCAGCAGTTAGACACAGAGGACATTGCTTATTGTTATCATGGGCATGTTTCAAAATTTCTCCACTTCCCACAGTGTATTTCCTCTTAACTAAACTCAGTTTCAGCTTATTAAAAACAAGATACTCATGATCATAAAATAGCCTTATAGCAACAATAAGCTACAGCACATTAAAACAACAAAAACCCTAAACAACTTAAAACATAAAAATTTTTCTTAATTAAAAATAGCCATTTATTTGAATAAGAAAATATATGAAAAAATGTAGTGAAATAAGTTATCAATTAGCAATATTATTATCCTTTAGTTACTCCTGTCCTCTTTGTATTCTATTCTTTTTGAGGTATGAAAATTCTGTTAGTGTATCAGACAAGAATGTGATTTCTGGTATGGCAGTTCTGTATATGTATATGGTGTTAATATACCTGGTTATGCCCTACGGTCAAGTTCTCACATGAAGTCACATTTTTCAGATGAAACTGCAAGTATATCTTTGCATAACAGCACCAAAAAATATGCACACATACTAATATATTCTCAGATTTCACAAACTTTAGATAGTAGGGAGAACTAATCAATATATTGTGAAACCTGACATCAGGAATTCTTCATGAAGAAATTAAAGTCAGAGTTTAATATATCTTATTACCATAGAACCTACTACTACCTGTGTTCTTTTTGTAAGCCGTTCACATTGAGTTTACCTTCAGAATACCAAAATTGCAAATTTGCATTCAACTTTTTAAAGAGAAATGAGCAAATGATAACATGTAAACCCTTCTCTGGCTATAAAGACAGGTTAAGACACAGTTACATGGGAGTTTATCAAAAGAATTAGACAAAGATACAAGTGCTGCAAAATGGCAGAGAAGTTCAAGTATCACTTACAGAAATTAGTAAGACACAACATTAAAAATTTATTCTCATTAACTTATCTTTGAAGAAAATATTAAGAAGAAATTTTATTGGATGAATGAACAATTTATTTACTTTGAGAAAAATAGGTACAGTGGGTTTTGTCTTTAATAATGGAATGATTTGAAAACTGCTATTCAGATAGAAGTTTCTGGTATGGGTGTAAAATAAAAAACTCTTTTAAAATTAATTTCTGTTGCTAATTAAGGGCCTGATTCAAACCCCATCTCAAGGCCCAGGAAAAATTATGCATTGCATTCAGTAAATTTTGGAACCACTGCTATGACTTCTCTATGGTAACAGAAAAATGCTGAATATTGTAACTGATATTTTAAAAAGCAGTTAACGAGTTTGCAAAGGAAAGATGAATATTGAAATTCTGGCATCACGAATATGATGATGTCAAGATGGACTATTAAATCAGGATACAGAGATTTATTTATGCATGTATCTTCAGTTACAAATAATTTTGCAGATTTGAAGAGAGTATTCAAAAGTAGTTCTGAGATTTCTATTTATTATAGCTGGACTTGGGGAAGATCAAAACACTGGAAATTAGTCAGAAAAAAATAACACAATAAAAAATACAAAAAAAATACATAATTGGAAATATATTTTTAAATGGAAAACATGGACAATACATTTTTGAAGGGGAAATGAACCAGAATAGTAAACTTTCATTAAGTGGAAAAGTCTTGACATGTCTTACACCAGATAGGAAAACAACTGGTTGATGTAAAATACTTGCAAACATTGTTATATAATGCAATATATCCCAAGAGATTTAAGGTTTTACATGTCACCAATCAGACCACAACTACCAGTACTTAAATTAATTTTTCTGGACTGGTTACACTTTCTTGGAGTGTGTGTTGCTGTTGTTAATCATTTTATTGACTGAAGTTCATTCCTGTGCAGAGGATCTGTCCAATACCCGTGGAGAGAAATTAAAATTTGTTCCTGCAAACACTTAAGCATCTGCTTATTTTTGCATAAGTAAGGAGCTCTTTTCAATTTCAGCAGGCTTGCTGATGTGTATAAACTTCAGTGTTCATAAATGTTTCATAACATCACTGTTGAGAAAGACTGTGTGGTGCATTTATCTTGTACTAGCCCTCACTGTAATGGTCAATTTTATTCATTCTGCAGAAATAGAAAAAAAAAGTGAGTTGCTTGATTCCCTAATTAATACATATGAAAACTAAAACTATGATCCTACAGTCCTTACTTTTGACTAAGAGGAAACATTTTACTGGTGGTACATGGACTAACATGTAAAAGGTGTAAAAGATACCATAACATTTAAATTAGCAGAATTGTAGCTGATACAGCTAATACAAGTACTAGAGAGCAGACTTTGCTGCAGTGCTTCTGAGTTATTCCTTGAAGAGAAACTGCATATTTAGGCTTTTTCAAAAATAAATAAAATAAAAATAACAAAGATTGATGGAAAATTTTGGAGTATCAGCTTTTATGTGGAAGATTGTCACTGAAAGCCAGAGAAAGAAAAGTGGGTTAGGAGGTCTGCTGAAGAGGACAAGGTAACTCGATGCTGAAGAGAGTGTCTGTTAAAAAAAAAAAAAAAAAAAAAAAAAAAAAAAAAAAAAAAGAAAGGAAAGGAAAGGAATGGAAACACTAACCTGCTCCCAAGCTAACTAATAATTTTTAAGTGGTAGGTCCCCTAACTAGAAAGAGGGAGAGAATTATTGAAATTTGAGATCAAGAGACAGCAAAGACTGATGAATGATAAACAGAACCCATTACATAATTTTACTGGGAGAACTTCAAAAAAGTTAACATCCAAAAGGCAAATTTTAACCATATCTCTTCAGCAGTGGACATCCTCACAACAGTGGACATCAAGAATTAAACTGATGTTTTTAAACTGTTCTGACAAATGGAACAGAAAATTCTCCAGTAGCAGAGAGCCAATTCTTCATTTATCTTAATTACATTTTAGCTCCCAAGTATGATAAAAGTTGCCCATTAGATACTTTATTTATGGAATGGCAGAATATGTAATTTACTTTCTAAAAATATGCCTTTCCTCTGAACTATTTTTTAAATACACTTGTATTATTTATTGTTATGTTTTTCGAAATACATGTCCTAAATTGCCTTAGAGCACAGTGACATTCCTTTGCTCAATATATTTAACACTCAGTTGGTCACTTGCATTCAATGCTTACTGAAGGAGCTAAATCATGTATAATTTATGTCTCTTACCCTGTCAGTAGAGCTTCACTTTGACTATTCACATGTGAAAAATTACTCATTCATCTAAGTATTTTCAAAATCTTCCCTTTAGGTTAGGGGGAAGGAGATATTTAGTAAGCTGACTTTTTTGTTTCTTTTGTTGAAATTACTGATGAAAGGAGCAGCTACAGTAAAACTCACTTTTTAATCTAATTTTTTATCTTTATAAATGAGAACTACTGTTTATTGCACAGTACTAAAGCAACTGGAAGCACGTGGCAAGAGGGTGGAAACTGTAATGAAATCCCAAGTCATGCTGACATGCTTCCTGAACACATAGTATACAAAAAAAAAATTACACAGGTATGGTGTTAACTTTTTGACTCTTCTCTTTTACATGAATTCACAATTTCACCATTCTAAAAGTTGTTTTCTCTGGCAAGCATCTATGTATTTCTGTGAAAAACAACTGCTATATTTTCTATCTTTAAGGATTTCATGCATCTCCTTAGGCTTTCTCATAAAAAAACCCAAAGCAAGTGTAAGAAAGCTGACAAAATATAATATAACAAATTGTTAGAACCAGTTTAGAATATTGTTCCCTTAGATATCTTCAAAAATACAGTAAAACTACGGTGGAGACATAAAAGCAGACTATCATCAGGATCTATGAACCAGAGCAAGATTCAAGGCCAGATTAAAATGAACAAGCAATAGAATGTTCTGTTGATCTTGGCCTGGCACAGAAACCTCCATCAAAAATAGAAGTACCAGAAAAAAATCAAAACAGACAAACAAAAAACCCACAATCTAACAAAAAAGAACAAAAAAAAGTGTTAATTGTTGTAGTGTCTCTTCTTGGGCCCTGAGGCATCTGCTGCACAGAGAACAGATGCTTGGATTTGGACTAACTTCGTTTCATTTTTGTGTCTGCTATTGCAGTCCCCATAAACTGAATGAAAATTGGCTTTAGCCATACCTCTTCTCTTCATTCTTCTTCTTTGGCCAGCAATGAAGGCAGAATATGGGAAAAGTCAGCATGGTGCACATAAGATCTACCCACCGTTTTCCAGCTATGGCAAGGTTCCAGCCCACGGTCCTGGAGGATGAGGTATATAAGCCAACCCATCCTCCATTCCTGGAAAATGGGAAAGTAGAAACAGGGAAGGCAGGAAGACATGATTGACCTGTGATGTACATAAACATACAGGTATCAGAGGCCTTCTGCAGTAATGAAAGCATGCCAGTTTCACTTCTCTGCACAGGCTTTAACATACACTGACCAGGTTCCTATAACGTGACTTTAATTGTTAGAATTTGAAATGTGTCAGTGTTTGCTAAGAAAAACTGTAACTGTCTGCTGGGGGTTTTTTTTGAAAAATGAAGTAGAGTTGTTCAGTCAAAGTATTTGATTGGTCCAGAACTGTGTTCAGCACTATTAAAGTAGCAGCTCTCCTCTCTACCCAGGTTCTTTTGACTAAGAAAACACTAAAAATTTTGCTAGAAAATTGAGGATGAGTGAACCTTCTGCTGTGGAAAATGTAATCTAGGAGAGATTTCTAAGTAATGTAAGAATCTCCCTGTGCTACTTGCAAACGCACTGTCCTAGTTTTGGCCAGGACCTGGAGGTAATTCTATACAGCCTCATTGCTGGGGGTGAGGGGAAGGGACTCTCTGGCTTCCAAGAAGAAGGGTGTGGCTTAAAACTGAAAAATGTGGTGGCATTGTCTGCCATTTTTCTTTCTCTGGAGATCCAGAGTGAGAATTGTTGCATGTGAATCACCATTTCTTTTGTACACTTTTGTTATTAATACTGTTGATGCTACTATTCGTTTTCTCATCTCATTGCTGTTTCTAGTAAATTGTTCTTATCTCAACCTGTGATCTTCATCTTTTGTGCCTCCAATTCTCAACTCCATGCCGCCACAGTGGGAAGGCAGAGGGCGGGGACAGGGAGCAAGATAGCATCTGATTTGGGAGAGTCTTGGTGGGGGCACTGAACTGGGGAGTATTTTCCTAAACCACAATACCAGCACTAAAGTACTTTTTCTATTTCTCCATCAGAAATTATGGAGAATAATTCTGTGATTGTCTTTCAATTAAATAAAAACAGAATGCTGATTTTAAAATCTTCAACTGCGCTTCAGAACACAAATTTAAACTGAAGAACTTCTTCTCTATGTCTTGAACCTGATAAATCCTTTGTCATTGTTAGATCCCTTGGAAGCAAATATTTCTGCTTAATAGAAAAGTGCAACACCTTTCAAAAGCAAATTCCTCTTTAGAGCTGCCTTTAGAACTCATAGAGGGAGTCTTTGTAAGTTTTTTCACCACATTAGCTGAGTATTGAATTGGGTTCTTATGTTTGCATTTTCTCAATTTGAAAATATTTATTGATTGCATGCAAAAAACTAAATATACTACATAATATGTTCTAAACATCAAATCTATTAAAATTATTTCTTTTTCCACAGTGAAAATTAATATCCATTTCAATTCACTGAAGAAGATTGAGTTTTTACATTTTTATAATTTGAAGGACAGTTCTTTTGCCTTTTGTACTATATGAATTTACTGTTATATAGACTGAAGCCTGAGAAAGCATGTGTATTTTAAATTGTATAGAACTCTTTTGTTGTTAAATATAAAGTACTCAATACACAGGATGTTCTCTTCACTTGGATTCAGAATTGAAAAGTAAAAATTAATCTTGCTTGTGTCAATTTGTAACATAAATTCTCTAACTAAATAATTTATGACCCATTTCACGAAGTTTTATTTTGACTCTTTCTTTTTTCCTTAGGTGAGAAATTCAGTGGACAGCAGCAAAGTCTACAAAGATTCAAAGTAAGATTTCACATATACTCATTTTCTAAGTGTTCATTTTCTTTCTCTAAAAAGCCTATGAATTCTTATGGTTTAGGTTTTGTGTTAGAAACCACAAACTTCTTTCTAGTTTACAGTACTTATTGCATCGTGTAAAGGGTGTCCGTTTTGAAATTCAGATTTCTTCTGGTTTGGAAACAGAGCATAATGCCTGAATCAGTAGATTCTATAATAAATACATAGATATCTCCTAAGGTGCAGAAGTGAGATCATAGTTCAGATTTTGCAGTTTTAGGCAAAAATAAAGTCTGACTGCTACTGTGTGATTCCCAAGTTGTGCTACAAATTAAATGGAAATTTACTCAATGCATTTAATGATTAGCAACAGTAACAAGAAAGGATTCTGAGCATTTCTAGACTTCTGTTTTGTGTGATATATCACACTAGTCTTTGTGCAATGAATAATACTCACCTATAAAGGCAGAGTAAGACTGGAAAGCAATACACTGATTCTTGTAAAAAAGTATTCTGCTAGTTATAGCTATATGAAAAAGGTGTGTCTAACTTTTAGTACCCTTTCTCCATACTTTGTATAAGTTAATATGATGGTTAGACACACGTTACCTGACCTATCCCCTTTTAATGAGTAAGATGGGGTATTCATTGAAGTAGATAAGTGAGAAAGAAATTAAGCTTAGGAAAGCATCACAGCAAAATTGTGATTATTTTATATATATAAAATACAAGCAATTTGGTAATTTAGAATACATTTTACATATTATATATAATATATACATTATAATGTATAAGAAATTTGGGGGTGCTGGTCATACTGTGAAAGCTAAATTATTTCTGTATCCAAGGAGAACCTTCAAGTTTCATACATTAGCCTATTAAGTTTAAAACATTGATAGCAGAGCTGAAAAACATGGTGGAAATACTATCATATATTTAGCTGGGGTTATTAAGCTATTTAGAGAAGTAAATTATGGAATTATTTGTGGAAAAAGATAGAAGAGTCTTAAGATAATCCTGTGAATGGATCATAAATTTTCAGGTGAAATTCAGCATGCAGGAAATGTGAAGTTATAGTCCCTGAGAAAAACAGTCCTAATATCACAAGCTCTCATATTCTGAAATTAGATAATTTTCATCCAGAGTTAGGTCATTTATTCAAAGGTAAATAAAGCAAAATATATAAAGCAAATAAAGTAAATATATAAAGCAAATAAAGTAAATATATAAAGTAAATAAAACGAAAGTATATACAGCAAATACATTGGGCAAGATGAGGAGCAGGACAAAAAGGATAATCAAAAATAATATGTGTGACTACATATACTATATATACAGTACATATATACACATTATATTTAGTATATATATATATAGTATGTATGTGTGTGTGTATACATATATATATACATATGTATATAGTATATATATAATAGCTATATATCTAGCATTCTTCAACCCAGAACAGAGATAAACCAAGGAAAGACCATGCAGAGGTTTATAAAATCATGTCTGATGTGTAGAAAGCAAAAGAAGAAGCCTATCATTCATTTTTTATTCCAGTACCAAAACTATAGCCTGAAAGGTGAAAATAACAAAGTTCAGAATAAATACAGCTTACAGGAAAGATGTAGAGCATCTTTCTAAAGGTTATTTAGGATTCATATTTACCGTAGGCTCAAGGGAGAACCAAAAAAAAAAGAAAGAAAAAAAAAGTGGAAGAAAAATCCCATTAAGGTGTAAATACATTGATACTCCCTCTGGCTCCAGAAACTCCCTAAGGAGCGGGCATGTGGATACATGCCCAGGCGTAGTAACGCTATATATTTGTGCTGTTCTTACATTTCCCAAAATTCCATTATTAGCTACTTGATGCCCCAGGGGAGCTTTTGTATTATAAAGATCCTTGGTCTTTCTTGCTTTTGTGGTACAGCTTACAGAATATGCTATCAATTGGAAAGCAACAAATAAAAATGTAACTAGTGAGTTAAATAAGTTACCAGGTACATCCCTTAGCTTCTTTCTTGCCTCCCTGTTTTTATGCAATTTTATCATTTATTTCATTGTCAATCTTTTGTTAAATGACAGTGGCAATACCAGAAGTCCATAAACCTTGCTGTTAGATATGAAGTTCCAACAAGATTCATCTTTGCTTAGGTAAATCAAGAAAAAGTAAAAATAATAGATTAATAGGAATAAGCTACTTAACTAAGACATCCCTCTGTGTTCAAAATTCCACTGATATTTAACTTTTGAATAGAAAAATCATTCTTTAAAGTACTGTCTAATAGAAGTATTTAAGAACTGCATTTATTTTTTGAGGACACTTTTTCATTTGTTTGGGATTTTTTGTTTCATTGTTTTTGATATGGAAAGAAGCAAATATTAAAAATCACAGTATGAAAACACTGGAAAATATGAGAGATACTGTGCTTCCCACAGTCACCAACACCGATCTTCGGTTTTATTTTTTGTTTTCCATATTGGCACTAACCAGATAAGTTTCTGTTCTTTCCAGCTTATATGTTGATAAGGGATTGATCAGCACACACAATACCCTACTCTTGGGCAGGGGCTCTCCAAGGACTGTGTTTATCTGCAGAGGTGCTACTTAGCAGCATCACCCTTGCTCAGTACAAGGCATTATTTTAAAATATTCCCTCTATCTCTCTGTCTTTTACATTTCAAGTCAGAAAGAAACAGTGGAGACAAATACTGAAAGATGGTGTCTAGAGCTAATTGGCTAGCATATTTAAAGTGGGTTGTGGTTGCTTAGAAACATTTATAGCCTGTAACAGAAGCCTGATTATTAAATAGTCTGCAGGGCAATGTAGGACAAGATGTTTTTACAAGTTCAGGATTCACAGTGAAAGATGGTCTGTAGCTTGATATTAAAAGGAAATATATTTACAAATATTTTTTTACATTTTATTTTTAAGTCCAATTAAACAACATTATTGAACAAATTTTGAGCAATGCTTATGTCAGTGCAGTAAACTGAAACTCCGTGTCATGACAACTGTGGGCCAACTTGCTATTTATTCTGCAAGGCCCTCTGTTAATTCCTGAAGTAGTTATTTTTTCTTTGTAGCTCATCTTGAGAGTAGGTAATTTATTTAATTATAGTAAAGTGCATATTATGTAGGAAGAATCTGACTATAGATCAAAGGACACTGAGATGTGTAAAGTGCAGCAATCTTTTGTTATACAACAACATTATAGCAAAAATCTGGATGGGAGAGAATACTCAAAGTCTGAACTCTGTAGAGGGTACAGCAAGCAATATATCCTACAAAGGTACTGGTACTTCTGAATCAGAAGACTTACTAAAAGTATCTAAAATAAAGTTAATCTATAACCAACTATATTTGTATGTTGAAATCTCATTATCTACTTATGTATTTCAAAAACCAACTAGAATAATGCCCATGATTTCATTTGTCTTGGGATCCTTCATGACAAAAAATGGTTTATCTTTCTAAAGCATGTCCTAAATTTCTTCACAAAGGATTAATGAAGTCCCAGGGACTTTTGATTTCCTAAGTAGTGTATTTCTATTTCCGTGCTACATATGAAACTGTTCATACTTCTGTTGTAGCAATGAGGTCACTTAAAACATTGAGTCATGGATCTTATAAAAACTGACAGGTTTATAGGATACTTTTTTCTTTCCTGAATCTGACCAAAAAGTATTATGCAAAGGTACGATGGTAAGACTGCTCTATCTGGTTGAAATCTACATTTAGACTCAGTGTTAAATAAAACATACGCTACCAGGGTGTCAAAGTAAATGTAATCATAAAAATATGATTCTCTATCCTTTTTAGTTATCTATCTTGAGAAGACATTATAAATTATGAAAAATATTCAGTAGCTTACTGATCAAGACTAATCTTCTCTGGTTATTTCTTGAGTTAAGATTCTGTAGACATAGCCAGATTTCTGAGCCCTATGGACTTTTAGTGCAAGCTTCCCTTTACCGCCACTAACTGGGACTAAATCTAAAATGAAGCAGGAAGATTATTTAGTCATAAATTGACTGATAATAGCATCACACAAAACTCTGCCACATGTAATAAAATGTTGTCACCTACTAGAATAAACCACTGAAAACTGGAATTGAAATCACCATCCCAACTTCCTATAAATTAAATAAATATTTATTGTCATATTATATGTATAATATTCACAAGAAAACTGTATTATTCAAGATTGTACTATGCCTTTAACAAATATTAATAGAATAAGCAACAAAGTAAAGCTGATCTTATTTCCTGTAGATTAAATCTTTTTTATTTTACAATTTAATAGAAAGCTATTAAATGAAACTATTATTGGAAAATATATACCCAGGAACTCTATTTAAGAGATTTGCAGCTAAAAGCATATTACACCTCTGGACAGCAATTAAGGAAATGGGCATGACTTCTTCATCCCTATGAGTCATATGCCCTTTTTGGCTTGAAAAAAAAATATTTTTTTGAAAAGGTTAGGGTTTGTTGTAAGATAACTCACTGAGACATAAAATTGTCAGAAGATATTTCAGAAAGTAGAATCAGTCTTCTAATTTAATATTATTTATTTACTATTTTCCATCAAGAACTTAATAAAATAAGTTCATATATGTAATTTTTAATATCTATTAGAGAAATGATTAGGCTCCCAAGATTACAGCACTGGGTTATCTAGCAGTTACCAAAGAGGAAACACTCTTCAAATAGTTTCTGTAATTTTATATAATGTGTTCATGGAGTAAGTAGCAAAAGCTCTGTGAGGGATGTTTTTGCTTATAAGTATGACATATATGAAGATGACCAGAATAATTTGTGGGATGATCAGTAATGAGTATGTCCTACTCAGACAATTTCTTATTCTAATTGTACTGGATTAGAGTCAATAACTTATTTTTGGAGTTATTAAAAAAAAAAATTGAGATTGCCAACAAAGGATATCTTTACAGTCCGCATAAAAGGATCTGCAGAAGTTTCTAAATGAATTACCTTTACAGATAAAAGCAGTGCAAATGTTTCTGTATAAAATAAATTGGAATTATGATGCTTTTGGAAGAATTCTTACATTGTCTGTAATTTGAACTAACTTGACTATCCTAGAATGAAATTATAAAAACACTTCTTCAATGACTAACATAAGGATAATCTAATTATCATTATTGTTTTAAAATAATAGAGTAAAATTTTATAAACCCTAAAGTGTACAATAGTTTATGCCCTCTGTCTTTACCTAGACTGTTAATGGAAACTCAGTATTGAAAAAGACCCTCTAAACTGTACCACCATCCTACAGAAGAGATGTTATCTGTCTCTTTCCTTCAAATTCACGGGAGATGAAGTTGGAAATTATGAGTTGGAAATTGAGAAGGAAAGTACTTCTGACTGATATATTAAAAAGGCATGACGTGATTTATCGTGTTAAAAATTGGTTGGAAAAGACCACTAAGTCAATTGAAATACAAATAAGTACACAAGAATAAAAACAAATGGCAAGTTGTGCATTTTTCTATGTTATTGATTAGCTCATTATACTATAGTGCCTGTTTTGCACGTTCATTTACCTAATTAACACCTCTTCATGTCTAAGTTTGCTTAAAGGTGCCAAGAACTTGTTTCTTTAGCCATTTTAGCTCTCATTACTGAGTTCTGAATATGTGAACATACAGCCAAGGGAGCAATTGCACTCCTTGTGCACATTTAAATTCAGTGTGAATCCTTCCCACTTGTATAGAAGTAGAACTGAAGTCACGGTGGGATGAGAATTTCTCTATTTTTCCTTCAAGTAGGAATGTGTAACTTTGACCACAGTGAATATCAAGATTTGAGTTCTACCGTTTATTAACTGGAAAAAGCACAAAAATAGACCTGGGGATACCAACTGAACTTTTACTCCATTTAAGGACTGTATCAGCACCAACTCTGTAACAGAATCTTTAGTTTCCAGTGGTTGTGAATGAAACTGCTACGTTACCTTTTTGTTTACAAGAGTCAAAATTAGCCAAAGCTGTTAATCTAAACATGTTGGGGACTGGTTCCATACCAGTTTTATTAAACCTGCCATTAATATGCTATTTTCTTTTTTGGATGCATTAAACTTGTGAGTACTGAAAAACAAATTATGGTCTAGACACCATCAATTAATGTTGCAAGCCCTGTTCTCTTGCTGTGGGCACTATGTATCTTAATAATATGCTTAAAGTTTTAGCTTATTGTTTCCCTTAGTTGGATGCTGCTATTGGATTATTTTTTCTTATTTTGCTGTAATCACATACATTAGTTCATCTGACTTCTTCTCAGCTATCAAACTGATAATTATTAGACTGCTTAATAATATCTTTAATACTGATTTTGCTATTTATTCATGCAGAGTTCCATTCTTTTTTATTCCTGTAACCACTTTGTCCCAGTTTTGTGTGAAATAAAATGTTCACTGAAGCAAGATAGCTGTGATTCAAGAGAAGTACATCACTAATATTTCTTCATAACCATTAAAGAGTGTCTGTTTGATGTAGGAGAGCGGCCCTGCAATAGGAAACCAAGCAACAAGAGAAGACTTACCCTTTTTAAGGTTCTATATTTGTTCTGGACAATAAGACATGGCATCTAATTAATTGAAGAAGAGGGCAGGAAGTTATGTAAGATCATTCATAGCGTGTATTCTGAAGTGCTGTAAACACGAAAAGTTTAATGAGTTGCTAATATGGATCAGGTTAAAAGTTTTCAGAAGAAGCAAGGAAGTATTTAACGTGCCTCGCAAAGACTCCAGTCAGGGTGCTTCACAATTTTGAATGTGCAAAAAACTGTGTGAAGTGCTCCTATGGAGGGGCAGTTGATTTTTACTGAAAAAAATTCACTACTAGGATCCACTGTTTGGCAATCCGATGTCCCATTTCATCTCATGAATCTCTACCGCTACATTCCATCCCTAAACATGTTTTCAAGTATCTTACTGCAAGATAGCTCAAACACATCCCTTTATTTGGATAAGGATTAGTTATCCTACAGATGACATAACTCAGACAAGGCAGAATTTCCTTCAAGCTGCAATTTTGTGTCAATATTTTTTGCCCATTATGACACAGATATGTGGACTAAAAAAAAATAAATTTAAGTGGATACACGTGTGAAAGAGTCTTTAACACAATTAGGAAAATGGAGATCTTATCTCTCTTCAGCATAGACTAAAAGGTACTGGCTTGTTAAACTTATGAAAATAAGGGCTGAGAGGCTTATAAATCCATTACAAATACATGAAATAAATACACTTTTTATAAATCCATCTAGGGGATCAACACCACTTAGGAAAAACTAATTTATGAGATATAATCTTGATATAAAATGAAGCAGAGATCAACTGATCAAATTCAAAGAACAAAAATTAGTAGGTGTTTGTTTTAGTGTTTACATTTTCCTTTTTACTGTCAGAAGTGTGAAATCCTGGAACAGCCAAACAAGTAGTGAAGGGGAGGAGGCAACACAGTTTCAAGACAGATGTCAATAAAACTTTCTGTGGCTTAATGATAGGATAACGGACATTCAGGCTGCTGGTGTGAAACTTCAGGAACTGGGTTTGCTCCAGAGGGACAAAGGGAGGACAGTTGATTGTCTCATATCGAGCATTATTTCAGAATTAATTGACTAGAATTTTGAGGTGCTATGCTGTATTGATCTCACACTCTTTGGTTTAACTGTTTGTGAGGAGAGGTCAGAGGGACACTAACCTCTGCGTCTCTTGTGCTGCACGGCTTGGCTTTGAGGCTCAAAGGTATTAGCCTTGTAGTAAATAAACAATGAACAATCAAAGCAGCAGTGACTTCATTATATCATGGTTGTTCTCCTGATGCCACTCAGAACCACATCCTGTTTAGCATTATTGTTGGGAATGCTGGCTGGAATTATGAACCACAGGAAGAAAAAGTGAACCAGATTTAATACACGTTTACAAACAACTTTTTTCTGTCATTACCTATGCCTTCTGTTTCTTTCCTTTTTTGTGCTACCTTTTCATTACTTACTCTATTTCAGAACACACAGATATCTTTATCACCGAAACCCTGTATTTCTTCCTTTAATGGTAGTAAGACTAATATTTTTCTTCTGATGCACACAGAATTTCTTTTTTACTTGGTTTCTGCTAGTCATTTTGAAATGTGGGTTATGTATTGGTCTGTGTAGGAAAGTGGTTAGGCATTAACTTCATTATATTTGACTCAAGTTATTTAGTTTTAGGCTTTAAATTAACAAGAGAGTATCACTGTCAAGTCTTATCTCTGGCTCTCATTATGATTTTACATTTCAGCTAAAGGCTTTCTACTTACAGGAAAGTGAATACCCATGGAAAACAAAGGACCAATTCACAGCTATGTTTAGAAGAAAGACAGTCACTCATTTGTGAATAAAGCACAAACCTCAATTCCTAAAAAAATCACAACTCTAATATTACCAATAGGAGGGCCGTACAGGCTTAATATGGTTATCATCCACACAGAATTTGTAGGAGTACATCTACAGTGCTGTTACATCATAAATTCAGCATGTTCTCCTGTCAAATGGAATGCTTCCTGTGCTCTGTTATACTCTATAATTACTAATGCTAGTATGTCAGAAAGACTTTCTTGAAGTTAAAGGAATACTATATTGTTTGAATCAATCACTAAAAGACTTATTAAAATATGTCTGAGAGCAATGTGTGTGTCTAATTTACAATTATACACATAAGTTCTAAACTCAGTGGACTAGGCTCCCCTTTTATTTTTTTTTAGTTCAACATGGATGTCAAGTGGATTTTCTGTAAAATATTTTCCTCAAAAGACACACTCAATACTTCATGGTTTTCTTCCCATACCTTACACTATTTTAAAAACATTTAGCAATGAGAATTTTATATAATAGTTTATTCACATCTTCCAAATTCTCAGTAAATGTAACTTTAGTACAAGGGTTTAAGAAAACAATATCTTAATTTTTAATTAACAATATCTTAATTTTTTAATTCAAATAATTACTTTGAATGTATAAGAATTATATTGAATGTCTCAGCTTCATCACAGGTATTCCAGCTCACATGCACACACTGTTTTAGAAAATAGGATGCAAGATGGTGGTAGAAATAGTCCTTTAAACTTAGTTATAACAGATGAATGTTAGATATATGCCAGTGTTGATGTAAATTAAAAAAAGCCCTGACTGTCAGTGGTTATGATCATGAAACAGACCTCTTTCTTGAAAGAGGTTAAGTCACTCGTCTTTAAACAGACAATTATTTCACAGTGAAACACAAAAAAAGATGTTGGCATGTTTACAGTGTCCAGTGGGTCACAGTGCCAGAGATGCCTGCACTGGCAGAAACATCCACCAGGAAGTCCATAGGGCACAGTGCAGAGACATACGGGTGAATTTGCTTGGCTCTAGAAGCAGAATACCATGTTCATGCAGCATTGCCCCTGAGCTATTGAGCTCTGAAAAGTGCCAGGGCTTGTTAGCTTACAGACTGTGCCTCGCTAGCAGAGGCATACTGCTTCTAGATGAGATCTGGCTTCTGTGCAGCTTCCATGCTCCCTGGTGCTGCTATGATCACATTAGGATGAGTGAAGTGGATGCAGGTGTCTTGATTGCTACAGTCTGGGCAGTTCAGTTCTTATAGGGGAAAAGGTTCCTCATGCAAGTGCTTAATAAATGCTACACCACAGCAGAAATGATATCTCATCATTGCATTAAAATGATCATTGGCATTTGGTACAGATACAAAATGAAATAAGCACTGAAATTGTAATAACCTTAAATGATGTATAACTAATTTTTGGGCTTTGAGTTTTTCCCATGAGTCCAAACAGTTGAATAATTTGTAGAACTAGATGGAATTTTAAAATTGCATAAGATTTTCTTATTCATATGTATGTGGATGTTATTTCCTGCCAAACAAACTATTTTAAAAATTATAATGTAATTTTTAAAAATAATTCTTTTTCAGAATTAAAATCTTTATCATGTTTTCATTTAATTTGGTAATTCATATCAGCATTGAGTCACATAACTGAGCTGCAGAAAACACTTTTGTCTCCTAAACAAATTGTTTCTCTGATTATTCAGCAATAACTACTCTCAATTTCCATATAGGTATTTTCTATCTCAGAGTGTATCAACATACTATTTATTTCTAGGATTACATACCATCTTATTACTGCTGCTATTATTTCAAAATACTTAACGAAACATAAGAATTCAGCACATTTTAAAGAATAAATATTAAAAATGTCCAAGAATATTTTCCCCAAACTAAGTCAGGAATTTTGCTTCAAAACATGTTTTTAAAGTAGTTATTGTTATTTAAGTAGTACATTGAGAAATGTATGAACATCTTATATTTGAAAGTAGAAAACCAAGATATGACTGCAGTCTGAACTCAGAAGTGAAATTATCTGTCTTCCACAAAAACATTCTTGTATTTTCCTAATAATATTTTAACTAACCTATGTCTATACCTGGTAGAGTATACATGAAGAAGTCAATATTTTTTTTGCTTAGAAGTTAGGAATTAGAATATTTTTTAAACTGCTCTTGCCTGAAAGACTAGCTTGTTGCCACAGGTCTGTATTGAGATGGATAGCAGGAGGAGGAGGAGAAAAATTTGGGGTTTTACATTCTCCACTACATTCACTTGGACAGCTGATGAGAACTGCTAGATAATTATTCAATATTGGTTTTTGTCTGTAGACCATTCCAATACTAACTCTTCTAATTACCTCTGTGGTGATCAGAAAGTAGTAAGAGATCTGGGATCTACATCTACTGCCTATTAAATATGTGTGTATGTGTGTGTGTGTGTACAAACTGTGAGCTCTTTGTAGTGCAAATAGTTACATATGTTTTGTTGTTGTCGTTGCTCCTTCATAATCTATTCTTGTGCAAAATCAATGTCGAGAGAAAAGTGTGGTTCATATTGGATACTCAGGATTTCATTTTAGGCATGAACTTTAGCTCCACTCACTAGCTGGCCTTTAAAGGGCAAGATAAATACCCAAAAAGTGAAAAATGATGCATTTGTATTCTTTTAAAACAAACAGAATTACATTCTTAAAATCAAAGGTCATTTCTCTTTCTAGCAGTCTTTCAGCTTTTCTACTTTTGGTTCCTTAAAAACCAAGGAGTTATATTCCATTACTTAGTCTTTCATTAGAGTCAGTAATGTTCTGAGCCTTTATGTAGTACATATATTATTAAGACGTGGAATTGTGTTCTTTAATTTTTCTGGGATTGACAAAGTGAAAAACTTGAAGCAGAAATAATTTTATGTCAAATTAAAAAAAAAGTTAATGCATTAAAACCAATAGGACATGATGTTTTGTTTAAACCAACAACTTTTTCTAATGAATAACATTTTCTTCCAACATTTGTCTTCCAAGTTCCTTTTAAAGAGAAAAGGGAGAAGGAAAAAAAGAAAAGAACCACATCACAAGCAAACAAACAACAAAAAAAATCAAAGATTTAGTATCGTATAACTACAGCAAACTCAAAACAATCAGCACTTATTGCAAGTACAGGCTTATTCCTAGTATTCAGTCAGCCCCATATGTTCTAAAGCCTACCACAGAATCATAGAAAAGTTTAGGTTTGAAAAGACCTCCATGATCATTTAGTCCAACCATTAACCCAGCACTCACAACACCACCCATAAAACATGCCCCTTAGTGTCACATCTACATGTCTTTTATGGGATGAAGGCTATACTGATTCCCTGGACAGCCATTCCAATGCTTGACAACCCTTTTTATGAAGAATTTTTTCCTAATATCCACTCTAAACCATTCCTGACAGAACTTGAGGCCATTTCCTCTATCACTTGTGAGAAGATGCCAACCCCCACCTCACTACAATGCCCTTTAGGCAGCTGCAGAGAGTGATAAGATTTCCTCTGAAGCTCCTTTTCTCCATGCTAAGCGACCCCAGCTCTCTCAGGTGCTCCTCACATGATTTGTGCTGTAGGCCCTTCACCAGCTTTGTTGCCCTTCTCTGGACACAGTCCAGCACCTCAAGGTGTTTCTTGTAGTGAGAAAACTGGACTGTACTTGAGGTGCAGCCTCACCAGTGCCAAGTACAGAGGGCCAATCACTGCCCTGATCCTGCTGGTCACATTATTTCTGATTCAAGCCTGGATGGCATTGGCCTTCTTTCCCACTTGGACACACTGCTGGCTCATGTTCAGCTACAGTTGACCAATATGCCCTTTTCCACTGGGCAACTTTCCAGACACGCTGGCCCAAGCCTTTAGCACTATCAGGGGTTGTTGTGACCCAAAGGATGGACCCAGCACTTGGATTCTTTTTGAATCTGTTGAATGTGAGTTCTCTCAGGAATGGTTTGGGAGGCCTGGTTACCCTGGACATGGATAGGGTTGAGGCACTCAACAACTTTTTCACCTCAGCCTTTACCAGCAAGTGTTCCAGCCACACCACTTGAGTTGCAGAAGGTGAAAGCAGGGATTAGGGCATTGAAGCACTGTCCACTGCAGGAGAAGGCTGGCTTGGAGACCATTTAAGGAACTTGAAGTGTCACAAGTCCATGGGACCTGAGGAGATACATCTACAGGTCCTGAGGGAACAGGTCAAGGAAGTGGCTAAGCCACTATTCATCATATTTGAGAAATTACAGCAGTGCAGTGAAGTTCCCACTGACTGGAAAAGGTGAAACATGATCCCCACTTTTAAAAATGGAAATAAGGAAGACCCATGGAACTACAGGTCAGTCAGTTTCGCCTCAGTGCTTGGCAAGATCATGGAGTAACTCCTTATGGAAACTATGCTAAGGCAGATGGTAAATAAGGAGGTGATTGGACCAACATGGCTTCTTTAAAGGAAAATCATGCCCAACAAATTTGGTGGCCTTCTATGATGGTATTACAGTAATTGTGGACACGGGAAGAGCAACAGAATTCACCTACCTAGACTGCTGCAAAGCATTTGACACTGCCCTGCACATCATCTTTGTCTCTAAAATGGATTTGACAGATAGACTGCTTGGTGGATAAAAAATTGGCTGGATGGTCACATTTGAAGAGTTGCAAACAACAGCTCGATGTCCATCTGGAGAGCAGTGATGATTGGTGTTCCTCAGTAGTCAGTTTTGGGAGCAGCACTTTTTAACATCTTTGTCATGACATGGACAGTGGGATTGAGCATACCCTCAGCAAGTTTGCCAATGGCACCAAGCTGTACAGTGAGGTTGGCATGCTGGAGGGCAAGGATGCCCTCCAGAGGTACCTTGACAGGCCTGAGAGATGGGCCTGTGCAAACATGAAGTTCAATGAGGCCAAGTGAAAGGTCCTGCACCCAGATGAGGACAATTCCAAACACAAATATGGTCTGGGCAGAGAATGGAATAAGACCAGCCCTGGGAAAAAGGATAGTGGAGTGTTTGTGGATTAGAAGGTCAACATGAGTCAACAGTGTGCGTTCACATCCCAGAAAGCCAACTACATCCTGGGCTGCATCAAAAGAGGCATGACAAGCAAGTTGAGGGAGGTGATTCTCCTCTTTATTATGCTCTTCTGAGACCCCACCTGGAATACTTATGCTGGAGTACAGCTATGAGCCCTACAACACAAGATGTTACCTGCTGGAAAAAGTCCAGAAGAGAGACACTAATATGATCACAGAGCTTGAACACCTCTCCTATGAAGAAAGGCTGAGAGAGTTAAGGCTGTTCAGCCTGGAAAAGAAAAGGCTCTGGGCCTTCCAGTACCTACAAGGGGCCTACAAGAAAGATGGAGAGGGACTTTTCACAAGACCATGTAGTGGTAGGACAAGGGTGAGTGGCCTCAAGCTGAAGGACAGTAGATTTAGATTAGATCTTTGGAAGAAATTCTTTAACTGTGAGGATGGTTGGGTGGTGGAACAGGTTGTGAGATATTGTGGACTCCCCATACCTGGAAGTGTTCAAGACCAGGTTGCATGGAACTCTGAGTAAGCTGCTTTAGTAGAAGGTGTCCCTTCCCACTGCAGAGGTTTTAGAACTACATGTTCTTTAAGGTCCTTTCCAACTCTAACCAATCTATGATTCTATGATTCCAACTTCATACAGCTGGCCTTGATCCATTGTTTCAGCCTCTCCAGATTTCTCTGTAGACGATTACAACCCTCCAGCGGATCAGCACTCCTGATCAGCTGCCCACTGCATTCACCATCACACTCTGGACCTGGCCATCAAGTCAGTTTTTACCCAGTAAGAAGTACACCAGCCCAAGCCATATGCAGACAGCTTCTCCAAGAGACTGTTGTGGGAAACAATGTCAAATGCTTTATTAAAGTCCAGGTAGACAATATCCAGCCTTTCTCTCATCCATAAGGTGAGTCACCCTGTCATAGAAGGAGATCAGGTTGGTCAAGCAGGACCTGCCTTTCACAAACCTCTGCTGACTGGGCCTGATCCCCTGGTTGTTCTGTATGTGTCACATGATGACATTTAGGATGATCTGTTCCATGATCTTCTCTGTCATAGAACAAGTTCAGACTGACAGGCTTGTAGTTCCCTTCATCTTCCTTCTGGTCCTTCTTGTAGATTGGCATCACATTTGCCATCTTCCTGTCAATTGGGACCATCTCAATTAGCCAGAAGTGCTTTCCTGTATTTGTTCACATATGCCCAGTGCACTTATGTGTCTCCTTTTACTGAGACAAAATGCAGGGAATGTGTCCCAGACTTTGAAAGCCTTTCATTGTCTAGATAAATAGAGGGAATAAAAATAACCATTTGGTAGTCATCAGTTTCAGCTGAAGCTGCACTTAAGGATCGTGGCAGAAGCTGAATGAATAATAGTGATCACCTTGAAACTTTTAATCCTGCTGCTTTTTTTCTTATGTAGATAGCTATGGCTGTGCAATGTCTCACTGTCCCCTGGTGCAGAAGTTTTCATTAGTTCTCAGTTCCCTCTGTCTCTTTTCCACTGATTGCATTCCTAGAGGAACTTTATTCAAAAACTTCGATTACCGAAATCTTTGAAAGCAGTACATACTGGTTCTTATTATAACTAAATAAATTGGTAGATTTCTACCTTTCATATAGAGATTTTAGGTGTTTCAGATCCAATTATGTCTATTCATGCTTGTTAAGCACAGAGGCTTTGATTTATGTGTTTAAAAGTCCTGTCAAACTAAGTCCCCATCTCTAGCATAGCTATTCTGGTCCAGTTTCTCCTGTTCCAAACTTTTATAAAATGCAAACTCCCTGGAGAAGAGGAAAGTAGAGAGAAGAAAAGCTTTTATTACTAAAATAGTAAACCCAAAATTTCAGTGTTTAGTTCCTTTTTGCTAGACTTTGGAACAGAAAAGAGGATATGCAACACAGAATTTGAATATTTGTTTCTTGACCCATTCCTCTAAACACTGACATACATAATAATGGTTAAAAACTCTTTCAACAGAAGTGTTATCTAACAGTATCTTTGGTCCTGTGTTTATATCTGTCAATATACTCATTGTACTCAAATTGTATTATTGTGCAAATTTTTTTCAGAATTAAGTGCACAAATGAAAAAAATGATTACACACCATATTACTCTCAGCAATTATCATCATTTATATTAACACTGAGATTTGCAGAAAATACTTCTATTGTACTTATCTTAATCCCAAATTACCTTTTTAATGAGGGAGGAAAAAAGGGCATAAATTACTTCCAGTATGTTTGTTTAGCCTCCTGAATTTGCTATTTGCAGACATATTATAATATAAGAATATGGGGACATTAACAGTTCTATTTTCCTCCTTGTAAGTACTATTAAAATAGATCTTAGGATAAACTATGAAGATTCAAGAGTAGAATAAAAATATATGCTATTTACTGATGTTAATATAGTGTTACAAGGTTTTTTGCTCCACAAGGCTCCATTTAGTTACAATAGGAAAACGTATTGGAAAAAGCTGTTAATCAGAGATACAGAGGTACATCTTCAGCAACACTTTGAAGTTTAGACATCATACAAACTCTTTTTTATTATTTTTTTTCCTCTAGATAAAGAACAAGAAAAGAGGTGCAAAGTCAAAATATTGCTCACTATGAAATACTGTCACTTCTTGTCATTCATTATTGTAAAAATAGTAGTTCATTTATTTTTGTAATTTTTGTCAACATATGCAAATCACATATAGAGTGTAACATTTCTGACTGAGAGTTGGTTGTTGTTATTAGTTGTGTTCAACAATTCTGAATTGTATTGGCATATTGGCAGGCAACTGGAGAGCGTGAAATAAGAATTCGCTGGTCAAAGTCTGAGCAGATTTCTGACCTAGTGCTCATTTTTATAGACATGTGAGTAAGATCCATTTCATAGTCTTGTCCTTCTCCAGCTATATTGTTTCAGGGTAGGGGCATTCCCTGAGCAAAAACCTTCTAAAATTTATTTTCAATACTGCACATTCTCTATTCTGAAATTCCTTACTGCTTGTGGTATATTCAAAAGATCCATAGTTGCCAGTCCAGCATCTTGTTGTGGAGAAGGATCATGTACGTTAAAGATTTAGACTGAGGGAATAAACTTCCTTTTCAGTAAGGTAAGGAGATTTGAAAGGAAGTCAGAATTTATTTTAATGCTTGTAAATGAATGTGTTATATAATACATAATATAGAATAATTCAGTTTATCTTTTGTATATAGAGAAAGGTATTGGGATCCTTAACTGATGTGGAAAAAGGAGGGATTATGTTATGGAGAAGGTTAAAGACATAGCAGTGCACCCATCACACAGTAGTTGGTTTTGTAGGTGGACTCAGAAACTTGTATATGAATAAAATTTATGGCAAGTAGGGTCTGTAATTGCCAACAACAATATTTTTGTTTCTTCACGCTTTTTCGGGAACCTGCAGCCATCTAATAATCCCCTGTAAATTGTTTCATCTCCCTGAGAGTTCTCTTGTTGCAGCTTTGATCTGTCAAGCCAATTAGTGATCTGGGAACTAGTTCAAATTTTTGCTATATGTTTTTACCATGTGATGGGTTGCTGTTTGCCACTGAAACATCAAACTAGCACTCATTTTTATGTCTGAGCAAACTGAATAATTTTCTATTTTACACTCCACATAGTAGAATTTAATTTGAAGCAAGGTTTCTTCAGTTCTGGTTGTGCATAACATACTAATATGCATAAAATTACCATGGAGGAATTTCTGTGATGCAATGTTAATGAATAATTATGTGAATTTTCCTAACACACTTTATTTAGCTGTAAAACTCCTCATTAATGACCAAAGAACTGCACAACTATATATACTGCACAACTATATACCCACATTTAACTTTTTTTTTTTTTTTTTTTGGTGGTGGTGTTTTTAGATGAATGAATAAATATACATCTGGTCTTTTTGTGCTATAAAAAAGTCTAAATTTCTGACTCATTTAAGTTCTCTTTCTTCAGGGCATGAAGTAACAACTTGTAGAGAAAAATTCAGGATAAAAAGTGGTGCTAGAGAAAGTTGATTTGTTTTTAAAGCATTTATTTTAAATACTTCAATAAATAATTTTTAAAAAAATGAATGCAAAGTAGTATGTCCTTAGATATAGATGACAGTTTTTTCACATTTTTATAAAACATTCATTCTAAATAACACAATTGAGAGAGGTAACTTTTTCTCCTGATGATTCCATGAACATGTAAAATAAGTCTTAAATGATATTTCCCAGAAAACCCATAAATTCTACATGTTTTAAGCAACCATTCCTTCATCTCATACATACTTTGTTAGGCTAGAACAAAAACATTTGTTGAATTCTTTACAGGATATGGGGTTCTAGTGATTAGACCAGCTTTTTTGTAAAAATTGCTACAGGTTTGTCATGATCAAACTGACAGCTTTGAAAAGGTGCCTTCACAGACTGCTCTGTGTGTAACAAAAATCTCTCACTTAAGAGAAGACTATCACGTAAGAAATGTCCACTAGGATTTTCTTACTTATAAAGATAATACAGATTTTTCTTTTCTCTCTCTTTCTTTTTTCCCCAAGTATCAAATATAACAAAAAATTAGCAGTACAACACACTGAAGATTGCTCTGCTTTGCTTTCTTTTTGTGTGTCCAAAAATATCTGCAAAACGATACTTGCAAATTAGTATCCCCTACCTTTGAGGCAATCTTAAGAGATTGCACAAGGATTTAACTTCCAAACCACTGCACAGCCTCCAGCACAGAGGATAAAATATGTTGTGATTATGGTTCAAATAGTTGGCTCTTGCATGCTGAAGGCCCACCTTTTAATTGCTGTTCTAAAGGATGCATAAAGAAATTAGTAATGAAATAGAAAACTAGTCTAGCATATAATGCTGTGGCCTGTACGCAATAATGAGTATAGCAGCTGGCAGACAGTGCAAATGACATTAGAAATTGGAATATTTTGGCTTTTTTGTTTGGTCTGATGTGGAAAAAAAACTTCAGTACAAAAGGAATTCTTCAATGTCTAAATACAAACTTACATAAGCAGCTAAAAACAGACACACTGCATGTCCATACACACATATTTTGACATTGTTTCTTCAGTAAATTTATTCACCAGAATATCTTTTCTTTTGCATAATGAAAGGTGTACTATTCTTGTGCTCTTTATCAAATATGTGAGTTGTTCACTTGAATTTTAACTTGGGATAAATTTCTTAGGCATAGATAATTTCATTCTGATTTATATCATTTACTCTCCATGATATACCTTTCTAGAAAATCTTTTTTCCTTTATGAAGTGTTGTTTTGCAAAAGGATGGGGCTCACTCATTGCTTATAAAACTTACTTATCATAGCATAGAAAAAATATTTAAAGAACTAGCTGAAAAAAAATTAGGAAAAAAAGGTGTAAAATTATAATACAGTTGTTTAAAAATTTGCTTCAGAATAAGAACAATTCTATTTTTAAATGCTTATCTAAAAAAAAGACATAGGTGTGCAGTGATGCTAATGGAAGAAAAGGCCCATTTTTCAGGGTAAACCTAAACAACATTTAAAAGAAAAACCAAGCTGAAAACCACAGATAATAAGTAATTGGTAAAAAAAAAAAAAAAAAAAATATTAACATTCTTTCCTATTGCGAGACGTTGTATAGCAATGGGAAGGTCCATGAGACATCCTCAATAGATTTTTCCCCTCTGGTAGTGCTGTACAATCAGCTTTTATGAAGAGATTTGGATTTATTGCAGTAAGGATGTGGGTCCATTGCAGCTGGTGGTGTGCTTAATTACTTGTGTTAGTGCAAAGTATGGAGTCATCTAAAAATACTACTGCTTCAAAAATTGTTGTTCTGTGTTATAATGCACTATACAGACAGAGAGAATATGGCCCACAGCCAATCAAAATGGTAAAAATAAAATTATAAAATCATAGAATAGTTTGGGTTGGAAGGGACCTTTAAAGATTAACTAGTTCCAAGCCTCTTGCCATGGACAGGAACATCTTTCACTAGATTAGGTTGCTCCATGTCCCATCCAATCTTGCCTTGAACACTTCCAGTGATTGGGTGTCCCCAGTTTCCCTGGAAAACCTTTCTAGCCTCTTGACATCTGTAAGACCCCAAATTTCAAGCTAAGTGCTCACCAAAGGGTTTTACTTTAAAAATGTGCAAGATTCCAACAATATCAGCCCTCCAGATGTACTAGAAGAGTGTTTGGTTTTTTTAACATTCTCTTAAGAGAGAATGCAAAGGAGAAGATGCTGAACACATGTCATGGGTTTGCCCATGAGCTAATTTTTTTCACTCCCCCCCCCCCACACAATTGCTACTAGTCGAGAGAAAAGTTTATGCAGACAAAAGAGATGTGGGGG
>JAWWLV010000100.1:43408827-43423834 GCA_035041135.1 Platyrinchus mystaceus
GGCAGAGGCGTTACTAAAACTTTTGATTGGGGGTTTTTGTTCCGGAAATCCACCTGGCAGAACCATCCTCAGCCCCCTGGGGAGGCTGACTGGCAAACCCATGACAACACATTTTCTCATTTTTACTTTTATAGGTAAACTTTAGGAAATAAGAGAACTTGGCAAAAGTTTAAAATATATGAATTTATATATATTAAAATTTAAGTACAACCAAAAGAAATCATTTCACAACAAAAAAAATGCACAAAACATTGACTTAGAACATGCTAACCCATACAATTTAGTAAAATGTAGTCCATCCGGCCCTCAATTACCCAAAATATTAAGAAAAAAGATTAGAAGAAGAAAAGCAAGAGAGAGAAAAGGAGAAATATAGCCACCATTCCTAGATCCAGTGTAGGTCCA
This sequence comes from Platyrinchus mystaceus, assembly GCA_035041135.1. NCBI lineage: Eukaryota > Metazoa > Chordata > Aves > Passeriformes > Tyrannidae > Platyrinchus > Platyrinchus mystaceus. The sequence continues at coordinate 43,409,233 of JAWWLV010000100.1, forward strand.
GCTACACGAGTCTAGAAAATGGATGGCTTGAACACGTGGAGATCACATGTCTTTGGTTTTATCTGCTCTAGCCCCCTCTGGCCACCCCTCCCAGGCAGAATGTCTGGCCCACTGGCTACTCTGGGGCTCCATAGCAGGGTGAGGGATGGTGTTCCCACTGTGTCAGCCAGTCTAAGGCTGGTTTAGGGGCTCCAGGATGCATGGTGTGGACAGTGCTTACGCTGTCCAGGGACTGACAGCTTCTATGGGGTTGCTGCAGGACAATCACAGGGGCTTGGCAGTGGGATAGGGCATTACCTCACCATCATGAAATTTGACGTGTCCCTCCCCCTCAGAGCCCCCCTCCCAAGTTGGTCCAAGCCAATAATTAAAATAATAATCCAGTATCTCACACCACCCTCACTGTAATAAATTTCTTTCTTATTTTCTAATCTAAAGCCACCCTATTTCAGTTTAAACCATTGCCCCGTCCTGTCACCGTAAGCCTTAGTAAAAAGTGTTTCCCCATCTTTCTTAGAATCACAGAATCATAAAGGTTGGAAAAGACCCCAAAGGTCATCAAGTCCAACCTTTGACAGACCATTGCCTTGTCAAGACCACAGTACTAAGTCGTTTCTTGAACACCTCGAGGAACAGTGATTCCATCATGTCCCTGAGTAGTTTAGTCCAGTGCTTGATGACTCTTTTGATGAAGAAAATTGTCAGGAAATGAAGTCATTTCCTCTCATCCTTGTTACCTAGGAGGAGATACCACCCCACACAGCTACAATGTCTTTTCAAGTAGTTACAGAAAGTGAGAAGGTCTCCCCTGAGCCTCTGTATCCCCAGGCTAATTATAAACTCCAGAGCTTCCTCAGGCTTAATTATAATTCTCCAGCGCTTCTTCTAAGCTCCTTTATGTATTGAGAGGCCATAATAGACTTTTCCCAGTGCCTTCTCTTCTATAACCATAATTGTTGAGCTTTTCTTCATAAAAGAGGTGTTCCAGCCCTTTGATCATATTTGTGGGAAAAGTCTGACTTGGGCTGGAAACACCAGAGCTGGATCCAGTACTCCAGGTGGCCTCTCAGCAGAGCGGAGCAGGGGGGCATAATCTCCTCCCTCAGTTTGCTGGCCATACTTCTTTTGATGAAGTCCAGAATACAAAGGACTTTCTGGGTGCAAGTGCATATTGCTGGTTTATATTTAATTTTTTATCTACTAATATCTCCAATTTTATATCTGCAGTACTGTTCACCTCCCAGTCTCTAATGCTACTGTTGATTGCCCTGGCCCAGGTGCAGGGCTTTGAACTTGGCTTTGTCAAACTTTCTGAAGTATATATATCTGTTCATTTATCCAGCCTTTCAAATCCCTCTGGATGGCATCCCTTCCCTCTAGCATATCAGCTGCTTGGTGTCTGTGGTGGGTTGACCTTGGCTGGGTGCCACATGCCCACCAAGACTGCTCCCCTCCTCAGCAGGATATGGAGAATAGACAAGGAAAAAAACCCTTGTGGGTCAAGATAAAGGAAGTTTAAAAAGGCAAAAGAAAATAAAAGATTTTATTCTCTACTTCCCAGAAGCAGATGATGCCCAATCACTTCCTGAGAAGCAGGGCTTCAGCATGCTTATTGGTTGCTCTGGAAGCAAAGAATGTAAATAACAAATCCACCTCCTCACCCCATATTTCCCCCTCCCACACTATTTTTTTACCTCTTATTGCTAAGCAGACATCATATGGTATGGCATTTCCCTTTAGTCAGTTTGGGTCAGGTGTCCTGGCTATGCCACCTCCAAAGATCCAGCCTACTGGTGGGTAGGAGCAGGAGAATGCTGAAGAGACAGCGCGGACGCTGTGACAGCACTGTTCAGCATTAGCCAAAATGCTGGTGTGTTATCAACACCTTTGTAGCTACCATTACAAAGCACAGTGTTCTTAGGGCTGCTATGGGGAAAATGAACTTCATCTCAGCCAGACACGATACTGTGTCATTTGCAAACTTGCTGAGATTGCACTCCATTCCACTGGGTATTTCATTAAAAAAGATGCTGAACAGTATCAGTCCCAATACAGACCCCTGACATACATGACTTATTACTGATCTCCTCTGGAACATTGAGCTGTTGACTGCATGAAGACATTCATGTAATCCTTTTCCCATCTAACAGTGCATCCATGTCCAGTAAACCCATGTCTTTCCAATTTAGCAGCAAGACTTATGTGGGGAACCATGTCAAAGGCCTTACGGAAATCAAAGTAAATCACATCAGTTGCTTTTTTCATCCTTATCTAGTCCAGTCACACCACTGTAGAAGACCATCAAATTAGACACTATTTGCCCTTGGTGAAGTCATGCTGACTGTCTGTAAGATCTTCCTGTCTTCCATATGGCTTGAAATAGGTGCCAAGAGAATCTGTTGCATGACTGTACTAGACCTGAGGTAAGACTAAAAGATTAGTAGCCTTTAGCAAGCATCCACCCTAAGACGTCTTTTGTTAGTTTGGCCTCTAATTTTCACCCATAAGCTCTAGACCTGTCTAGGGCTCTTTTTCAAGGGCAAGCAGGTTTTTTTCCTTATAGGTTACTCAATCCTTTTTATTTACATGGAGGGCAACCTAGAGGAGTCAGGTCACAAGATTACCCATGGAATTTCAGAAGTACTTGTTAACATCTGCATTTCTATAGTTTACATGTGAATTGCCCAGAATGATCTTTTTGCCACTTTCATGGAAGAATCTGGTAAGGCGTCATGAAAGAGTGGTTAAGCCACTTTAAAAAATCCCTATCAAAAGCGTTGGCAAAAAGTGGGTTTCAGTATGAATTTGTGAAAGTATGACTTAAACAGAGTTTGATGGCAAGGTTCACTCAATTGCTTACTACACAGTTGAAGCATACAAAGAAAAATTAGATCAGAGTTGATTTAGAATGAATAGCACATACAGGGGGAATACGAAAGAGTAAATGTGCAAAGGATACAGATACGAAAGATAAGGGTACAAGAGGATTTAGCAGCACTTAATCACTGACTAGTTTAATATTTATGAAGTGATTCAATAGGATTTGCCGCAATTATAGCAGTGACTGTATTATAGATTCACAATAACAAAATTCATACCATAATCAATTCATATGCACACATACAGTCAAAGAGATGTATACATTTATATCTATGCATGTAGAAGTACCTACCAAAATTCCCTCACATAAAATCCTGTAGTGATTTTCGATGGGCATGGGTTGCACCTCAAGGAGTATGTGTGTGAGTGGTGGTGGGTATCAGTCTAGGACTCATCATCAGTGAAAGTCTTCTGAATATTGAAAACTTGAGTGCTGGTGAGGTCTGAGAGGCATCCCACTCAGTGGGATGTGCTGGTTCAGCCTGCTGCAGTCCAGGAAAGCTCAAAGGGTCTCACTTAGGATACCATTTACAGGGTTATGAGATTCTTGGCTTTAGTCTTCAGTTTGTTTCCATCCTGGCTATCACCCAAGCTGGCTAACAAATGTAACTGCTTATTCTTTGCTCCACACTGTCAGGTAGCCAGTGTTTCTGTTGCAGTCAGAATTGTTCCCACCTTTAATATGCAAGAGCTCTTGGTTTGATCAAGAATCCTTCACCACCTAATTGGTACAGTAAAGAGGTGCTTCATTGCTCAGCTGACTTGGTTGATGCTTAGCAGGAACATCTGAGATCCTAGAGCAGGACAGAGGAGGATGGGGTGGGGGAAGTTGCACCACATAAGGGATCATGCCTGACCCATACATTTGGCAGTGTTGATGAGTTTTCTTGTTTCTTTCCTTCTCCATTTGTTTCTTAATCAAAATACCTGGAGACAATGGCATGGAGTGAATGCCATGGCAATGGGGACTTTCTCCTCTTTTATCACCAGCAAAATTTTTCTTTTTCCTTCGCCTGCGGGAAAAGCTGTTTGAAAAGAAACCACTTCTCCCTTTCCAGTACTTTCCTCCTACTGAAGCAATTTCTTCATCACATCCTTGCTCACTAATCAGAACAGTGAAATTCAGTCCATTTTAATTCATATAGAACATAGCCACAAGATTAAGAATGTATGCACAGACACAGATGCAGTAGTTTTATAAAAGAACAGTGCAACAATGAGCAAGTAGGAAATTTTTAATGAACAGACTAACCAAACAAAATGGCTTATTCTTTTACTACAGTCCCCACACACGACATCAGTAGGCAACAAGTACAAATAATAATTTATCATGACATTAAAGGTAGACAAAGAATAAAAGTATTGGAGTGGTAGGTTATCTTCGCTTTTATCTAAACTCCTGATGACAGCATCAAGGAAGAATATTCAGAGCAAGTATGGACTATCTTAGTCAAAAAGGTGGAGAAAGATGTGGCAAAATTGAATAAGTCAATAAAACAATTTGTGAATTTTTAAGATACCATGTTCTTGTTTTCATGCAGCACAATAAACAATGCTGCTTTGGACTCATCTGCAGCCTGACACAAGTGCAGAGAGTATCCAAGCACTGTGGCACAGAGCTCACTGTAACTGCCATTTTGCTTGCCCTGGGCCTTTTACTTTATATCCACTGCCTGCCCAGAACATTCTTAGTATTTCTTCCCACATAAAGCCTTTAGTCCTTAAAGATGTAAATGTGGGGATTTATGGGTATGATCTGTCTAATATGCAGATAAGTCTGGTTTTCTGCTTTTTCAATAATACGAAGTATTCAATAGGTAAATGGGAACCTTGTCAGGAAAATACAGTTCCTATGGCAAGGACTGTCGGCAACCAGAAGCACAGTCAACCCCTGCTCTGCAGCTGCTGTGGCAGTTGCTGAAGGACACCTGGCACTACTTGAGGCTTCATGAGCCAGAGTGTCATGCTCATACTCAAATTCATCAGCCATCAAGGGGTAGTTGAGATTGCCAGCCATTCCCAGCAATTTGGGAAGTGGCTTTACACAGTAATGCTAGCTGACAAGTCCTAGGACCATGCTCTCTGACAGAACACTTTTACCAGATAACAAAAGTGATGAAATTCCTGTGGTATTTCGCAGTTGCTTACAGGACATGAAAGAGAGGCTGCTTCCCCTTGGTGCAGAATCCAGATATGCAAGATGGGGTACATGCAACAAATAAGCATATTTGTGCTGTGAGCGATCCTGTTGCATGAGGCAACATCTTGAGAGCTAAGCATCTATGAGTCACAGGTGGCACGGATCACACACAGTAGCTCAGGCTGGGCGTTCCTCCCAGGCTGTGATATGTGCTGTCAGTTTGTCTTTACTGAACTGTGAGGTAAGGTAAGGGGCATTTGAAGGTTGCTGACTTTTGCATTTTTACTAACACTTTTTTCTCCATACTCGGTAGACTAATACTGGTTGTCTGGCTAATCAGAAATACAGGTAAGCTCATGAACCCAGAACCATATCTAATGTTGAATCGGAGTCAGTGGTTCAGCAGTTATAGCTATGACTCTGCAAGCAGCAGAACTGTGAATTCAGTTATCTGTTTGTTAGTTTTGTACAGGAAAAGCCTGAATAACAGCAAACATTCCACAATATGAGGTAGGATAAGTATATTAAAAATAAAGATTCTCAGTCACTGTAACAATAGAGGTCAGTCAAGAAAATGAACTATTACGAACTATCTCTTTTCTCAGTGAGAGTTATTTGGCTGATTCTTACATTATTCAGAAATCACTTATTACAATACTTATAAATGGAACTGAAGCATACAGAGTCAAAATACGGCTTTTAAAAGGAGGAAGATGCTGAGACAAAGTTAATGCAGAACTGTGGCTACATTGATGCTCCAGAAAACCTCTGGTACAGGAAAACCAGACCTCTGGTACAGGAATTTCCATCTCGAATGTATGGTTAGGTTAAAACTATTCCTCCTGGTTCTAAATTGCACTTTGTACTCTGTTGGTGTAGTGTACTTTGTTTCTGGTTTGAAATAATGAGTCTGTCTTTCAAATATTATTGAACAGAGAGTATGCTGAAGTCTTTAGTTTTCAAGGCACTTTTTATGGCCCTTTTACTATCTCACTTAAGGTGAGTGATCTAAACGGAAATATGGAGTAGAGCATATTCACGTCTCTGAAGAATTAACTACTATGTTCCAGTTGAACATATTCTTCACTTCTTTGTTAGCTGTCCTAAAGGCAAACCTCTTAGCCTAAACAGCTTGAACTCGCTCTGTACTCTTAATTGGCATCTTCAGGGATTTTCAAATGTAGGCCTGTTCAGTCTTTTGTCTGTTAAATAAGACCTTTGAAATTATATTTGATTTCTCTAGCAATGGAGCCTGTCACATGTACTACCTTCTAGCATAGTTTCAACTTACTACTTTATAGTAGCATGACCATTTCCACTATTTGATTCAGACAACAAAATTATGTATTAGAGGGATGTGCATTATGAAATAGCACATCAATTTAATGCCCCAGAAAACTTAGATTTCACAGTACCATGCCCTCAAAACAAAGTAAAGCCTACATTTGCAGAGGTAAAAGCTTGACAATGCTTCAGCTGCTGCAGAAAACTGCTGAGCATGTGGGAATTGAGTCCATATATAAATATTACATATCCCAAAACTCTGTGTAAACATCAGAAAGAATGTGACATAAATTAACAAAATCATGGAGTTTCATGTTAAGGAAGACACGCCCTAGCACACATTGCTGTGAACAGGACATTTAGTTAAGGACAATCTTAACTATGTGTTTTCAAGAATTTGGGCACGCTTTTTTTTTCTTTTTTTTTTTTTTTTTTTTTAAAGTATGTCAGATTCCTTCATGGTACTTAAACATAGTTTAAAGTATTTAATTTCCTTGGTGGTTTCCGTAAAGTAAATCTTTCATGGAAGTCTCTGCAAGTGTTGTATTATTTATCTGAAGCTAGTCTCCCAAACTGGTCTTTTGGATGCATATGCAACTAGACATACTTCTTAAACCTGACTTTTATTTAATCATAATTCATTTAAATTCTCCTTTGCTCACTTCTTCAGTAAATCATCATGTGTATTGAAAGAAAAAACAACATCCGTACTGTTGGTAAAAAGACATATATCAGGTATTTTCATGATATATAGAGTTAGACATTTGAAGAAAAATACCAGGTTTTAGCCATGAAGACAAAAGTGGTTTAAATTGTAATTGTTAATTGTTTTATGGAAAGTAAATATTTTAAAATCATCGGTTTTATCTACATCAGGATGATTCTCCCAAAATATTATTGGAATCAGTTCTTACTATAGCATGGATTAATGTTTAGGTAAATTTCATTTATGAAAATGGATGGCCATTTTTGCACATAACTGCTGCATGTTTTCTGGTTACTGAAAAACCTTACTAACTAAAGACATGGAAAATATGTCTTTAAACACACAGATACAGATAGTATTCCACAGCTGAGCAAAGCATGTATTTATTGGACCTTTTTCTATTTTAGAAGAGTAGCAGTCTGCCTGCCCTAGTTCTCTGAATAGACTTGACTTCTTTTCTTTACACATAATTACATTTGACATTAAAAGTATAACTTCCCATGGGAAAATGAACTTCACATTTCATCAGTCTGAGGAGACAATATAAAATAAATATGATTAACACTTTAGGGAAAAACACAATCATATAAAGCATTTGTTTGTTAGACAGTCCTGAAAACATTCTAATTAGCTTTGTTGTTGTTTTTTTTTTCCTATAGCGCTTATTCCTGAATACATAGTGTCACAATTTTTTTTCTAGATTCAGTATTTGCAATTAGAAGTAACTCTAGCACTCACAATGACACACATATTTTTTAATTTGAAATCTTGCATTTGGCTTGGGTTTTTTTGTTTGTTTGTTTTTTGTTTTGTTTTGTTTTGGTGGTGGGGGTTTTTTTGTTTGTTTTTGGGTTTTTTGCCAGCTCCTAGCAGTTTTCTCTCCTTTTTATGTGTTTTCTGTTACTTTTCTCTTTGAGCAGCTAAGGACGTTCTCTTGTAATTTATTAGTAAAGACCATAATATTAAAAAATAGATTAAGATTGAAACATTAATTCTGAAAACTTTTATACTTTTTGTAATGCTCTTTTAAGATAAATGGGCATGAGAAGGGTATTAAAAATGGTGCTACACGTGATATCACACTGGCAAGACTGGAATTTCAAAGGCCTTCATTACAAATCTTTCCCCACTTTTGTTTACTGATGGTAGTGTAGTATGAGTGACATACCTTCATTTTCTACTGGACAGCACCTATTATGGCTGGCTGTGTAGGACCTGCACAGGTAGGGCAAAATCCCGAGATGAGCAAGACAGAGGCTCCAGGGAGAAACCTCTTTTATCCTTAGAAAAAAGGAAGCCAAGACTCATGAATCTTGAATAAATCCAAACTGTGGGAGACCTTGGGAGACAGCAGTAATAGAACTTCTGTTCTTCAATGTTCTCTTTCTCATTATTCTTTTCAGTATGTCTTTTTCTTAGTTATGTGGTTCGTCTCTCTACTTCTTCTTGTTCCATTCTGCTCCTCTGTGTTCATCTTACATCTAGATCTCTCCAACAGAACCATTCATGCCACCACTTCCCTTCTTTTCTAAGAACTTTCAGTCCTAATTTCACTTTGTTTCCATCACTGTCTCACCCCTCTCAGGTCTACCTTTCATTTCACTATTTTGTCACCCATAGGGCCTGGGTACCAGATAAGAGACATAGAATGCTTTCTTTACTAAGGCAACTTTTCTGCCTTTTATACTGATACCCACAACTCTACAGGCATAGACTGCAAATGGCTTATTTGGAGAATTTGATTGCCAAATTCTTTAAGACATTTCTGATGATAGGTGAAAATAGATCTTTCAGATCCTTATAGTTTACCCAACTTGCCTAATGTTCCTTAAAATAGTCAATGTCCTTAACCTCAAGAGGACATTTGTTCCCTTAACAATCCTTGACTCACTGAAAGACAGGCAAGATATAAGTCAACATCAGTGGTTATCATTTTGTTGTTTTTTTGGTCTTCTTTAAAACAAATTAGAAAGCATGTTCATCTTACAATGTGCTTTACAAAATTTTCCATCAAAGACAGGGAAAACTTAACTCCAAATAGTCAAAAGTTTACCTGAGTTTATTAAAGATCTGGTTAAACAATCCAGCAGTGGGAAATCTTACACAGTTGTAGGCTAAACCTGCTAAGATTCAGGCTCCTTATTAGCCTGGGACAGTGTATAAAGATGAAGGAAGATACCTACAACCTTTCTATCTTTTGCAGACAGATGCAACACAGTGAGAAGGAGGAATACAAATCAAAGAGAGAAAACCCACTACAAGTAACTTCTCCAAAGCTGAAAACACCATTTTTTTTAAGGATAGGAATCAGACAAAGTTACATTGTAGTCTTTTTTCTTGAGGGCATTAATTTCTGTTACCATAAAAGTGTATGCTGTGGATATAGTCTAACCCGGAAGACCTTGTCTTGACCAATCTGACACTCTGAAAAATGTAAGAGTATGAGATCAGGTCCTTTTCTCCTAAAAAGGTACCATACTTCAACAGTTTCAGTTTGCTTTGGGCATACTGCTTGGTCTTGCTCAGAAGGACATTAAAGAAAGCCAACAGAAATCTTCAAAATCATGTAAGGATTTCACAAGGTTTTATTTTACAAGCTGGTTTAAACTTGCGAGTTTTTTCACCTTTGTCTATCTCTCCCTGAGTGTAGTTGGTAAACGTATAATTCCCTACATAGTTTTTAAACCATTGCTAAAGAAAAATCTATTGCCATTAATGGCACTATTATTATTAATGATTGTGATATTGTGACATGGCTGCTGCTGCAAATAGAATCACATTTAACCAGCAAGTCAACTACAAAAGTTTGACTGCATGTCACGGCCTTTACACACTGCACATGTTCTCAACGTGGTTACCATAGTATAAAATTCCTATGTATTAATTTGTGTTGTTTCCATAACATAAAAGGAATTATGAGCACAACTGATCAGAACATTTTTTTAAAAAGATATTAGTTACGTAAAAAGTGAATGTTTACAGTTTCAAACTCATACAAAAGTTTTTTAATGCCATTTTAGAAAAGGATTGGAACATGATGCATCACCTTTACTAAAGGGGATGGATAAAAAATGAAATAAAGATGAGATTCACCAGAAAATAGCTTTTCTGACCTCATCTGGCTTCTTTCTTTCCCTGCAGAGCTGTATTCCCATGCTGTCCAGGGTCAATGTTATAGCAAATTGACCAACTAGAGAAATCTTAAATATAAAAAATACTGAGTTACTCTTCTGCTCTTTCTGTGTGGGATGCACATAATTTTTTTTCCTTACTCTACAATATAAATACTTTATAGTAAAATTGTGGAGATAGATACATAACTACATGGGACAATGTACCTTAAATTCTCAATTTTCTTGCATCATTCAGTAGATAAAAGCATGATGCTGTAGTGAATCACAGTCCCCTTTTAATAAGAAGTAGAGTTAAAAATGTAAGTAAATGTTTACAAGCTTTGGGCTCAAGCAAATGCAAACCATTCCTATGTTAACATAGATATTAAAATAAAATTCTTACATTAAAATAACATTATATGATGCATTATATTTTATAAAATGTGGTGAAGAAAAATGATAAAGACACAATGAAAAACTGGAAAAGAACAAAGTATTTTTGCATTCATCTGACACCTAACAGCAGTGATTTTGCCCATTTTCAATGTAGTGTCAAGTAATCTTTTAGCTTTATTATATATGCCATTAACAAGCATGAAAGAAGAATTCTTAATGATTTTTCTTCTATTTGTATCATTAATGTTTCAAGGTATAGCAAACTTTTAAAACTGATAAATTCTAGAATGTTTTGATCATGCACTGCTGTCATGGTTTAAACCCAGCCAAACACCAAATACCACAGAGCTCACTCGCTTCCCCACCAGTGGCATCAGAGAGAGAAGCAGAAGGATAAAAGCTACATAACTCATGGGTTGAGATAAAGACAGTTTGATAGCAAAAGCAAAAGTTGTGCACACCAGCAAAGAGAAACAAATGATTTGTTCTCTGCTTCCCACGAGCAGGCAGGTGTTCAGCCATCTCCAGGAGAGCAGGGCCCCATCACGTATAATGGTTACTTGGGAAGACAAATGTCATTACTCCAAATGTCCCCCCTTCCTCCTTCTTTCCCCCTCTTTATATACTGACCCTGGTGCCATATGGTCTGGAATATCCCTTTGGTAAATTTGGGTCACCTGTCCCAGCTGTATCTTCTCCCAGCTTCTTATGCACCCTCAGCCTCCTTGCCAGCATGGCAGTATGAAAAGCATAAAAGGCCTTGACTTTGTGTAAGCGCTACTCAGCAATAACAGAAACATCTCTGTACTGTCATCACTGTGTTCAGTACAAATCCAAAACCCACCCCTACACCAGACACTGTGAAAAAAATTAACTCTATATCAGCCATAACAAGCACAACTTCCAAAAGGAGGTGATTGAATCTTGTCCTTAAGTGCAAGATTGTAGGGAAACCAGCATTCCTTAACCCTCTTTATTAGGAGGCACAAATAGTTTTTCTATTAGCAAGGAAGGACCTAATCTTTCTCTTCCTCATCAATATATCTATTTTGTCCAAACAACAAGATTGTTCTGCATGTGTACTGAAGGGTCTCTAAAGCATGGGGTTTATTATACATGTACACTGATATATCCCAATTATTTTCTCATTATAACAAGAGTGTGGTTTGCAGCTAGTTGCACAGAGAGAAAAAAATCAAGCAACCTGTTCTCAGCTGCCCTTATTTTAGACACGCTCAAGAGAATCAGGGGAATAGATAAATTGCTGTGGTGGTGGCACCTGACAGCCAAATATAAATTTTCAGGGGACTGGAAAAGGATTTAGCTGTGTACCTCTGCTGTATAATGCATGATCAGTAAGTCCAGTATGACAAGAGATGAGCTGAAATGACCCTGGCATAAGCAGTGACCAGAAGCAATTCACCTACTTCTCATTAGTCCTTAACCCCTTTAGGACTTGGCGGGGACATGGGGGAGGGAGGTGGGGGACACAGTGTTGGATGGAATCTCCAGGCAGAGGAACACAGCTGAATAAATTGCATCTGCAAGCTACAGATGACCTAGGGTGGCAGGTGAAGAATATCCTATGGCACTAAACCTTTTTGAGAGGTATGCTATGCAGGTTCTCCTGGAGGATTTTGAAGGTCATGTACTGCTATTCTTCTCAGTTACAATCCCATTGCTTGGCAAGCTATGTTGTAGTCTCTGTCATGTGACAGAAGTGGCAGCAAAATGCTCTGCCACCAGGCGAGTTTAGACACGTAACAAAAATTTGCCCCTTGCTCATCAGCACATTGTGGAAGCAACCACCTGACCAGGCATTCATGCATAACTTACCTAGGCATAACACTCAGCATGTTACAGTGCAGAGGTGACTGTTTGCAAGAAGAACCAGCACAAAAGTGGAACAGCAAAAAGTGGGCTGCAAAAATAATCCACTGTGCCTACTGCAGTACAGTGTGAACTAACATAAGTAGAGGAAGCCACCAACTTCCACAGCCATGTCTTTCCCGTCACTGTAATTTAAAATAGATTTTCTCATGCTTGCTAGTCTGCTAAAATTGCACATGACAATAGATTATAGACTGCATAATGAAAAAAAAATGTTTATCTACTCCAGCAAAACTGGAAGGAAGGCTTCTATGTTTAGGTTGCTAATTTGACACAATTGTTCTTAAAACATGAAGAACCATGTATTTCCACCAGCTAATACATAACACAACCAATTTTCCTGGTTTGTAGATTCAATGACACACAGAGTTTCTATTAGTTACCCTTAGGCACAGCAACAGTCCCATCAGATACCCCTCCAAGGGTTTTGAGCTAGTGCTTGAAGGGAATAGGCCCTGAGATACTTTGCGGGAAAAGGATAAAAGGTTGCTTTTTAGTGGATGTAGAGGAATTTTTTAGCAACCACGGAATATACTTAAATCTCATCCACCAACTTCAGTAGTGTTGCCTCTGTGTGCATAGGGCATATGATAATATACAGGTATATAGTCCATAATGTTTCAAATCTTCGTTTGTGAAGCCTAACCATGATGATGAGTCCATAATGTTTAAAAAATTATGGGCTAAAAGTCAGACTTCTTCTGTGGTATAAAAAGTCAATGTTTTCATGAGACAATATTTTAGGGCTTCATTAATAAAGAAATATGTGTATTTTATATAATATGGAGCACTTTCCATGTTCTTACAGTATCCCTGCCCAATTTTCTCTAACATATTCATAACCTAAATATTCTAACCTAAATATTCTTGTCTTTTAACTGCTAGGGTATCCTATCATTACTGTTTAATTGCACTTTTGTTCTTTATAAGGTGCTTTATAAGGACAATTCAAATATATTTGAATAAATAAATAAAAAAATATTGCCAATGACAGTTCTGCAGATCAGTTGTCCATGGAGAACATGGGAATGTGCCAGTGCATGAAAACAAATGTTGAACTAGGTCACAAAGCTTCTTGTCTTGAGAATCCCATCATTTCCAGTTTCTTCTCAGGCTCTGAAGCCCATACAAAATGACTCCTGAGCAAATAATGTTTAAAACATAAAATCATCAAATTACTTTCTTAGTATAACTGAAACAGAAGAAGAATACGTGCTAAAAAATGAATAGACTTTATTTAATGTATCATTCCTGAAACTACCTATTCATGTAAAATACATGAGTCCCAGAAGCAAATTCTATTCAGGGATCCGAAGTAAAATGCTCCTCTGGGCAAACCTCCCATTTGGAACAAGTTTTTATGTTTCTGCAGAGTTGTTTTGACATATACACATACTGGGTGATCCTATATTCATCAGCATGAAAACATACTTCTTAAAACCCCAAACTTATAAAAAGAATGTTCCGTTTACAGGTCAATGATCACTGCGAAGAATAAGAAGCTAAAGTACCAGTTCACCAGATACATTCAGTAGGTTCATTTTCAACATGTCACATGGAACAAAATAGAGACTGTAATTTCACAATTTCTTTCTATTTTACTTTTCTTGATTTATTGTTAAGATTGTACTATAAGGAGAGATTACTACAGATAAGCTCTTACAATCAGAATAAGGATAGAAATAATAACAGTAAAAATATAGCACTGAAAATATATCCCAAAATATTATTATTAAAATATTTGTTGCTAATAAATTTTACTTCTATTTACAGAGGTTTTTTAGTTGTAAGGAGATGGTAAAATTGTGAAAAAACATGTTTCTTTAGTTTGGGGTTTTTTTTGCAGTAACTTTTATCTCAGAATTTATTTTCTAGGAAAGATAAGTTTCATTTTGTGATAAGCCTTTAAAAATTATTGTTTAACATCCCTAAACAAATTTTGGATATTACTTTATAAATTCAGTAAGTAAGGGAATCAGCTTGGTTTTGAAGATTTACATGTAGTCATGAGCAAAAATGAACTTAATCATGAAGTAAAATTTCAACTGGCAGCCTTTACTGAAGAGAACTGTCTTATATAAGGATGCTCTCTATCTCCACTTAATAAGACCAGGTCAATAAAACATGAATATAATAGCAAGACTAAATAATTTGTTTCATTTGAGCATATATTTAATGCTGTTCTCTTCATAA
>JAWWLV010000100.1:43423934-43444180 GCA_035041135.1 Platyrinchus mystaceus
TCTTCATAAAGACTTTTTTTTTCATTTCTATAACCGCCTATATTGACAGTATCTGAGCTGACATTGCTGGTTGGAGTTTTTAAATGAACACAGAAAACTTAGAGGACAATATAATTTTCATAACCAATTTGTGCACTGTGAAAGTTAAAGATATACAAATACTAGAGTCATTGATTGCTTTAAGCTTTTGCTTCCCTGACTTTGTTTAAAACACAGTTAATTGCTACCAACAGTATGGTTGTAGAATTACCCAGTTGAGTTCCAGTGAGCCACCTCCTCACATTGCTTCTCAGCCATGTTATGAGGGCTGCTCTGGCTGTGCTTCCACCAACCAGATGAGTGACACTGTGTTTGCCTGTGCTATCTCTCATAATTTAGCATGGCATTCTGTCACCTGAAGTGGTTCTTTGGCCTACATTTAACTTTTGCTGTCATGGCAAGATTGTTCCTGGTACCTGAGCACATTTTATATTGTCTGCAATATCTCTCCTTAAGTTTTATGCTGCAGTCTGCAGTGCACACCAATGTGCTCTCAAATAACACCAAAACAACCTTAAGTGCTTTTTGAAAATGCAAGACCTTTAACCCACCTATCTATAGGAAAGCAGGCCAAATGAATGTGTGCGTTTCTTTTTCTTCTTACCAATGCATTTCTGATGCTGTATCACTTTGCACAGAGCTATGTTATCATTGCAAGCAGTGCAGAATCACCAGCCTTCTACTACAACATTTCAGGGTGGAACTCCCAAGAAGTAGTTTATGCAATGGTGGGGCTGAAAATGTAGAGAAGTAGATAACTGCCATCAGCTGCACTTGAAACACCCAATTTTATTTCTCCATACATGGGGATTTTATCATATTCAAAAGAGAAGATCTTATAAAATTAGCCTAATGTTGCACAGTGAGGAAACTTGAGACAGTAACTGCCTACAAAACAGTATCTGCACTGGAAGAATAGCACACCACTTTCCTTGCAGGTGTACTGTTTCAACAGTGGATATTGACCATTTTTGGATATTGACCATGATCAGAGAACCACTGATTAGAATACAACAAGATTTTTTGGAAGATCCAAAAGTTTAGACTGCCTATAAAGAAACCATATTATAGTTTGATATTTCTTAAATAATAAATGTCAGTGCTCTTCACATCCTCTCCAAAACTACATATGCCTATCTTTAATTCCTGTATTCTTTTCACAGTCTGATTTTGAGCCAGAAAACATGAGTGCAGTTTAAAATTTACATATGAATAGGTGCCATCCAAAGACAATGCAATTCTGAATTTGCAAATAGACCATACCCATGGACGTTGCTGAAATTGCCAAAAAGAAAAAAAATAACCAAACCAAATGAGAAATGGCTAGGAGACTTACTGTGTGATCAGAATAGATTATTTATTTGAACAAATAGCAACAATCAAGGAAAATTATTTTAAAAACCAACCAAACAAACAAAAAAGAAAGACTGGGAGGTTAAACAAAGCATAAAGATAGGCTAGAAATGCAGTTGCTCTAGCTAACCTAATGTATACATAAGACATAATTTCTGAGAGCATGTCTTAAAAATAAAAGAATTACAATGTTGAGGTAGGGGAGAAATGGTGCATGCTTCCAGCCCACACATTTTGGGGGGTAATGTCCACCTGAGTGTCCAAAAGTCACCAGTGAAACAGTCTGTTAAGACTGTTAACAGATGGCACTATTAAAATCTTATATCTTCCTATAAGTCCAGCTTTGTCATGAGATTCTGACAAAGGATATTTTACTATATTTATAGAAAATGCTCCAATGGTGCTGTGGGACAGAAGGAATCTGGGTAATTTTTTAAATATTTTTATCTAGCAGTGTAAAAAGAATGTGTGAAGAACTGTAAGCTACAGGCCTGTCTTTCTTCTGCCCTTTAACTACTTTTTTATCTTTTTTTTCCATTTAAGAAAAATTTCATTCTTAAATTCCTCTGTGCAAAACAAAATCACTCAGCTTAGTAAGAACTCAAAGTCAGCTGCTTTATCAATTGATGCAGGGCACTGTCAGAAATACGTATTATGATTAAAAATGGTCCTACAGTGCTCTTTGGCTCCAAAGGTAATCTAAAAGCTTTGGACTCTGTCTAAATTCCATCACTATAATACATCTAGGAAAGTTCACACAGATCAAATGAGAACAGAGCTCCACCTTCTTAACCTTTTGGTAATAAGCCATCATTTCCTTTCTTCTTATGAGAGTTGAGGTGTGCTAGTTAGTTAGGTCTCAGCATGAGAATTAAGGGTAAAAGACAGTAAATAAATATATCAGCACTTTCTATAACATTAACATTTCTCCTTTTACAGAAAAAGTGTTCATAAAGGATCTGATTGTGGAGTGTTTTCTCTAATGTAATGGTTTTCTTATTCACTTGAACCTATTGCAGCTATATATTTTGCATTTTTTCTTCAAATATGAAGACCCTGAAAATTGCTAAAAGTGTTTCAAGGGAAGTGATGTTTGGTCTTTCTCTTACATGCCCTCTCTCACATAGTAGCTTATTCCAAAGACTCTGAAGTCAACTGGAGTCTTAGCAGTGTCTGACTCATCCTGGGCTGCATCCCTGTAGTGTGTGCATACACAATTTCGGCTCCAGAAAGAGGCAAATCAATTCTATCCAGAATACATGGTCACATAGTTTTGTCTATTAAAATCATGGGTTTATCTTTTAAAATTAACTTTACTCATGCTTGTTCACTTCTCCTCTTCAAGTGAGCTGACTTAGGTTTTTGATTTTCTTGGGAGGTTGATTTTGTGTTACAAATATATGTGATTACATATATTTTTTTTTTATAAATGTAATATGCTATGCCCTTGTTAGAGAAACTACATTAGAGAAATTTTATTGCAACTGATTTGTAAGACAGCAGTGTATATGACCTTTACCACTTTGGAGAGTTGGGTTTTTTTCAACTGATTAAATGCACAGATAGAGGTAAATGGGAAGACCATTGATATCAGCTTGGGATATTATCTAAACATGCATATTATAAAAATGAGAGAGCTAATCAGCTGCTTTTGCTTTTCTCATCAAGATGCTGGAAACTGCATTATTTCTGTGGCACTTAATAGTCACATTGGGTCACTTTCTCAGCAAACTTCACACATCTTACTTTACGTGATCTCCAGAAAAAACAATTGAGTAATAAAGGTGGGAAGTGACTAGCTGGCCAGCTGACCAAATACAGGCAGGTTTTAATTACTTAAATTTCACTTATCTTTGTTATCTTAGTAAAAAAAAATCATAAACTATTCTTTAATCCTAATGATTTTCTACTTGCCAGCCATTCTATCAGCAGGTGTTCTGATCTAGTATTGGCTATGCCCTACAATGAGTTAGTTGTGCTGTTCCAGTGCAGCAGGTCATATTGTCACTTCTTGTTGGTAATTTTCCAAGTAAGGCTTGAACATCCTCTTTTATATGGTAGAAGTCCTATGAAATTTTATTTCCTGAAAATTCACCATTAAATATGCCATTTTTATTGTCTGGCTTATTAAGGATGAAACAATATATAAAAAAATTCACTGTGGATATTTTATCATGATACTTTTTTCATAATGAAGAAACTATTTATCCAATATCAGTTTTCAGCTAAGTTGAGTTGTGCTTTTTTTGTCAGGGCTTCCTGACTTTTACCCATGCTGTTTCAACTGCAAAAGAGAAGCTTTGTTATAAACGACAAATAAGTAAGTATTTGTAAATATGTGATGACAAGGCACAGTTTTTTAGTCAAATGCAAAAGCTTGGGTTCAGAGAAAGGAACCTTCCACCCTAACTAAACCCTTTCCTAATAGGAAAAAAAAAAAAAAAGGCAAAAAAAACAAACCCAAAACCCGAAACAAAACAAAACTATGTCCATAGTCTAGTAACTGTGGTGGTAGTGGATTAAGGGTTGGACTTGATGATCTCGGAGGTCCTTTCCAACCCTGATTCTATGATTCTGTGAAAACTATTTTCAACAAAACACTTGCAGACACCACTGAAATCAAAGTACAAAATCCCATGACATTTTACCACATGAAAGTATGGGCAGAAGAGTCAGTAACACAACCCTTAGGTTATTTCCATTAGGTTATTTCTTTTCTATATCTTTCTAGTCTGCTCAATTTTCTCCTCACTTTGTGAACACAGTACAAAGTGAAAGATACAAGAAAATGGGCAGATGGTAAATATTTTTAAAAATACAACTTATTTTCTATGGAAATTCCAACAGTTCAGGACTCTTTGTCCTAGTCATAAGAAATTTCAGCATTAATGCAATTAAATATACCAAACTGCACTTGCAAGTAAAAATAAGCTTACATAAACACACAGTAGTAACATTTAACAATTCAAAGTAAATTGGAACTAAAAAGTTAAACTGTTTTCAGGTATTTGGAAAACATATAGTCCAGAAGAGATATTATTTTGAAGATTAATAAAAATAAATCAAGTAGAAGCAATTAAGACCATGCAAAGACAGCTACAAGCTTTGATATGTGTATAGACAATTCAAGTAATGGAGTGGAGGTGGTAGTGCACACGAGATGATGCCCATCCTAATAAGGTGCATCTCCAGATGGCAATTTGGGCATCCTTTTTCTCAGCAAACTTTTTGACATCGCTGTTCTTAACTCATACCATTGTCCCTTTATTGTTCATGAAAGAACTTCAAAAGGACCTTTATGTCTTATACACCTCAGTGAAATACCCAGTTGCAGGTGAAATTAGTATGAGTCTTTATTTAAAACCAAAATGGAAATTTTCTTCAACTCCCTCTTCTCTTAATCCCTGTTACCTTGTCATTGGCAGTATTTTTTACATGATCTGTAGCCTGCTTATTTTCCTGTGAGGATCTACATTCTGGCTCATTCAAGTAGCAAACCATAACTATATCCTTTGGATTCTCCCACCAAAACTTCTGTGAGCATATGGTTTATCTTCAAGTACCTCCTGCATATGATTCTTTGCCAAATATGGAGCATTTAGCTGTTTAAAATACCACTTTAGCTGATACCATTTAATTCAATAGCTGAGCTTTGTATTACAGTAATGAAAAATTCTTGTTCTGGTTAATAAAATATAATTTCAAAGTTATCCTTAGGGAATTCTCCACCATGTGTTTTACTCTTTTCCTGTGTAAAACTGAAAACTGAAAAATCTTCATATTATCTTCAGCTATATTTAAGAAATATTGTATTATTATCAATTGCATTACTTAAAATCCTTCAAGAATAATTAAAAAAAAGAAAAGCAAAAATACCACAAACAAACCAAACAACAAAAAAAGTCTTGAAGTAATGCAAAATAATTTCATTTGCCTAGAAATTTTTCAATAGCAATCCAAACTGAATGAATTCTAGGGGATATTCCTAAGATTTTTAAAGGTTTAAATATTGTCTTGAATGTTTTGTAGACAAACTTTTAAGCTGATTTTAACATTTTACCAAACGTTACCAAATTCACTGTATTTTCTGTTCTGCTGCTTCAAATTTGCTTTTTACACTCGATTGTTTTTTCCTCCTCCTCTAAGTCTTATACATATTTTTCCTCTAAGCCCGTGAACAGTATTAATTAGATGGAATTCTTGCAGAGTTTAGAACTTAATATGAAATCAGTGAAATTTATTTTGTTTTAATCAGATTTGCTGTGTATGAATAAAACACATTCTATAGCTACTCCTGTGTTATTATATTTCTGTTTGAGAAATTTCATGCCAGCTGTTTTTGAGAAATGAGGTCTCGTATCAGGTTTTTACTCACTTTTTGGTGTTTGTGTCATACACAGGACAAAAAGAAATGTCCTGCTCTCTGTGCAAAAAGCAAACCTATGTACATATATATGAACTCATACAGAACAGTCCTTCAGAATATAATTTTGATGCATTGCTTGTTCAGTGTTTCCAGTCACCTTTCTATCCTCTTTTGCCTTTTCACAGTTTATCTTGAGCATTTTTTATATTGCTGCATACTTGATACTGCAAATAAGGAAATTACAATTGCACATCTTTTTTTATGTTTCAGAAGTTTGTAGAGGCCAGGTAGTTATTTACAGATGCCATGCATCATTTAAATTATACCAACATCCAGGATTCAGATTTTGTGACTGTCTTCACTTGGAAAGGTTAAGTTCACCAGAAACTGGAAATTGTGATGCTGTGTTCATCCAGAAGGGGTAAATGACACAAATCACTTAAATGTAGTCATCCCCTTCCACTGCTGTGGTAAATATCCTTAAGTCTGAGTTGACCAAATCTTCTGAAATTACTCAAACAGAAACATCGTAGCACAGGAGTAGCTACAGAACATGTTTTATTCATACACAGTTTACCAAATCTGGCACAACAGTGAATTTCTGACTGTTTAAACCATCACCAGAGGCTGACAAATCCTGCAGCTGGAAAGAAGATTGGCATACTGTAGAACAAGCAGTAATTTAAAAGAAAAAAGAAGAAAACCAAACAAAACATCCCCCAAACAAACAAAAAGACACATACACACAAAAAACCAAACCAAACCAAACCAAACCAAACCAAACAAACCCCAAAACTTTTTTTTAAAAAAGGTTTTCTGTCAACAGGACGATTTCAAAAATTAAGAGGAATAGGTTTGAAAAAACAGGTGAAATAATGTATTGATTCTGATAGTGCTTGGACACACACTTGTGTTTACTCACATATACTGGTTTGAGGACTTTGAATTGCAATGAGCATTTGCAAAATCAAGGTCCATATTAAAGCATTAACATTTCATTAAGTTTTCTAATACTCTACAAAATGGACCCGGTTGAGAAAAAATAATGTGTCCCCCCAGAGTCCTCCAGGGTCACTCAGCATGGGTTTTCCACGGGTAAAAATTTATGAATTCCTGTCTCTGGAAAGGATTACCTAAGTTTGAGGCAACATAGTTGACACACTCAGAGAATCCAGGTGCTATTGCCAAGGCCTATGCAAACTTTCTTACTCTTTTTCTCACCATATACTCCATCCTGATAAATTAGATATAAGCCACTTAAAGACTGTTTGTACTCAGGTACCCCGGGCAACTCTCTACGTTGTTGCAGCGTGATGAAAAAACTTGTGCAAAGGGCACTTGCAGTCCATTACAGATTGAAAATTGTGGGCCAGAGTAGAAAACAATTCTTAAAACCGTGAACTGTGCCACACAAGACATATAGCACTTAATACTTACTTTCATTAGGTTGCCTAGGAAGGCAGGGACAAAGACCAGCAAAGAACATTTTTCAAATCTTTACTAAATACATAATGCCTTACAAATCTTATCTGAAGGCATGCTTTATTAAAAAGTCATGAGTGTGTATTGCTGTGTGAGTATTGGTGTAAGCCTCAGTCACTTTCATGCCTATGTGAACTACCCAGTGTCCACCACTGAAGACTAAGCTCAGATTTAACTTACAAAAATTTCTACTTATGCCTGTGATATACAGGCAAAAAGTTACATTGCTATTTGTTCAGCTTCCTCTGGTGCCCACCCTGCAAGCTTTAATGAATAGATATATTTTATAAAATGTATAGATATATTTTTATATAGATGTAAATATATATATTTATATATGTATGTATTTGTAGACAAAAAGGTAAAATCAAGCTCATAAATTCATAGTCAAGCATCTACACATGTAGGTGACTGTTCATTTTTCATCAATTATTCAATGGGTTTGTTAACATTTATAAATGATCTGGACACAGGATTTGAATGCACATTAACAAGTTTGCCGCTGATACCAAACGATGATGTCCATTGGAGCATGGAGCAATGATTAACAGGATGAAATCTATCCTCAGTGCAAATGCCGAACTCTGCACCTAGGATGGAATAATGCCAGGCACAAGACTTAATGGGGAGAAGAGTGGCTGGAGAGCTGCCATGCCAAAAGGGATCTGGAGGTGTTAGTTGACATTAAGCTAAAGTCAGTAATGTGCCCTGTCAGCCAGGTGGGCAAGCCACATCCTGGGGTGAATCACACACAGTATCATCAGCTGGTCAAAACAAATTGCTATCCTGTGGTATTTGGTATTAGTGCGGCCTCTCCTGGAGTGCTGTTCTGAACCTTTAAGAAGGATGTGAAGGTCCTCAAATATGTGAGGAAGAGAGGAATATAGTTGGTGGAAGGACTGGAAGCAATATCCTTTGAGGAGCTGCTATGGACTTTGGGCTTGGCTAGCTGGGAGAAAAGGAGGCTGAGGGTGACCTCATTGTTCTCTGCAGCTTCCTGAGAAGGGTAACTGGAGGGGGAGGTGTCAATCTCTTCTCCCTAGGATGCAGTGATAGTATGTGTGAGAATGGTTCAAAGCTGTGCTGGGGCAGGTTCAGACTGGACATTATGAAGCGTTTATTTACAGAAGGGGTTTTGAAACACTGGGGCAAGCTTCCTAGAGGGGTGCTCAACATCCCAAACCTGTCAGTGTTTAAGAGGCATTTGAATAACACCTTTTGTAATATACTTTAACTTTTGTTCAGCCTTAAATTTGTCAGGCAGTTGGGCTAGATGATCATTGTAGGTCCCTTCCAAATGCAATATTCTATTCTATTCTTTTGCGTTCTATTCTATTCATCATGTACAGTATTTGAATATTTTTCATTATTACTTCTAGAATATTCCATATCTTTCTATTCCCTCTCTTCAAGAAATCATTAAATTTATGCTTATCAGCTTTGCATTAAAATCTTTCATGAGATGTACACATGTGGATGTGCATGTAGAGGATAGTCTTGTTTGTCCAGAAAACTTGAGTATAAGGAATATTTTCCTTACGTTATTTTAGTGCTTAGCCTGTGAACCTTGCTTGAAAAGAAAAAGTACACACCTTTTATTGCAAGGAGAAAATGATCAAAGGGGAAGCCTTTGGAATGTTTTGGGGAATTTTTGCCTATTTTTACATCCCTTCCAATTCAAACAACATCTATAACTTCATTTTAAAATTGTAGCGTTATACTTCACATTCTTCTTGCTCACTGCACTACAGTTCCCTACACTCTTGGCAATTCAGTTCAGTCAGCTCTAGAATTGGTCCTGGACAGAAAGAGTCATAATCTGACATGAAAGACTTTTATAATAACTTTATTTTCCTGCTTTTTAAAATTTATATGAAGTAAAAATCTGTTCTCAGTACATGTGTATTTGTGTGTGAATACAAGAGACCGACTATTTTAATTATTTTTTAGAATTCTATAGCGTGAAGTGTATTATGATTCAACCTCCGCATTTTCAGTTATGCCACATGAATGATATCTATTTAAATATATAGTTATTCACATTTTTCATCTTCAGTCACTCGCTCATAATATGCTGTTTAGAAATACATTCAGTGTCACTCCTGGAAACAAAAAAATTTTGAGTGTAGCTGAAGCTGTCGTTCTTCCATACTACAGATGTACATTGCCAAACACTGTAAACTCCCAAGTTACAAACCTCTTGAAATTTCATAATAGTTATCTCTAAACAAAGCTTTTAGGTTGGTTGTTTTATTTAAACTGCTCAAAATTACAGTTATAATTAATATTGAATCTTTGTAAATCCTGTCACTCTGTTATGCATTTAATATCTTTATTTTCTTTATTTGTTTTTTTTTTAAATTATTTGTGTAGACCAAATTTATTCTGTACGTATGAACTCCAGAAATTATTGATAATAGTTTGCCCACATACCAGTTTGAAAGGATGAAACATCTCTAATCAACATGTATCTCCTAAGAATGTGTGGGTTTTATTCTCTTATGTTCAGAGGTCAGTGTATGTTCTTGACACCACCATTTATCATTGTGTGATTGTCTGAGTATTTGTTCAGATGGGCCATTCTGATTTAGCATCATTTAAGACTAACAGTGACAAAAAGACTCGGTGTATCTAAACGATCGATTTCACTACAGCAAGACGACTATAAAGTCTAGGAAAACCTGAACACAGTCAAGGATAAATTCAGATAAAGAGAATTTATCTGTTCCTGCCTACATGAGTGTACCTATTTCTTATCTATCCCACACAAGCAATGTTTCCCACATCGTAATTTATCACAGTTCCTCCATACAAAACCATGCACACCTTATATTGCAAAACCATAGAAGAAACTGCAAAACAAAATAAAAGTAGAAATAATTATTTTCTGCTTTGATGGGAAAAAAAGCGCATAATTCTGAAGTAATATCTTCAGTACATATCGGGAATATGCAAGGAATAAATCTGGACTCCCAAGAGCAGATCTTCCACTCCAACATTTACTGGAGCATTATATATTGAAATTAAACTTATAAAAACATCAGTGTCAGAGGTAATTTTGAAATTCTTAAAAATTGAATTCATCCTCTGCAGCTTTTTAGACAGTAGGCAACCTTTGAAAGTTCTCACAGTCATCCAAATCCTTTAATTGCCTACTTTCCAAATGCATTTGGCTTAACAAACTCTTTAGGATTTCTTAGCACACCTTACAAAGATGAAGCACACTGTCTTTGCATATTCAATAATAAATTATTATTACTATCATGACAAATTAGTGAACCAGACTGCCTGGATTTAAATCTCTATTAATTAGCATAGTGTGATAAGTATGCAAAACACTGTAAATATTGAGCATTTTCTCAGTATTAGTCTTAGACATTTTTAAGTGAATAAATTCTTAGGCTATCATGGACATATAAAGTCCTAAAATATATGCTAATCTTTATTAATAAAGGAACCAAGAAAATGCTTTTGACTTGGAAACATAAAATGTGTTTGAGTCTTACTGTCTAGATTAAGATTTATGTACAAAGAAAAAAGTCCAGAAAAGAGACAGAAATATACCAAAGATATCTGTACAAAAGGGGCACAGAAGTTTATCAGTACTCAACAAACTTTAGAGGAAGCCGTGCTAAAGACTTGCTTAGGCATCCTATCTATGTAATCAATAGGGAAAAATATAGCAATATCATTGTAAGCATTATATTTCTCAATATATGGCTCACAAAATTACATTTATATTCATTTATACAAAATAGGATTCTATGAATATACAGTCAAATTTAAAAGGAACTGCTGAAATATCTGTGCATATGCATCTGTCATATCTAAATTTATACATCAGTATCTATATAGATTGATATATATCAATATCTAATATATCTATCTTGCACATTGTAAATCAATATTTTTGTAATAAGGCAAAGCTATTATTTAGAACTGGTTTTAAGACTTTTTACAAAGAATAAGATTTTCATGGATTTACTGGCTCATACATGAATTCCTATGCAATATGTATTATTGTCTTCAGAGACATAAGTTAACCTTTCACTTCATAGATTTAGAACAAAATTTTTATTTAAAGATGATTTTTCTAAAGTAATCATATTCAACTTTATATTTCTCATTTGAAATGCAGTTTTCCCACTAAGTATACCTGAGACTCCAAAAAATGGTCTTCAAGAATAAGAGTTTTGAAGCGCTGTGGTCATTTATATCTTAATACTCACCATTCCTCATAGGTCTTACAAGAACTCTTGTTTGCAGTCTTATACATCAGTATTATAGAATAAAATTAAAAAAAAAAGACGCAGTTAAAAGTAAAACAATATACAATTATATTAAATGCACAAGAAAGACATACTATGTTGAGCTTCATTGCTTCTGCAATAAAGTCTTCATTCATATGAGACATTTGAAGGGGCAAATTGACTAACTTTTTACAAGCACAAATGAGCTAAACATTAAATAGTACAGCATGTAGATATCAATGTCCATCTTTATTTTGCTAAACTCTTTGAATTTACAGATATCTCAATGTGATAACTTCTTCCAAAATAGTGAAACAGCTGTAGGATCTCAAAATTGGAGGTAGATTCCCAGCAAGCTGAACAGTTGTCTGAAATGAGTCTTAGAAGAGTATCTATTCACTGTGTACTCAGTGTAATACCACTGATCTCCTGAAAGATGGTATAAAGAATTCACTTGAATTGCATCAGATGTTAGTGATTTAAATATTCCTCTTCAAATATTTTGCATATCCTGTAATGCTGCAGAAATTTCCCCCTGTTGCTTCACCACTGGGAACAAGTAGGCAGGACACTAAGAAAGGTATATGACTTTCAAATCAACCTGAGTGTGATAAGATCTTGAATTTTTCTTGTCACTGAAGGCTGCTGACAAGTGTCAGAGTCCTGGAAAGACTGCAAGTTAATTGCTACTTCCTCTCTCATGTCAGAATGGGCCATTAGAGTCTATCCTGATTTGGAGTAAGGGAAGAAAGCCCTACAGAAGAAACATTTAGTTCAGGCAGATGTTGGGTAATTGGAATCTAAAAGAAGGTGAGTTAAGGAAAATATTTAGTTTAAAGCCCCTATTACACATTTGTTTTTTTAGTAAAATTTCACTTAGTGAACGTATGCAAATTATTCTATTTATAAAGATTTATAATCTTAAGTGGGTACTCAAATCACAATGTTTAGTAACTCTAGGATCTGCTTTGTACCTAACAGAATATTAGTCATGGATAAAGATTTTCAACAAGATTGTATTTACTCTGGTGAAAAATATAAATTTATAAACATCAAAATGTTTTGTCCATTAGAATGTTTGACAAAACAGCTCACACCAAAAAATGTAAAAGTTAAGGATTTATTTTTAAATTAAATACTCAAATTAGTATTTTAGCTTTACATTTCCTTTATCTTTCTAAGCTTTTATAAATGTTCATGTTTGAAATGAAATACCTATTTTGTAGGAAATATTTCATATCATCCCAAAAAATTCAGTTTTTGTCTGTTGAGTTGGAGGATGCATTAAAATTCACCTTGCATTTGCTGAATTCCTCTTTTCTGAATTGTTAATGAACGAAGAATTCAGTTATTTGTTCAAGTCTATAATTGTGCTAGGTATAATAATTTTCCTAAAATGTCTTCCACCCTAAAAAGATCTCCCTGCTGAGTTTGCTTAATTCTAAAAGTGAAAATGCTTATAAAACCCTGAAAGACAAAGCTTTCACCACGCTGAAAAAAAATCCTCAAGGTACATCTTGTGTTATTCTGACAAATGAAGAAGATTATTGACTCTAAATTTTTATTCTCTCTGGATCCCCAACCAGATGTGCAGGGTTACTGGAAGTTATAGACACCCTCTGCCTTTATTCATGTTGAAGAAAACAACCATATAAATTTAGTCCACATAATTCTTTTTTGCATGCATATCTGGTGTTTCCATTGTTAAACTAGATTTATTCTGGTTCAGAATAAAGTAATGAAGTACAGAATATATCTTTTTGTGATGGGTATGGAGAATACATATCAGGGAGATTCAGCTTAGTTTAGGACAGTCAATTAGTGCAGGACTACTTTAAATTTTTTTTTATATTCAGTTCACATTTTGTTTAATATTTATTTAATTAAATATGTGCATTCTATACTGGTATTTTCAGTAGCTAATTTTTTGATGTAAGAACACTCATAAAAATGTGTAACATGTCAGAGCTAGGGTGGTGGCCAAAACACTGGTTCATTTTTGAAGTGCATTATTACAGATTCAGTTCTTTTCATTTTATACATAACCTCTGACAGTATTCATAAAGCTTCAGTGTGCTTTGAATATTAATACATTAGCTTGGATGACTTCATTACTTATGCAAAAATAAACTTAATATAAAATATCAAGGCCCAGCACAAACATACTTATGTTACTTATTCTAACAACATAATATTATAAAAACCTCCAAAAGAGTTACATTTCTTCTGGTGACTTGTAAAGGGAGATCTTTGTGCAGTGAGGATGAACTAAGAAGAATACTAGAAAAATGGTGTTTTCATAAACTCTTAGTGAGCTAAAATAAGTGATACTTAAATAACAAGGCTTGGAACCTTGTTTTATTTGTCCTAAAAAACAAAACCAGAGTTTCCCAGTTTTCCAGTTGGATAGTGCCAATGTTCCTAGCACAGATGGCTTGTGACATACTAGACTGCTAGTCTCCCATGTATATACCACTTAGTACAGAACCTTTTGCTATCCTGCATGCCAGGAGTATTCCCTTCAGTCTGACCTCGGATCACATTTTTCAAGTATAAGGATGGAATAATGGGGAATAGAAAGACACTGTTTTAAAGGGAGATTATTTTTTGATAACCCAGAAACCTAGAAAATGGGAAGCTACTCATAAAATAGGAGCCTTAGCACTGATGCCAGCTCAGTTAATAAAACAAAAAATCAAAGGAAGATGTCAGATGGAAAATATAAGATGAAAGCTGATTTTAAAAAAAAAATTGTGTAGCCAGCCAATCAATGTAGCAAAAGAGTGTGACCAAATAATTTCCCACCATCTATTTCTAGAAATACTTCAGCATATCTCACACCAAACTGCACTGACTTCTAGGCATTTTCTCTGCCTTTCTGGTAAAATAAAGTGACTTCAAAAATGCAAAATGCCAGATTCTGGCTTGGAGATTTCCTCATGCATGTTCCTTCTTTTTGTCTTTAGTTATTTCACTTACAGACTTGGAAAAGAGTAGATAAATTGGATGGTTTGCTAAAGGATATAAAGTCCTTCAAAAAACCACTTACTTTTGTTACTTCTGCAGCTAGGAAGCTGCAGAACTTGGAGACAGCTTTGCAGTATAGCTTTTGCGTTCAACTCCTTACCTATTTTTAACTTGGACTGTTCAGGACGAAGTTAATTTTCTCAGCTTTTCTCTTCTCTCCCCACCTGTGCCCCTTCCATGTGTCTATGCATGTCCCGTGGGGTTATGCTTAGGTGTGCAGGAGCTATCTGCTGGTAAGGTACTTTACCAGAGTCCAGCTCTCCATTTAATATGTTGTTCAAATAAAGTTTGGTGGGGAAGGAGGGAGAAAATTGGGAAAGGGAGGTAAGAGCAAAACAAAACACAGCTTAATGTTAATTTCTCTCACCTACAAATTTTTAATACTTTCTCTCTGGCTTTTTTGTTTGCTTGCTTGGTTTTTATCAAAGGATGTATCTAACTTAAATATAACTACAAATACCATAACACAGCAGTAACTGCAGTGTTATCTGTGTTCTCTCTGTGCACTGGGCAGCTGATTTTTAATTTCATACATTATTTAAAACTTGCTGCAGTGATTCTACACAGTCATTACGTTCCTTATCACAAAGAAAAAGAGAGTGGTAGCATTTTACCTAGTTTTAGGCTTTTTATTAGCATTTGGGTTGCAACCCAGTGCTGACACTTCAGAAGGGCATTGAGTCATGCAAATAAGGTATCAAAAGAAGCAGCCTTTAGCTCTCTCCCTGATGACAGAAAATGGGAAATCAGATAAATTGCATTACCTTCTGAGAAAGTGAAATAGTATTTGTCTCTACCTGTGAGAACCATGTTCTTTGTATATGACTGTATATTTATTATATATCTACAAATAAAAGTACATGTTTTTATTGACCCTGTGCTTATTCTAGTTAAGTGCCTTTCTAAAGCAAGACCTGATATTACATCTGCCTGGTAAAAGATGACAATCTTAAACCAATCAACTATTCAGGCATATTTGGATAGAGATATGTGTTACAGGATAGTTCATATAAAATAATAGATATTAATTATTTCTGTTCACCTTCAAAACACACTTGTATATGTGCATGCTTTTATATGAGCTCTGATGTATGTGATAAATATGTAGGAAAATAGCTTTTCATATTTGTTTTATATACTAAACTGTGTATTTTGGATCTGTAGTCATCCGGTGAATATCTTTGGAGGATTTAATTCCCATGAAATAAAAACTGCAGAACTAGCTTTAGGAAAAATCCTGCAAGTGTGGTCTGTGAGGAAATGCAAGAAATACAAGAATTGTGAAACTTACTTCAAGATACAACCTTAAGGGACAGTAGAGGAAGGAAGACGAATGAAACTTCTGATGCTGACCATCCATGTGAGAAGTATAGGAAACAGGAAATCTTATTTTCTCCGATCCATTAATGAAAGAGGATATTTTCCAAGGCACTGGAAGGAGCATGTTACAACCAGTCATACAGAGAGCAGGGACAGAAAACTTACAATGAAGGGGTCTTGTACCATATTTTCATTCTTTTTTTTTTTTTTTTTTTTTTTAATTTCTCTGTTAGGCTTTCATTTACTTGAAGCAGAATATTGGTCAGAAAGCTAAACTACCAGGAGAAAGGAAGCACAGATTTTATGAGATCAAGTAAGTTATTTAGGTATTGTTAGTTATACATGTGATTTTTGATTTTTTTTAGCAGAAATAGTGATAACTGGTATTGTAATTATGTTCCAGTAACATTTGCCAGCCATATGAGAACAGAGAAAATTTTAAAAGTATTAAAAATCAAATACTAGAGCTTCTGCAGCTCAAGCAGTTGTCTAAGATGACTGACAGTGCATGAAATAGGATTGCCAAAATATGAATCATCTGTCTGTGTTCTCTTAGAATAACAACATTGCGGGGTAGATCTGTGGATAGATGCTGTAGTGTAAAATGTTTTCTAGCAAACCTTACTGTGACAACAGCTTATCACATTACTGTCTTTCTTAAAAAAGACTACACCTTGAACTTATGCTTAAGAGAAAAATGAATACTTCGGAACAAATTCTAGTGCTCCTACTAGAATGGGCCATAAATAAACCCGAAACAATTTATCTTTGCTGAACCTTACAAACTTTTCCACCATGTTGAAGCCTTTATGAATGGTAGCATTGTCCTCCAGTGTATTGACATTTCCCCCTCAATTTGATGATGTCCACAGGCTCGCTTGGATTCCATCACCCAGGTTTTTAAGCAACGTTCACTGTGCTCCCCTTGTCCGTTGAATTGGTCATTTCATCATGGAAGTCTATCAGGCATAACTTGTCCTTGGCAAATACACATCAGCTGTTCCAAGTCACATCTTCATTCCTCTAGTGTCTGGAAACAGCTTTGAGAAAGATTTGTTCATTCGTCTTCCCAGGTATTAAGGAATCTCATTGGCCTCTAATTCTCCCAATCCTCCTACTTGCACTGCATAAAGGTTGATGCAACATTTGTATCTCCCAACCATCAGGAACATGCCAGGGTTTGGTACATTCTCACCAATTCTATCATTAAGCTCAGTAAATGAGGTAATGAGTTGGCAGATATAATCAGCAAAAAATGATGCAAAAGAAGCACCAAGGACCTCAGCCTTTTCTCTGTCCTTTGTCCTTGAGTTCACTTCTCCATTAGCATTGGCCTCAGATTTTCCTCAGCTTCTCATCTCCTTGTCCTACGGTACATCAAGCACAGCATCATCAGTCAGTTGAGGATGATTGTCCTCTCTACCCTTTGCTGGTACAACGTCCAGTCCTGAGTACAGTTTTGACTGCCACACTATAAGAAAGATAAAAAGTTATTAGAGAGCATCCAAAGGAGGGCCACAAAGATGGTGAAAGGCCTAGAGGGGAAGCAATAGTATGAGTGGCTGAGGTCACTTGGTTTTTTCAGCCTGGATAAGAGGAGACTGATGGGAGACCTCACTACAGTCTCCAACTTCCTTATGAGGGGAAGAGGAGAGACAGGCACTGATCTCTTTTCTGTAGTGACCAGTTATAGGATCTGAGGGAATGGCATAAAGCTGTGTCCACAGGAGGTTTAGGCTGGATATTAGGAAAAGCTTTTCCATCCAGAGGGTAGTTGGGCACTGGAACCAGCTCCCCAGGGAAGTGGTCACAGCACTAAGACTGATGAAGTTCAAGAAGCATTTGGACAACGCTCTCAGGCACGTGGTGAGATTCTTGGGGTAGTCCTGTGCAGGAGGAGTTGGACTTTGATGATCCTGATGGGTCTCTTCCAATCCAGTACATTCTATGATTGGCATGTTGAATAGTATGCCAAATATTATGTCTGCACATTGTAATATCTGTAAGCTTATAAAGAAAAGTGGCTTCTTATTTGGCAGCACCATTTAATCATACTAACAATGCTCAAACACTGAAAATTTGCTGCATGCAAGCAGAGAAATTGGCAGTTTTGTTCTAAGTACATCATCTAATGGTATGAGTTATTACATTTTTTTACATACTGAGGTGTTGACTTACATGTGATAGAATGTGAGGCTAGAATATGTTCTTGTAATTTACATTGCTTCAAAAGAATGGGAAAGTTAGAATTTTTAAAAGACTTGTGATTCTTGTTTTCATAATCTAGCTTTTCTTTCCAAATCACCAATCTGAGTTACAAAATGCAATTAAATCTCCATTTTATTTTTACTACACAGAGCAAGGGCTATCAAACTTTTTAGGCGGGGAGCCGGTTTCACTTCCCACAGACTGGTCACGGGCCTGATTGTATGCGAGAGGCGCCCCCTGGAGGCAGGTGGAGAACGAGGCGCGGATTAAGTCATGGCGGCGGGGGAGGGGGGCGTGGGCCGGGTTCAGCAGCTTGGGGGGCCGGTTCTGGCCCACGGGCCGTAGTTTGAGGACGCCTGACATAGAGTATCTTTTAAGTTGCTGCATTGTTCTATGACCCTTTATTGAAAGGGACATCCAAAATATCTTAGGTACATACCATGCAAACAACACATACCTTAGGAACATCAGGGAATACAAAGCAGTATCAGACAGGTTGACATCAGCTAGATCAGCAACAACAGCAACCACCTGGTAACATATGTGCTTTGGTTCTCAGAAATAGTATAAATATATTTTGTAGGCCATATGTTGCATTAGTTCTGTCTGGGCAAGTTCAGTAAGCTTTAATACTGGTAAAATGGTATTTCTGTGATGAAATAACTCCAGGTGTGATCACAAAAGAGGTTTTGATTCAAGGAGCTGTGATATGATTATTGGCTGTAGCAAATACTACTATTTTTACCTCAGCTGTCTACCATCAAAAATATTCTCAGAGGATATCTTCAGGGCTGCTGGCAGTGCTTGAGACAGAAGGACTTTGGTTAATGCAGCCAGTGTGAGTGTCTCACTTATTAACAGATGAATTGACAAAATGTCCCAAATGTTATCCATCTGCTCCTCCTTTCCAGCCTGTTCTAAAACAAAGAATTTACATTTGGAATTAAAACTCACCTCTTCCCTAGGGCTTTCCTTCCTTGACATAAAGTAAAACAGAAAAACTAAAACAAAGACAAGCAAGGGAACAAACAGAAAATGCTTTAAACATCAGTATATGAAACTCAGACCAAGATATTGCCCCAAGGCAGAGTTTTTCAGCAATTCAAATTTCATCTGAGCAATGACAATAATTTGCTTCACACACGTGCAGCCTCTTTAATAACTACTTGTCTACTAAGCAACTACTTGTCTTGAAAATCCAAAGAACCCATGCAAGAACTATGAGGAAGAAAGGGGTCTTCTGAGCTTATGAAGCCCACTCTGTCTATCACGGCAGGACAGGTGCAACATTCCTAGCAGAGATTTCCATCATCTTTTTCCCACTAATGACACATGTGACACTAATGACAACCTTGTTAAGAAAATAAGTCATATTTTTTATAATTTCCACCTTTTTTCCTGTCACTTTTTCCTAATTAAAACTAGATTTTTGCCATGTAGACCCTGGTCTATTTGTCCAGTCAGAAATGGATGTAGAAAATGTGAAACAGATTCTTTACAGAAAGGTTCTTTCACCTCTTTTTTTCAGTGTATTTACAAACCAGACTGTTTCAGGTAAAAAGAAAATACCATTGGATTCTATTCCAAGATAATAAAGTTCCACAAGGTACAAAATATTGAACTTTGTATCAGATAAATATTATGCTTTTTCTTTCCTGAGCAAAAAATATTTCTTCTAGTCTCTGCACGTATGTGTGTGAGAAAAAGGTAATTTCTTACATTTCTCTTTAATAACATGATACGTATTAAGCTTGTCACATAGAAACAGTAAATCTTGTATGAACTATCCAGAGAAATGTCTGATTGATTATTTTAATTTCTGATTTGTTCCTAATTGTTGGGGACATGAGACAGTGCCAGTACAGAGCAGGTCTATGATTTTAGAAACATAAAATCAGATGGGTTGGAAAGGACCTCTGAGATCATCAAGTCCAACCCTTGATCCACAACCACCACAGTTACTAGACTATGGCACTAAATGCCACATCCAGTCTCTTCTAATATACCTCCAGGGATGGAGAACCCACCACCTCTCTGGGTAGCCCATTCCAATGCCTGAATACCCTCTCTGTAAAGAATTTCTTCCTAATATCTACTCTAAACCTCCACTGGCAGAGCTTAAGGCCATGCCCTCTTGTCTTACTGATAGCTGCCTGGGAAAAGAGACCAACCCCCACCTGGCTACAACCTCCTCTCAGGTA
>JAWWLV010000100.1:43444280-43454467 GCA_035041135.1 Platyrinchus mystaceus
TCCCCTCATCCACCAGGTGGGTCATCTGATCATAAAAGGAGATCAGGTTGGTCAGACAGGACCTGCCCTTCCTAAACTCATGCTGGCTGGCTCCAATCCCTTGCCCATCCTGTAGGTGCTGTGTGTTTGCACTTAGGATGATCTGCTCCATAACCTTGCCAGGCACTGAGGTCAGGCTGACAGGCCTGTAATTTCCCAGATCCTCCTTCCGGCCCTTTTTGTGGATTGATGTGACCTTTGCCAACTTCCAATCGTCTGGGACGTCTCCAGTGAGCCAGGACTGTTGGTAAATGATGGAGAGTGGCTTGGCAAGCTCTTCCGCCAGCTCCCTCATCACCCTGGGGTGGATCCCATCTGGTCCCATAGACTTGTGAGGACTCAAGTGGCTCAGGATGTTGCTGTTTCCTCCTTGATTACGGGGGGCTATTCAGCTTCTTATCCCTGTCTACAAGCTCCAGAAGCCAGCTGTCCTTACTGTTGAAGACTCAGGTAAAGAAGGTATTAAATTCCTCAGCCCTGTCCTCATCTTTGATAACTGTGTTCCCATCCATGTCCAATATAGAATGGAGGTTTTCCATGTCCCTCCTTTTGCTATTGATGTATCTATAGAAAGACTTTTGTTATCCCTAACAGAAGTGGCAAGATCAGGTTCAAGTTTTTCCTTCATCTCTCTGATTTTCTTTTGGCAAGACCTAACTATATTCCTAAACTCTTTCTGAGTAGCCAGCCCTTTTTTCCATAATCGGTGGGCTCTCTTTTTTACCGTAATTTCCTTTAAAATCTCCCTGTTCAGTCAGACCGGTCGTCTCCCCCATCAGCTTGCCTTTCAGCAGACTGGGACAGCCTTCTCTTGTGCGTTAAAGATTTGTACCATTTGTTTTTCCTGTTCAATTTCCTATCTTAGGTGCACATAACAATCCAAGTTATCAAAACCAGTATAAAATCTTAATTGCCATAAGTGGGTACTAGATTGGGCCCCACAGTTTCGTATGTAATGTGTGTACAAGCAGACACCAAATATGTAAACTGTACAGACATTCTTTATCGTGGGGGGTTTTTTTGTGACAGCAGAATTGTTGAGCCAGAGGAAAAGGCAAACTACAAAGCTGACATGAGATTCAGCACCTCAATCTTTCATGTGGTCTCTTGTCTCAGGAAAACATATGAAAGCACAGCTTAAAGTAATATTTTTGTAAGAAGGCTATGTAGATTCCTTCAAATGACAATACAGCAACATGTAGCTGCTAGTGGACTTTTCTCTACACAGCTAATGATTCTACAATTTGAATTTTCCAGAAGGCTTTTTAATCTGGTAAAAAACAAAATTTGTTGAGTAAGGCAAGTTGTGAGCACTTCTTTTGTTGGGATGAATTGATTATACACATCATATGTGGGAAACCAAGGAAGTCAGATGAGAAAGCACACACCAGTACATTCAGCTTAAAAAGAGAGAACCCAGAGCAGTACAGTCTGTAATGATCAAGAAAAGTGAAGAAGAATTATAAACTGCTTCATAGACTACAGGAACACACGACCATTGTTAAAATATAAAAAAAGAACACTGGTCTTGAAAAATAGGAGACCTTCTCTTGATAAGCCACATTTATCCTGTTGTGTGGTGCTGCCCTTGGAGGAAACTCAAAGCAAGGGTTCTGTAAGGTCACACACTCCAAGTCACATTAAAAGTCCAGTACCTGCACTTGCAGTGCATGATTTCACTAAGAATAACCACAGTGTTTACAGTGCTTCTTTATTGTGTAGTACAGTATTTTCTGCTACCACTTGTTTTTGTCTTTGCTTTGATGTCTCTGTTGCTCACAGTTAATGGAAGAACACTGAGTTGCATTTGATACTGGACATAGTGTGCATTGAGAGAATAAGAGGAAGCAAGATTACCAGACTGCAAATTTAAAACACTAGATTTAGATGACTGTTAAAACAGGTGGTATTTAGGTGGACTCATTATGGCATTTAATGGTTATTCTGATGCTTTCTAATATATATTGAAGTTATGCAAAATTAATTCTTCTAAATTGCAGTTCTTGTTCATGTCATAGTGAATGGCCTCTAATATCATTCCAGGTAATTATTTGAAAACTACGGTTTCTCAAATTGATATAGATAAAGAAGTTACCAGAAATAGTGTCCAAAAATGAATGAAAAAAAATAAACAATGTCCATTCCTTTGCTACTTCAAAAAAAAACCGAAAAACAACTTTAGTGCTGAGCTCTCTATCCACAGAAAAAGTAGCACTTAGAAATATATGTCAATATTGCTTCTTGAAAATAGACAAACTCCTATTATTTCCTACAAATTCAGACAATATGTGATTTGCACTCAATGTACAAGAAATGCTGCCATCAAAATCATTGTAAGCGTGGATTTATTTCTCTGGCTTTCTCTCCTCTGCTGGGGACAGGAAAGCAGTACATTTTAAAAAGGGCAGATTTTGCCTCAGTGGCAGGGTAGTTCTGAGCAACCAATCAGAACTTCTGCTTAGCCACAACCAGCACTGATTAATAGATGTCTCGCGGAAATACTTTACAATTATTTCCATCATACAAAGAGAGTAACATTTAAGGAAATTATAAAATCTTATAGATTGTATTAGATTTCTTAATTTGTGGTATACTATTTAAATTATTAAAATAATTTTTACCCTCACTATCTTATTAAATAAAGAATGAAAGTAAAATTCCCTCACTGTTCTTTTATTTCTAATAATTGTTTCTCTAACAACAAAAATTAAAATAATATTGCAGGAAAATTGTTCAGTTAGAAAAGACAAATAATGTTTCAGATAATATGCACCTAAATTTTTTCATGAGAAAGTATTTTTCTGATACAAAACCAAATTCCAAACAGAAGTAATGTTTTGTTATAGGAAAAATCAAATCACAGAATCACAGAATGGGCAGGTGGGAATGGACCACAGCATCTCATCTGGTCTAACCTCCCAGCGCTAGCAGAATTGTCCTAGAGCACATTGCACAGGATTATGTCCAGACAGTTCTTGAATACCTTCAGTGAGGGAGACTCCACAATATCTCTGGACAATCTGTTCCAGTGCTCCATCTCCTGCACAGTAAAGAGCTTCTTCCTCACGTTCAGGTGTGTCAGTTTCTTGCCCTCTGCTTCTTGTCCTATTGCTCAGCACCACCAAGAAGATCCTGGCTCCATTCTCTTGGCACCCTTCCCTCAGATACTTAAAAACATTGATGATGTCCCCTCTCAGGCATCTCCTTAAGGCTGAACAGGCCCAGCTCTCTCAATCTTTCCTTGTGAGAGATGTTCTTGTCCCTTAATCATCTTTCTAGCCCTCCACTGGAGCCACTCCAGGAGCTCCATGTCTGTCTTGTACTAAAGAGCCCAGAACTGGACACACAACCCCAGATGGGCCTCCCGAGACCTGAGCAGAGGGGCAGGATCACCTCCCTTGACTTGCTAGCAATGCTCTTTCTAATGCATCCCAGGATACAATAGGCCTTCTTTGCCACAAAGGCACACTACTGCTGGCTGATGGACAGCTTGCTGTCCACTAGGACACCAGATCCTTCTCCACAGAGCTGCTTCCCAGCAGGTCAGTCCCAGCCTGTGCTGGTGCCTAGGGTTATTCCTCCCCAGGTGCAGGACCCTGCATTTGCCCCTGTTGAATTTTAGACAGTTCTTCTCCAACCTGTCAAGGTCCTGCACAGCCCTTTGGGATACTGGCCACTCCTCCAAGTTTTGTATCATCTGTGAACTCACTGAGGAGGTCTCTGCCCCCTCATCCAAGTAATTGATGAACAAATTACACAATACTGGGCCCCTTACAAAACCTTGGGGGGCATCACTAGTCACAGGCCTCCAACTAGACACTGTGCCACTGATTACGACCGTCAGGGATCTTCCTGCCATTCAGCCAGTTCTCAATCCATCTCACTGTCTGCTCATCCAGTCCACACTTCCTGAGTTTGCCTACGAGCATGCTGTGAGAGACAGTGTCAAAAGCCTTGCTGAAGCCAGGGTAGATAACATCCACTGCTCTCTCACCATCCATCCAGGTAGTTGTTTCATCATGGAAGGCAATCAAGTTGGTCAAACACGACTTACCTTTAGTGAATCCATGCTGATGAATTGTAATCACCTTCTTGTCTTTCATGTCGGTGGAGGTGGATGCCAGAATGAGGTGCTCTATCCCATTTCCAGGGATTGAGGTGAGACTGACTGGTGGTTCCCTGGGTCCTCCTTCTTGCCTTGTTTGAAGACCAGCATGATATGTGCTATATTCCAGTCCTCAGGTGCCACTCCTAATCTCCATGACCTTTAAAAGTTGATCTTGAGCAGCCTGGCTAGGATATCAGCTAGCTCTGTCAGCCCTCGTTGATGCATCCTTTTAGGGCCCACGGACTTGTGGATGTCACTTTTGCCTGACTCTTCCTTGACCAAGGGAAAGTCTTCCTTCCAGCATTGATTTACCCTGACCTCCTGGGTCAGAGATCCCTGGGGAATGGTCTTATCAGCAAAGAACAATGTAAATAAAGCATTCAATAACTCTGCCTTCTCTATGATCAGGTCCCCTCTTGCTTTACTAATGAGCACACATTATCCTTTGGTTTGCTTTTGTTATTGATGTGTTTGAAAAAACCCTTTTTGTTATCCTTGACATCCTTGGCCAGATTTAATTCTAGATGGATCTTGGCCTTTCTGTTTCATTTCTGCTTAATCTGATCACCTCTCCATTCACTCCCCACTTCCATCTCCTGTGTACTTCCTGCTTATACTTGAGTAATTGACAGGAATTCTTTATTCACCAACACAGATCTCTTTCCCTCTTGGCCTGATTTCTTTCTCAGTCGGATGCATTTTTAATTGAGCCTGGCGGAAGTCACCCTTGAATGTTGACCAACTGTCTTGGACTCCTCTTCCCTGCAGGGCCTGATGCCCTAGGATTCTTCCAAGAATATCCCTAAGAAGGCTAAAGTTAGCTCTTCTGAAGTCCATAGCTGTAATCTTGCTCACTGTCCTGCTACCTCTTCATTCAATACTGAACTCCACAATGACTGGTCACTACAACCAAGACTGCCCCCAACCTTCACATCATCAAGGCCCTCTTTGTTTGTTAGTATGAGGTCAAGCAGCACACTATTCCTTGTGGGATCCTCCCCTACCTGTGACACGAAATGAAATGTCTGACTGGCAAAATTATGTGTGGACTGGTGATTCAATTGATAGGCAATAATTCCATGCAGTCTTTCACTGGGAGAAAAACATGTTGAACAAATTAATCAGATAAAGGAAGAGAATATTTTGAAAAGAAATTATAAGATTTATATATGAAAATTATACTTAACAAGCAGGTGATTTTCTAACACCGGGTTTTATAGTTGTGGCAATTTTTTTTCATTGCATTACAAAACCTGTTGTCAAGCAGGATAACAGGAGTTCTTTAAAATTTATTTATTAAGATTTCTGTCATCCTGTAAGTATAAATGCCCTTCTTAAATGTACTGTTAAAAATGCTGCAGCAATGCGTCAAATGTGACCAGAAAATTTTTCCCTCCACTTCACACCCATTCTTTAAGCTGTCTCCAGGAGAAACGTAAATCCCAGTTCAACCTTCCTAAAACTAAGATCTCATTAAAGAGGACACAATATATTTTCCTTTTAAGCTTTACTGCAAATTCTGAGGAAGAAACAAATTCTGTAAAATCTCACTTATTTTGAATGAAAGTTCCTTAGTTTCCTTGATTTTCAATTATTTCAATTAAAAAATAAAATAATTAGTGATGATTATTCCTAAAAGGTGTTTCAGTACCTAAAGGCAAGTAAATTATGTCAGCTTTAGCTTTAAGCTAACAGTCAGTCAGCATTTTCATTAGACTACTGGGTGTTATCTTTTAGTTTTTTTCTTTACCCTAGTTATGTGATGATAACACTACTCTCCCATCCTCACTTCCTCCCCCTTCCCAAAAAATGTCAATATGCATTATGTTGCCTAAAGGCTGCAGAGAAAAAAAAAACTCCAGGCCAAATTAGGTAGGAGTTAAGATAAGGTTACTAAAAGGCTTTAATGAGCCCCCAGGCTTCCAGGAATACCACTACCGCGCATTCCCCAACACAGGTGTTTACAATTTTTATAATGATTTCCACCCAATCCCCATCCGGCCACCGCACCTGTTCTGCCCCCCGACACGCCTTTCAGGAATTGAGTCTGGGGGCGTTCTGGGACCCTCTCTTCCTCATCTTCGTCTTCCTCAGAGCATGTGCTGTTCTTGAAGGCTTTCCAAAGCTCTGGGACTGAAGGTGGTTGTGCCTATGTCTGTATCTTCTTGTGCAGATTTTAGGGTGTTCTCTAAAATTCTACCTTGAAAATGAAACTAAACAGGCTAATGGAATTTAGGGGAATTGATATGGGAATGGGTAACAGGGTTTGCTATGTGTAATTGCAGTGTTAAAGGGTAAGGGATAATGCGCTGCTACTTTAAATCTACATTCACTATATAACTACTTCTAAAATCTACAAAATTAAAAAAAAATCAAAACTCTAAGACATTAATCACCATCATGCAAGAGTCTTCATCTTGTGTATCTCTTCATGCATATCTTGACAATCAGGTTAATATCTCACTCTTAGAAATCCTGTATATGACCTTTGAAGAAAGGCCTTTCCTATTGTTCTGAAACTGAAAGACTTTCTGAGACAAGACTTTTGCTAATGAAGGATGGCTCTTGATTATTCCTTGGAGCCTTAACCTCAGTGGAGAGCAGAGGATTCCTGTTTAGGAATGTTTTTTAGGAAGCAGAAGCTCTGGTTTTGGTGATGTTTTGATGATCAAGTTGATGATGCTCCTCCAAATATGAAACATGCATCTGGGCACCATCAACTCTTTAGAAGAGTAGATGCTGCTTGATTTTTTTATACCAGCACTTCATAGGTGTGCAGCCTGCTGTCTAACCTCAAGGCAGCATAAGAGCACGTACTTCTTGGTGTTCATTGTCTCCTGGGATGTGATTGCACTGTATCTGCTCCTCTGTTTATTGGAAGTATAAAGCAACACACTGCAAACAGCAGGCCACAAGCAAGCCAAATTACAGAGCACATTGGCTCAAGCACAGTACATCATATTATGTGAGACTAGCCCTGGATCTGAGTAGCTAAGTCAGATGCAAGTGAACTGAACCTCCTGATCTTGGAAATTTACTCTCTCAGGTGTTTCTGCCAAGCTTTTTTGCACTCACCCAACCTTTTATGTTGAATATAGAGGTCTAACAGCAGCTCTGTAATGCCAGTGAACTTATGAAATATTTTTCTAGATTTAGTGATGCCAAATCTGGATGCTCCTAAGCAGTCACCATGGCTCTAGCTCTCTCAATGCAGCAGAAAAGATCAGAGAAACTTAGCTAGGTGGGAAATGCATGAAGAATATTCACATGCTTAAATCTAATAACAGCATACTCTAAGAATCAGCAATACTGTCAGAAAACTTCATAAAAATGAAGTTAGACATGAGATAGATTTCTTTTGTAATAGGCTCATACAATCTATATATATCTATGAATAGTGAGTAGAAAAATTTCTGCATGTCTTGTCCGCCTGTCGCATTACTCTGTAAAAGCTCTTCAGTGACATTCAAAGATGCAATTACCACATTGCTGTCAAGGTCAGTGAAACCTGAGGTAATGGTTACGTAAGTGAAAATAATTTAATATAATGTGGCCTACAGGGTTAAGAAGAATGGTCATTTAGGGGTATTTTTGAGATCTCACATATGTTAGGAAGATTTTGCTTTATTTATCTCCCCTCAGCTAATTTTTTTCTGACTGATACTGGTGTGTTCCCATGGTGGTAACTACGCTTTTGAGGGTGCTCAATAATGCTCCTATTGTGTGTCTGCTCTTACCATGCTCCACTACCTTTGATCCATACTACTCTTTGCTCCATGAAAAAGGAAAATAATAGAGGAGAGAGGATTGTTTTTACTTTTAGGGGCTCAGTAAATGCTGCTGTACTCTAATCATGGAGTGAGAAGGCTGC
Organism: Platyrinchus mystaceus; assembly: GCA_035041135.1. Taxonomy (NCBI): domain Eukaryota; kingdom Metazoa; phylum Chordata; class Aves; order Passeriformes; family Tyrannidae; genus Platyrinchus; species Platyrinchus mystaceus. Next base: position 43,452,299 of record JAWWLV010000100.1, read on the forward strand.
TTAAAATGACCCATCATTTCCTTCATCTCCTGAGCAATAAGAACCTACAGCGTGGCAAAAAGAAATAGTGAAACAAAACTAACAGTGATGCTAACAGTGAAAAGTGTGGGTCTTGAACAGTCTAAATTATCTACAGAAGCCAAAAACCAAATAGACGTTTGCTTTGCAGCCTGTTGACTTGAGGAAATCAGACCACAATGGGGAGGTGGTTGCATCTTTCCATGTCTCTAAAAAAATCTTAAGCTTTGGAGAAATAAAAATAGCTGAATGCCAAGTACGTTTCAAAGAAAAGGAAAGGCTTCATTCTTTCACAACATCTACCAAAACAAAAAAGCCTAATGAGTAAGGAAAACAAGATTCTACATTTCATTTTTGCACCTTCTCTCTGAAACTAACTGAAAAGCAAAAGTATAGCAAATGTATTTGCATCCTTAGTATGTTAGTAATGCTTTTTACTAGATTACTGACACTAGATTACTGAGGTGCTTTAAAGAGTATTTTCTGTGTTTGGCCCAGTGTATTCCTGACACTGCAAAAGGGAATTGAGTTGATAGTATGCTTAAGGGTCTTGCATTTTAAATATTGCTGTATTATTAAAAAAAGAGAAACTGGCATAAAATTGAATTTTTGATTCAATTGGACAACACAACATATGGTCTATGTTGAGGCATATAGTGAGCACTATCAAAATTTAACAGACCAAAAAAATTAAAAAATTAAATAAAATAATGTGGTGGTAAAGGCCCCTTTCCAGGATAAATTACTTACACATTTGATTCTAAGGAACTAAAGTAAATGTAAACCTTTATTACATTCAAGTGACTCTCTCATGCTCAGTCCTTACCTAAACTTCGTTTACACTGTCAGCTGTGTACAAAGATGATTACATGGATTTAGTTCAGTGAAATTAGCAATATCAACCCACTCTCCTCCACGCAAAGGTGAGGTCCAGTAATGCTTTATGTTGGCTCGCAGTATAGGTTTACTCATTTTAACTCAACTTTACTTTTAGTACCTGAAATGTTCGTTCAGGGCATGGAGACTGGGGTGAAAATGAGATATTGCTATGATTGCCTGTCTCAGGTCTGTGCCTTCAGTCTCATGCTATCATTAAGCTATTACACTGCTGGTGTTGAGTGGGGAAAGTTGAAATAACTCACACTGATTTTTGCTGAATGGCATTTCAGAAGCATAAAAAAAAAATCTGACAGATTTGGCTACACTCCAGAGCTTCCTCTCAGGATGTGTTTTTTTGCCCTCTGTTGGATACCTTTAGATAGATAAAATAAGGAGTAGTAGAATATAGCACCTGACAGGCAAAGCTTTGTCAAAGGATTTAATCTCCTTAACACTGACACTCAAGAATCGAATGTAAAAGTTTGTTGGTATAGTTTTAGATAATCAAATCATATCTGGTGTTTTACTTTAAGTAGAGAGACACAGGAAACTGGCTGTAATGTCTAGTGCAGAGGTTTATCAAAACAAAAGTTGGGAAAGATGCTACTACTTCCTAACTTTGTGGTAGTGAGATAGGCAATGACTACACAGAATCACTGCAGCAAGTTGCAAATGATGTATGAAATGAGAAACCCAGCCCATGGCACAGAAAATATATAGTTAGAATTGTGCAGTGGCTGTGGCACTATGTGTTGTGTGTTACAGCATTAAACTTGGTAAGACTCATCACAGGCATACAAAATATTAAGGAACAAAATAAAACATGTAAATTAGGGTTTTTTTTCAATTTCCTGGTTTTCCCTCTGCTTTCTTATAAAGCCATTGTCATTCTGAGGTGCTGCATGTTAGGTCACCTTCTAATGTTCTACCTGTCTATACTGAAGTGAAATCTATTTGGATAACACTATTTTCTCTTAAATAAGTAATAGCAATATTTCATTCCTTTTAAGAATAATAAAAAACTTATATTACATTAAAATCAGAAACTGCAAGACATTTATTATCTCAATGTCTTGAAGAAGCTACACTTAGTAGAGTTGAGAAGGTAAAAAACACAGTCAATTTGAAGATGACAACAAATTCGACAGGAGTGTTGATCTGCTATCATCAGACATAAACAAGGCTAAAAAAGATGGCTCCGGGGGGGGGGGGGGGGGGGGGGGGGGGGGGGGGGGGGGGGGGGGGGGGGGGGGGGGGGGGGGGGGGGGGGGG
>JAWWLV010000100.1:43456136-43479656 GCA_035041135.1 Platyrinchus mystaceus
AAATAAACAAGGCTAAAAAATATGAATAAAGCCCCCCCCCCCCCAAATTGGATCTTTTTTTAAAAATCAAAACATTAACTAAAGTAACAGATTATGGATTTATGGATTACTATAATTGCCTCCTGATGTGCATTCAGTTCACATTTGTAAGTTTCTTCTGCCAAAAATTTAAATAGAAGGGTAAATATTTCATATGTTTCTTCAATATGTGAGGTAAGTCTTTCAAGAAATTGCAAATACCCTGTTTTTTAGAAAAAAAAATTATAGAGCTGGTAGGTGAAGGACTTTTTTACCAGGAAAACTTAAAGAAATGAAGACAAGCTTAATAAAAGTGCAAAGGCTACGATGTTTAAATAAAGCACATTAAACCTCTGTTTTGATACTTTCACAAGAATTGAACAAGAGTTAAACTTTAAGAGGAACTAAACTCTAGCCCTCTAAAATTGCACAGGAGTATTTGCACAGGACCTAATGTGTTTTAAATATCCACATTTATCCTTATAACTTTACCTGGTTTCTATGACTGCTCCCAGGTAGAGAGGGTTTGAAGACACTTATGCTATGTACCAATGCATGTAGCCGTTAAGAAATATAGATTTCCTACATTTGCGTAACTTTTAAATTATTGCCTGTGTTTTTGACCTGCAGAAGGGTTTCTTTGCTTCCTTCTTTACTCTCTGCATAACTCCTTTTAAGGATCTAAGTTAAAATTTTGATAGAAATAGAGAGAAGGAAGAACAAAAAACCAGTGTGAATAGACAAATATTATAGGTGGGCTCCTTTTCTTAAGGACATCTGTGAACAACTTTTAAGGAGACCTTCCCTAAAATATGAATACACAACTCCAACATCTTCCATTTCCTGTGCCCAGATATAACCTCTGCTCCCCTGAAATTTTCATTTTCCCTTTCCTGTATTATTCCCACTGCATAGAATGTGCCAAATGCACTCAATTTTTACTTATTTAAAATTTACCTGAAGACATTTCATGTTTAATTTTTTTTTTAATTTTGAAAATGTTAACTGAAAATTAAAAGCCTATTGTTACAGGTTCTTGGTCTATTTAATTGGAACTGAAATCTAAAAATCATTGTAAATAATGATAGACATAATGGAAAATGCTGTTTTTACAAAATATCCCTCAAAGGAAATTTAAATATATAAAATTAACTATAGCATATTACTGCTACTTTTGTTGTTACTAAATCTGATAAGAATTGCAATTTTTTTACCATTCTTTGATATATCCAATAGTTAAGAGAGAAGGGGTCAAGTTATTTCAGTGTATTTTTATTACCTTTTCTCATCAGCTTTGTACTGAAAATCAAGACTTCTCATGTCACTTCCATTTCCAAACCTTATCAGAAAACTTAACAGAACAGCTGATCTATGATCTAGAAGAATCTTGAGGAAAAAATAGCACATATCAAAGAAACTTGCTTAGCACTGTTAGCACTGAACCTCATAAAATGGTCACTACACTATCATTTGTTGGCATTAAGAATATTATAACAATTATTCATCAATTATGACATTTTATGAAGGTGTATATGTTGACAGAATATCTTAATCATAAGTAAAACATTTACTTTTTATATTTATCTTTTCCTCTTACTTACAACCACACTTTGTGAGGGACTAACAAATACACTGCTTTCTATCTTTCCCTTTTAAAAATATACAAATACTGCACTTTATAAATCAGCAGCTAGCCACCATTTAGTTTCCCTGTATTTCTGTGACAGGAATGAGTGACTTATTTATTAACTTATTTGCTTCTTGCATTGTACTATTCTCTCCCTTTGAAGACTAATGTTGTAAACCATAAATATTTAACAAAATCAACCCTGAAAATATTTGTCTAATGCTGTCATGTTACACCTTCCTTCACCAAGAAAAGAAATAATTTCAAAGTTTGGTAGTATTATTATTTTGAAATCAAACTTCATTCTGGAAGTCACAGGCCTTCATTCCATTAGTAAAAATAATCATCAATTTCTTAAAATATGTTTTGAGCAATGGAACTTATTTTAGGTGACAGTTAATGCAATTTAATTAGTTTTCAGGTGATTTTAAAATATCTCATAAATGTTTCTAGGCTCTACTTGATTCCTAAATACAAGCATTTTCTTATACATTTTTAAATATCCCTTTAATTAACAGTAATAATAAGGACTAGTAATAATTACTAATGGCCTTTTTCCCATTAGTCCACCAGGTCCTGAACCACTTTCAGAGAACTTCTAAAAGCCTTTTATTTTTTATTTCATTTTAAACAACTTCTTAGAAGATTTATATATAAAAATAAATCTTTAAATCTAAAGTTCCTCTTTTGTCCATGTAAGGTAAATAAAGTCTATTCTTACAAAATTCTGCAGATAGATATTGCTTCTTATACTCAGTCTTAAGCTTCTTCAGAGTTTTCAAACAAAACGTGTACAAAACCAAATTTTCTCTACTAAACCACACTGTCAGCACTCCAATGGACCACTTAGAATGCTTTTCTGGGAAAGTATTATGATAATATCTCTAAATTATTGAAATGATCTTATATTAAGAAAGCTAATTTTACACATGATAGTGGTTTCTAACATAAAAATTTGGTTTAGGATTCTCTGAGATTTCTGTAACTAACCACGGGGTTTTAAACAAAGCATGGGTTATGGTAGATGAATTTTGCAAATAATACATACAGAATGATAGAAACAAAACTAGTCGTGAAATAGCTTATGTGCAATGTAAATAGGCATGGTATTTTTTACACAGTCTGCAGAAAAATCGCAAGAATAGTGGAAGCTTGTTCTATTGTCAGGAATTAAAAGAGTTGAATCTATGTAGTTTAAACAGGGGAATTAAAAATTGATTTCTCCATTGTTCTTATGATTTCTCTGTAGTTCTTATGTATGTAAGTGAAATTTTTTGATAATGACAGTTGTCCATTCTGGTGTCCAAAGCCATCACAAAGACAATTTAGATGAGAAATAACAGACCAATTTTAAGGAATGAGGCTACTCAGACACTAAACTGACTTCTCTAAGAATACTGTGGATTCCTCGTAAAGCAGGTGTTTAAATAAAGATTAGATGCTTTTCCAAAAGGTATGTGTTTGCAGTGCGAAAGGCACTGAAATGGTTTGAGGCAGGACTAGGGGAGACAACTTGTGTATCCTCTGTTACACAGTATGCAAGAACAAATTATTAAAATGACCTTTTTCTGAAGTTCAGGTTTATGGATTGATGCACTGGTTATGCATAAGCAATATGACTCAGTAATGGTCCTGCTATTTTAAAGAAGTGTCATCTTTAACTTTGTAAGTCTTTTAAAGTGCGTATCTGAAATTTGTTTTTGCAACCACGGTTTAATATCTCATGGACATGTTAAACCATAAAATAACAATGGAATTTTCAGCCAGGCATGTAGAGAAAGTGAGGGGATTTTCTTTTACTACCATTTGTGCTAACATTTAAGATCTTGAAACACTATTTAAGATACAGACTTTTTACGTCATGTTTTTCCCTCGCTTTGCTTTTCATCATCTCTTCCTTTCTTCTATTTTGTTTAATTTGTTTTTGAAGACAAATTTCTACCTTGGGTACATATGTCAACAAGTGTACACCTGTGTAAATCAAATGCTGACATTTAAGTTTCTGCCTTCATATATTAAAACAAAAATCTCCACATTCATTTTTCTGTCTTGGAGTTGTTCAGGCCTAGTGTCTGGGATTGATGAACTCTGCAAGCACAGAGCAATTTTCAGTTGCCTAAGTCATTCCTCACCTGGTGATTTTGCCTTAGGCATAGCATGACCATCTTCACTGAAGATCATGTGCAGCTTCAAGGTAATTCTACTTGTACCATGACTTTCCAGAGCTAGATTAGATTTGTTATTATGTTCTAATCTGTGGCAGAGGCAGACACCTCTGGCCCTTTTTCCATATCTGCTCCCACTTTATCTTTTAACTCCATTACTTGTTATTTGTAAATGGGATAAATTCTTTTTGACTGGTTGGGAGGGTTTGAGTTTGAACTCATTGAAGGCAGTTTTTGAACCTGCATATCCGTCTTGGTGACTCTTACCTATAAATGCTTGTTTTACAATACCTGGTAGTCTACAGTCAACAGAACAACGTGCTACAAACCTCTTCAGGTTCCAGTTTTTCAGAATTCAGAGCTATCTTCTTTTAAATTAAGACAAAAATAAGTCCACACATCCCATGCTTAATTGGCTTGTAACACCTCCAGGAAGTCTTAACACCTCCAGGAAGTTGGTCATAATGAGTTGCTTCTAGCATTACCAGGTTAAAAAACCTGATCTATACTTCACAGCAGTCCTTTATTCTCACATAGCCTATTTCTAGGCTGTTTAAATACCCCTTCCTTCACTGCTAGGAAGACATTGGTATCCATGTAGTCCAGTTATTAAATTCTGCATCACAGTGTGATATCTCATTAGTCAGTGACGGGACCGTTTTAAACTCAGCAAGCATCTTAGATGCCTGTTATACTTTGAAACTACCACTTTTCATCACCTTTCCCAAAACAGGTCTTTCAGAAACGATAAGGAGTATGTTGATGTTTATACAATAAGTATTTACAATGCATTTTATTAAATATTTGCCTGATTTGCCTCTTGAAAGCATATTTTATTTATTTCAGAAGATTCATATCTAAAATATGATCCATGTACTTGAAAATATCTGTTCATTTTAATCTATCAAAAAAACATTTGAACAAGAACTTCAGTGAGAATCATCCCAATTCTCAACACAACAACGATTCAGACAGGATGATAGAAATAAGAAATAACCAAAGAATAAACAGCAGAAAAAAAAAGCTTGTTTTATATTTTGGGTCACCTCAGATGATTTTATGGAAACTATGTAAGAGTAAACTACAGAGGGCAGCAAATATTAACCAGATATCATATGAAAGCCAATACATAGAATTAACAGGACTCACTTAGGAATACTTTGGTGCACTATCTATCTCGTAGATTTTGGAAATTATTTTTCAAGACTTGTTACTAAACAACTGATATATTTGGAAATCAATCACATGTTTTTAAAATGGTTTCAGTGTGTCTTTAGGCAATTAAACAGAGCACTGGTCAGTACAATTTTTTTCAATGCACTTTTTTCTCTGAAACACCTGGGCCTTTTCACTTAATTTTTTCCATTATTCTAACAACTATTATAAAAATTCTTTTTTTTCCTTTTTTATTAGTTCTGCATCCCCAAAATTTTAAATAACCTGCTATGCTTTGCCAGCATGCACATTTATATTGTGAAGCAGGGAGTCAAGTCCAGACTATCTCTTATCTTCACAATATACTTCGTCTTCTTTAAATGTTCTTTTCCACAAAGACTTGTTTACCTGATAGGGATTATAAAATAAGTATGAGCTTCCTCATTCAACAAATGTAAGACTAAAAATTAGACTATTGTGACTGTATTGCAAGAATTTGAACTCAATAATGTAGCAAGACACAGCCAAGTTATTTTGATACAATTTGACTCTACTGTGTGTGCATTCACTGATGCCTATAAATACCAAAACACAAGACAAATTGTTTGGGGTTTTTTGTTTGTTTGGCTGGTTGGTTTGGTTTTAGTGAAAATTCTTGTATTCAGAAAATCCTTTCTTCAAAAGAAAAAAAATAGCAAAATAATATCATGCTTCTGGACATCTGCTTCACACTTTCAGGTATGCTTTCATTTTTATTTTGTTTTCATAGAACAGATTGCTCAATTGCTGGAGTGTCATACACATTATGTTGTATATACCATAGCATTAAGAATTCTATTATTCCTATATTCCCATTATCCTATTTTTAATAAATAAAAGAAGCTTTTAATTCTTTTTAGTTTAATCTAATTTTTTTTAACTAGTGAGTGCACCCATCAAACTATCCCTCTGTGTCTTCTGTTCCCCTCATGGAAATATTTTTGCAATTGTCTATAGGAAGCAATGATAATCACTGTTATAAACATGCTACACTTCAGAGAGACCTAAAAATATTACAAAACGTAGATCTTATCTTGCATTTCTCATAAACACAAGGAGTCACATTACAAACACTTTTGCAGTTGGAAAAAATTGCAAACCACATCTGCATGTAACTCATCCGTTAACTACATAGTGGACAACTTAAATGCAAGTCAATACAAGTATTTCCAGAGTTGTTCTGAAATTTAAAAAAAATGTATCATCGTGACAGGATAATGATTCATCATCGAATTCTGATGAGATCATACATCACAAATACATATGCACATACATATGTTAGATGTAAATATATATAAAGCATATTTACAACATATAAATATATGTAGAAACAAAATAGACACGTGCATACACATTAAATATCAAACTGATTAGGATGATCCTAATATGTAACTTTTTCTTTTGCACTACTGGAATTACCTCTTTAGCCATAGCAGTCTGGCAGTAAGCAAGTGGTAGAAAAGTAGTGTCAGAAATTATCTGTTCTTGGACAAAGACACTATCAAATAACAACACAGAAGAATAAGAAAATATTCTCTAAAATATCTCTAAAATATACTAGACCCAAGTGATACTTGAACAGACCTGACAAATGGGAATATGCTTTGACTTAGATAGTCCAATTTTTCTGTATTTTTAGAAACTCACAGTTTCCTACCTCACTATTTTTTCTCTGTTTTCAGGCTTAACTTTTGCCCATAATGCTTTGGGCATGTGTCATGAGTCTACAGAACAGAGATGACAAATCAGGCATGACCTTTCTGTTTGGAAACTAATTTTATTGGTATTTGAACAGGTGGAAGTAGCACTATATCTGAAACATAAAGTCCCCACCAATTATGGGCATAATTTGTTTTAATGTTGTGTCAAAATTTTTTCCTCAGAAGATATCACAAGAAAGACACTTTTTAAAGTGTATCTTCTTAATAAAGTTTTCTTTGTCTTTTAATGGTTTGATGGGGGAAAGGTTTTGGTAGTTTATTTTGATTTATTAAATTTGTCTTTCTGAATTAGTCTACTCTCAGCTAGTGTATTGAAGAAGAAACTTTCTGGGTCAAAGCCCCAGCATTCTGTAAGGCAATAATTCATACTACTCACAAGAAAAACATATGGCAGTGCTCCCAGGTATTTTTTTTTTAAGTGAGTGTATCTTTCCTTATTTCAGATTATTTTAACACTACACATATAAAAGTTTCCTTAAAAAGCATTACTTCAATTTAGGCTTTAGAAATTTGAAGAAATCCTTATGAAAAAGAAGATATATTATATTTTTAAAATGTTTTCCTAATGCTCCTAAAGCTCTAAAACTTTTTTACTGTTCTTGAACCTGAACTTTTCAATATAATAACATGGCATACATATAGGAAAGATTTATTTCAGTACATATATCAGTATATACAGCTAGCAGAAGTTAATGTAATAAAGAAATCCCCAGTAGACAAATTCTTCTTACCAAAACAGAGAGTGTTTTAACTTTCATTTCAATTTAAAAATGACAGGCCTTAGTAACTGGATTTTTTTCCTTGAAAATAGGAAAAGTTCCACTAGCTTGAAATAAACAGCTAACATTTAATTATAAATAAAAATACTTTTTTATGATGTGGCTAGGTTTGGAGAAGATTAAACCTAACAGTACACCATTGAAAATTACAAGGAAAAATCAGAGTCATAGCTTTTATTTGCAACTAAAATTGTCAGGTATGGTGACCTGCTCTGGATGTAGAAGACTTGAGAAAAGTATCAGGAACTTTTCATTTGCTTTACTGTACAAAAATCACATAAAATAAAGATTTCTGAAGCCAAAGCCATTCCAATTCATGGAGAACAGGTGGTGTACCATTCTGGTTTTAAGACCTTAAATTCTTATTGCTCCTTTTGACTGTGGCTGGATTTATGGGGAACCATAAAGTCTGAGAGAGTGCAGAGTCTTGCTATGACTTTAAAGAGCAGAAAGAAAAGACTGACTTACACCTCAGAAACATATTGCAGAAGAACTTACTATGACTTTATTTTATGACCACTCATAATTGCAATTTGCAACAGTTAACACTGGCAAATAAAAAAAACCAACCAACCAAACAAAACAAACAAAAAAACCCACAAAACCAAAAAAAAACCCAGCAAAACCAAACCAATCCATGAAACAAGCAAACCCTAAAAAACCCCAAACAAAATCCAGTGCAATATACAGATCACTAATTTAACAAAAAAGCTGATAATGTAGCTTCAAATATGCGTGACAGGAAGTGATGACTACAAAGCAAACAAAAAGTTTATACACTATGAATTGTGATGTAAACTTGCCTTTACTGTCACAAATTTCCAAATATTTGTGTAAGAGAAAAACTGAAAAAAACCCACCTTTTCCAGTCCATCTTAAACAACTTCAACTTTGGCAAATACATGGATTCAGACAAACTGATTTTCCTAACATGAATAAATTGACCTTTAATTCCCACTTACGATTTGCATTTTGCTTTTTGCATATTCTTTACTCTTCGTTCACGAAGCCTAGCCATGATGGCGATGACTCTTGCATGCATTACTCTTTTAATGCATTTGCATTATCACTTCATTAATTCTGTTCTATCTTTAAACCATTATAAAAATTGCTTATTTTTTATATTGATACAGTCACAAATTTTATTGCTGTCTCATTTTGGATGATCTGTTTACTTGATGAGTCTTCAAAGGCAGACATTCTAGTACTCTGTGTTAACAATGCCTCTCTGGTTACCTCTGTTTGAAATGAGTTGTTTTCAAGGTGCAGAACCTTGTTGCTATCAAGTGTTCTGATTGTGCAGTTGTGAATTCATTGCTGTTGATAGGATGAAAATAACACATGCAAGAATCACACCTGATGTTACTTTGTAGGAATATCTTTTAACTGTCAAAATTATAGAAGGGCTGGAAGCCATCTCTCTATTGGAACACTAGTTATCTGTAACAAGCTTAACAACACAAAATTTGGAAGGCATTTCCTACCCAAAATCACAGGAACATAAACACCCTCTGAATTGCTTTAGAGAATTATTTCACTGATTCTTCTTTCTTGAGCTGCCCAAGAAAGTAGATTCTAACCTTGTGTTTCTGCATCAACCTCTAATTCTGTTCTGCCAATCTGCTGGTGTGACACAGAAATCTGGATGTCTTAATCTGGTTGTTTATTCCAGCTTTAAAGATAATTTTTGATACTGATGATCCAATGAGCAGTTGCTGCTGTACCAGCTAAATGTTATATTGACACCTGTATGTGAATATGAAGGAATTTTGCTAAATAATACCAAGGTTGACAGTGGCCCAGTGTTTAAAAAAAAAAAAAAAAAGGCAAGCAAGCAACATTCCTGAATTGGTTAATCCAAACAAACTAGCATCTCCCACTCCCATAATCCCATATGTGACTGGAAATCAAAGCACTCAAAGTACTTCCTTAGTATGACTGCAATCTCTGCTTAGGTCCATTACACAGATCTTCATTCCTTGAACTGAGTAATTGACAACAATAGAAAGTTGTTATCCTTCAGAATTATCAATAGGTGTACACACAAATTTATTTCTCAGGGATTTGCTGGCAGCAGAAGAATAGAAACACTAGATTATTCTCGCTTCTCTTCAGGGATGTGCATGCTTATGATTTGAGAAGTTTTTCCTCTTTTCTCTGAAGCCCAGTGACCCAGGACTTCTTTTTCTTTTACTCCAGTCTTTCTTTCATCCCCGTTTTCTTTGATTACACAGACAGAGCCCAGATATTTCCAACTTCCTGCCCCCAATTCAACTCCATGCAGACATTCATATGAAATTTTTCTGTCATAAAATTATGGTTTTACAATTACAAGAAGCCAAATTGTTTCTCTCACCTATAATTAAGGACAAAAGCTGGTTACCTGTTGAGGCATATAATTTTGAGATGTCCATGTCTTAATTACACATTAGGAAATAAAAGAGCTGCACAAAATTAAATTTCTTTTTCAAGAAGAGCTGAACAAAAAATATCCCTATGTCACTTGCACTAATCCCTACAGCGAATGAAGAATTAATGGCAGAGTTTGGACTTTGTCAGAGCAACTTTTATTTTCAGCTGTTTTGATGGTCTCCATATCTCTTTGCTACCAGAAGGCATCAAGGCTTTCTGCAAGGAAGTACTGAAGAAAAGTCATCTAGACACTAAAGAACTACAGTCATCATGGCACACCACAGTTTTATGCTTCTACACCATTTTTCCAGGACCTGAGAAAGAAAAAGCTTACACTTCTCTGATTTACCTAGATTAGGATTTGAATATGCTTATGCCTTGTTTTTGTTGAATGATTAAGATAAATGGAAAGTGAGCTGTACATCCAGAAATGCACTTTAGACAGGGACATCATTTAGCAACTTAGCAGTGTTGGTAAATATAAGAGAACAGTAGTTCTTCATGAATCAGTTCTTTAGGACATGAAATACTTTGCACATTTTCACGTATTTGAAGTAAGAGCTGACATTGAAGTAGTGCTGTCCTGTTGGTAGAAGGGCACTATTAGCAGCAGAAGGTTTCTTTGCAGAAGAAACTTCCTTAAATAAGTGTAAGTAGATAGTGTAAGCAAATCCCCCTCCACCACCATCACATTAAATATCAGCCTCTCCTGTACTTCCTTGAAAACTGATTCATTATAGATAGACTATTTTTTTAAGCTAACAACAGAAGTTGGTATTTCAGAGCATTCCAAGTTTGGAGTTCTTCAGATGAGGTTGCAGACCTATTTATTTGTTTCTTAATTTTTTAATGATATTTATGTATGTTGACTTCAAATGTATGGTCTGCGGGTAAATTTTCTTCTTACATTTACAAAAACTATCCATAAAAGTGGCACAAAGACATACAAGAAACATGGTCAGAATCTGATTTTTTTTTCTTTCCTAGCATGCAGCAGTCTCTAGTGATCAAATAGGAACTTGTACTCTGTTGTTGAACTTTCTTCAGGAAAATTTTTTATTACAGAATCACAGAATGGTTGAGGCTGGGATGTACTTCTAGAGGTGGCCTTGTACAAGAATGTGAATTACTCTAGAATATGGATTCCTTACCACTTAATAAATCATATAGCTGTGAGGGCTGGAGGCTTTCCTTTAATTAAGGGAGCCTCCTACATCCTTTCCCCACCCACAACACTTCACCTCTAAAATAGTCTGGAACACAAAAGCAAAAATAACTTCTGTTCTAGATTCTAAAAGCATAGTAGATTTCAGATCATCTTCAAAGATGTTTGTTTGAAAACATAGTTATAATCTTCCCTCTAATGAAAATCTTCCTTTTTTTCATCATTAACCATTTTGCCTGCTTTATAGATATTTAAGTTATCTAAGAGAGTCAAGGTAAATCAGTGCTATTCAGGTATTCCATCTTACTCCAGGTCAAGTGCTTCTTAAAGGTGTGGTCAGTCTAGACAGAGATCTGTGTTCAGTTCCAAAACTTATAGGGTAAGAACATCTAAAAAGCTCTGAGAACAGACTGACAATATTTAGTACTGAAAATATTTTTTATTGCTTCCTTATGTGGCATCCTATACTACTTTTTTTTTTGTAATCATATAATGGCATGTTTCAACAAAAGGAAAATATTGTTTAATATTTTGATAAATTAAATGCTTATGTTTTGGTGGGTTTTTTTTTGTTTTGTTTCGGGTTTTTTGTGTTTGTTTTTTTTTTTTTCTTATAAATGAGCTGACATGGCAATCTTTACATGGTTTAGTGGGCATAGGGGTATTCAGTCAAAGGTTGGACTTAATGATCTTTGAGGTCTTTTCCAACCTTACTGATTCTCTGAATTTCATTAATGTTATGTTTTAAATAAGCAAATTAACCCTTAAGTTTATATATTGAATGATGATATCATAAAGTGTAAAAAAGTATACATTAAGATAAAATATTATCACATTATAAGTATGTAATTTGACCAACAATATAAATAAGATAATTTGCTGTGGTCACAAAGCAGTTTTCATAAAGGATTAGTCTAAGAGCTCTGTATTTCCAAATGCTTTAGTGAAGTAGGAAAACAAAGAGTCCTGGCGCACCTTGTTGGTTGGAGATTAGAAGTTTCTAAAGATATTCTAATGAGCTATATATATCACAAATAGATTTACCCACGTTAATCATGCTTGGATCTTTGAAACAGAGACAAAATGTGCATTATTCATATTTCTCTCAGTAATGATGAATTCCTCTTCGTAATTTTTCTCTATGGTAATTACAAATAGCTTTTATATATATGAAGAGAAACATCTTTTCAGAAACAGTTTTGAACTGTTTTAGGATGGTATTTACACCTGTTCTGATCTGATATTAACCTCTGGAAAACAACAGTTATTTATCCTTCATCATTTGCTGTAATTTTTTTTCCCAATCAATAAGCAGCACACAATGTACCAAGTTTTTTTTGCGAGTTTCCCACTTTTAAATAGGTATATTAACTTAGAATGATTAACTAATGAATGTTTCATGCCTACGTGCTCTGCCAATAGCAAATAATGAAATTTTTAACCAGGACAACTGGCAAACTTGTGTTGACTAGCCAGACCCCACGACTTTGTCAGAGCACTCAGGTTTCCACTGTGATTTTGTAGGGAGAGTTGAATTACACTGTTGTATCATAACTAGAAGAAAGCAATTTATATAGAGAAACAGGGAGTGGACACTGCATAAGTAATGAGGACATGGAAATCACTAAGGTTTTAGCCGTGAGCTCTGGGAATATCATCTCCTAGTATTTCTTTAAATGTTTTCCACTTGGTAACACTATTTTGGATATCTTTGGAATAAATTCAATTCTTATACTCATAAAACTATACTTTTCATTGGCCATTTTACAAGTTTCAGCAGAGCAATTCAGCCTTTAGAGGGAAATATAACTACATTTTTTGTATCTCTGCTTCTGAAATGCTTATCCAAGTACATCGCTTTGAACAGAAGACTGACCTCATTTAGTATAGTGTGAATGCAAGAGTATGCTCAAAATTAAGCTGTGCACACTCACTGGCATCAGCCTTTGTTTCTATAACCAATGTGACTCTTACTGTATAGATTAACAATATCATCTATGATACCAAAAATGCAAGAAGAGGTACAAAAGTGCATGATCAGCTACATATTTAAACTGTGCATTTGTCTATGCACAAAGGAGTAAAAAAAATTCACATTTTGACTTCTCGGAATTGTTTTCACTTCTGTTTTCTTCAGTTTTGAATACTAGCATGAAATGGTATACTAAGTACACAGGTTGTGATGTACAGCCTTTCAAAACCTCACAGGGAAGTACATTCTGATTCCCACAGGAACATAAGGTATTTCTTCTTGTGCCTCAATTACTAAAGGACTAGAAAAAGACAACTTTCATAGCATATGCTGAGTTGGAAGAGACCCACAAGGATCATTGAGTCCAACTCCTGGCCCTGCACAGGAACATCCCCAAGAGTCACACCATATGCCTGAGAGCATTGTCCAAATGCTCTTGAACTCTGTCAGGCTTGGTGCTGTGACCACTTCCCTGGGGAAGACTGTTACAGTGCCCAACCACCCTCTGGATTAAAAACCTTTTACTAATATCCAACCTGAACTTCCCCTGACACAACTTCAGGCCATTCCCTTGGGTCCTATCACTGGTCACCACAGAGAAGAGATCACTGCCTGGCCCCCCTCTTCCTCTCATGAGGAAACTTTAAGTCCTTTCGCTCTATGCATAGAACTATAATAGCATCACTGCTGATAGTGCTTGGTAACTGCCCATGTCTGTAGTCACGGACAAGCTCAAAATAACACAGTGTGAAAGAAAGTAAATGCCAGCTCTGGGAAGCCCTTTCTCCACATTAGTGGAAGCTTTTTGTCTTTCAGATCCATTTGGAAGTAAATTTCTTCAGATGTTGCTTCTGCAGGTTGGGAGAATATGAAATAATGAAAAGCACAGATCATTAATGTAGCCACTTTGAATCATTAGGTAAAGTAAGCATAAACAAATGTTTGTTTAATGGCAAGTCACATACAAGGTTGAAATAGAAATGTAAGCCATCCACACCTGATAGACAACTTTTTTTTTTTTCGTTAAACAGATCTCATAAATGCATAGCAGGGCAATACAAAAGCTTACTTAAGGGTAACGAGGAAAAGTGATGGATTCCACACCAAGGATGGGGCAACGCTGGTTGTGTGTACAGACTGGGGAATGAGAGGCTGGAGAGCAGCTCTGAAAAAAGGGACCTGGGGATCTTGGTCAATGGCAAGTTCAATACTAGTTAGCAGTGCCCTGGCAGCCAGGAGGGCCAACCGTGTCCTAGGGGGCATCAAGCAAAGCATTGCCAGCTTGTCAAAAAAAGTGATTATCCCTCTCCATTCTGCACTGGTGTAGCCTGACCTTGAATATTCATGTGCAGTTTTGGTCACTGCAATATAAGAAAGATATAAAACTCTTAGAGAGGGTCTAAAGAAGGGCAACAGAGATGGTGAAGGGCCTTGAGGGGAAGCTGTATGAGGAGCAGCTGAGGTCACTTGGTATGTTCAGCCTAGAGAAGAGGAGGCTGAGGGGAGATATTGCAGTCTACAACTTCCTTGTGAGGGAAAGTGGAGGAGCAGGTACTGATCTCTTCACTCTCGTGACCAGTGATAGGACTGGAGGAAACAGCATGAAGCTGAGTCAGGGGAGGTTTAGGTTGGATATTAGGAAAAAGAGGTTTTTCACATAGAGGATGGTTGGGCACTGTAACAGTCTTCCCCAGGGAAGTGGTCACAGCACCAAGCCTGACAGAGTTCAAGAAAAAATTGGACAATACTCTCAGGCATATGGTGTGACTCTTGGGGATGTTCCTGTGCAGGGCCAGGAGTTGGACTCAATGATCCTTGTGGGTTTCTTCCAACTCAGCATATTCTATGATTCTATGACTTATTTGGTGGCTTTTGGCATCATATATTCCCAGTAAATTAATACAATCTTTGAAACTTCCCTTTATGCTCTTCCTTTTGCTTTATTCTTCTTTAAAATGAAATAATCACTTAAATATATCTCAATTGTTACAGCTCATTATGTCCATGGGCTTCACATCACCTAGGCCTACCAGAGTAGGAAGAGGAGGCATACATCCTTCTGCTGTAGGCATGTCTGTCTTTTTCCTGCTTAGCAACAACAGAATAAAGAGGCCAAAATATTACGCTTTGATGAACAGCATCCTTGTAGCACTGAACAAAGGACGAACTGCAGCAGTGTTTAGATTCCCTGGTAACTGATGGGGTTGATGAGCCAGTAGAACCTGTGATGTTTGAAAGCACTGGACTGGTAGAAATACCTAAAAATATTTTTTCCTTCTTTTTTTTTTCATAAATGTTCCAAACACACTCTTGATGTTCTTTTTGTCTGCTGTTTGAGGAATTATCAAGTGAACTAACAATCCTTGTTGAACAAAAATCGTCTAAGTTGAAGCTTTATTTTTACGTTAACTAAAATACCCATTTTCTTTCATTAATTTCTTCTTAGTGAAATCATACAAAAAATAATTTTCATAAATCTAGCATTTCCTTGTGTCCAGAAAACAAGTGCAAGCCCACTCCCTCTTTTTTTTAAAAAAAAGCAAACTACTATGTAACACAGAAAATGTCCTGACTGAAAGTATTCCACTACATCCCAAGTTTGTCCTGGTTTTTTTATAAACTTCTTTAGAAAATCACGTGTGTGTGTGTGTGTGTGTGTGTGTGTGTGTGTGTGCATGCTCATCTATAGAATGAAACATGATGAATGATTTATCTCTTGGTAGCAAACTTTATACTTTCAGATCATATTGATAGCACTCAGTATATTGTTCAATGTACTGAGAGCATAATTACAGGAAGACACCTCACTATCACCACTGCATTTTACCACCTTGGGAGTCAGCATGGAAAGAAAAAAAAAAGATTACAGTATTAATTCATGCTACATCTTTTAAATAGTCTCTGCTCAAGTGAGCCCACAAGACCAGCTGCTGCTCACTACAGAGTCTGCAGGGGCAAACTGTCATAAATGCCCTGAGATTTGGCATGTTATTTACAGAGAATTATGGAAATCCTAGAATTTCTACCTCCTTAATTATTTGAAAAGAGGGGACAATCATGCCAGTGTCATTTGAATAATTATCCTTCTGATCCCAAGGTCATTGCTGTTCTTGAAAGAACAGCTAATCCTTCTACTACTGCTCCTGAAGGTGTCCAATATGACATATTTGTCATATTTGTTCTATTTCTTAGAACTAGATGAAAAAGTGACTTAAACTTTTCTTCAAAGTTTCATATTCTCAAAATCTTTAAGAAAACCAGCTTCCAAATTTTAGCTATAAATCACCTCCTTCTGAGATCACTTTTACACCTTGCAGAACCAAAATTAATTGGACCTAGGAAGGGAGAAGAGCAATGCATAGCCAACCAAGCATTTAGGTACTGAATGATGTATCAAGAAGAAATATTCAGTAGGATACCCTGTGTTCAGCACTGCTCCCTGCCTCATGCCTTCAGCTTCTGAAGGACATCCTGTGGAACAGTGTAGGTACTGGAGGCAAAAAACCCAATGCTCTAACTGTTGTATAGTATTTTGCTACAGCCTCCTTCTCATTGTGTTGAGCAAGAATGTGCTGACCTGTCTGGGACCTCAAAAAATACAGCTTAGGTAGTATTATCTACTTCCCCTTTTCCCTATTACGTATGTAAGCACAAGTGTACTTCTGGAATGAAAGGTGGAGGGATTTGGGAGTTAGAAAGACTCACGACAGAGGAAAGTGAGAATAAGGTAAATCTGGAAAAGAGGAAAGGAATATAAGTGGAAATAAATGAAAAGGTAGCCGCGGGTCTTGGAATGGAAAAGAGAAGCTGGAATTTGAGAAAGCACAGATCTAAGGTGAAAAAAGTATAGTCATTTGACATAGAGAAAGGACACATTAGAAGATGCAAAAAATAGATGATTCTTGAAAGACACTGTATGTGATTGGTTGTAAGAGAATGTAAAGCTTCACTGGGAGAGAAGAAACCTGCTTGTTGCAAGACTGAACAAGAGTTCACAGAAACAAATCTAGAGCAGGGAAATAAAAAGGAGTGTGGAGAAGAAACAGTCTCTATTTCTTTGTCTTCTATTTTTTTTTTTAAATCCTAACTGCAATGTGAATATGCAGAACCTACTTAAGACTAAAAACATGAATCACATTGCTATCATTCCATAAACACTGAAGTTGAAATTTATTGCCCCTATTACGTCCTTTGTACCTTCTCAGTGAAGAAACCAAATAAGAAAACACCTGCAAATTCTTAGGTTGCAGGTTTGATTTTCCCCAGTTCACATTTGTGTTAGTTTGGGTTTATTAAAAAAAGAAAAAAATATATGGAGGTCATTGAACTATATTTGCATCAAAAAAAAAGATGTCTGCTGAAGTTCATAATGAACGGGTTGTCATTTTTATAACAGAACTTTGAGGAGTTTTTTTCTGTTGCTGAAAAAAAACCCTGTGACTAATACGCAATTTCCCTCAAAGGGCTAGTTTAATGTGGAAAAGTGCTTTTCAACATTGAAAAAAAAAAGGACTTGGCACCCAATCTTGTTAATAATATGGATTCAATACAACAGATTTAATATTTCCATTCCTTTTTCATGAATAACTCCTTTGGCTAAAATATAGATTTTTTCTCATTGTCCTAATTTCTGTTTTAATTGACTTGCTGAGAATGAAAATGATTAGAGAATGTTGTGTGGTGAGCAGATTTGTTTGGATAATGTGGTTTTAACACCTCTTGTTCTGCCCAAAATACAGAGTCTTCCATAAAAGGATGTGATAGTGCATAGTTTCTGTACTACACTCATACATTAAATGTCCAGTGGGCTTACATTCAGAGATTAATAGATAGGATGGAAGGAAACATAAGTTGAAACAATGGAAAGGTAATATAAACAGAGTGATTATAAGAAAAATATTTTTATTTCAATGAAATTCAGCAATTTGTTTGCATAGGCAAGGTCATACTGTAGAATTGTGTCCTGCTGATATCAGGATTCATGGAATTTGCAATATTTTCTATTTAAAATTGAAAATAAGATGAACACAGTGCTTATGAAAAGTGCTGGATGAATAGCCCTCAGACTTTGGGACAGTACTAAATACTTCAGGATGCTTTATCTAGATTGACCTGCCATTAAACTTGCAGCTTCCTCTGGAGCAACTGCATTTAGAAATGAGAGAATAACATGATTTTTCATAAAGTCCTTTGCTTGAACATAATTATCAAATATGACACCATCTTTTGGTAATGAGGACACTTGTCCACTAGTCACAGACACTTTTCTATATTTTTAATTAGGAAGCACATTCTCTGATGTTAATGGGATTTATGTTGAGGAGAAATATTACTTTAATTGCATCTGTATAGGTTGATCAGATTCAACAGGTAAACTTGGCCATTTTGAGACAGACTTAAAGGCAAGACATAGCACGACAGGGTCCACTCTAGCAAAAAACCCCCTTCTTTTGGTACTGCAGACATTTGTCTATACTGTGGTTGAAATATTTATAGGCCCACAGCAGTAACGACCTTCAAATATTAACTGGAGGGAACTGTAAGGAGAGAGATGTTGAATTTTATATTTTTATTTTCCCCTTTCACATTCTGTCTTGAAAGGTTTCCTAATGCAGCACCTTTGCTGGGAAAATCCATTTCTTGCCTCCCAGTGTTTGTCTATGCTTCTTGATTTACGAGTAGAAAGGAGGCAACATGATGGAGCAACAGTCCCTCCCTCAGATGACTGAGTTGCTTCTTCCATAACACTCCTATATTCAAGAAGCAAAGGTTCAAGGCTGGGAAATAAACTAAGATTTTTCATTTTCCTCCCTCTACACCCTGTTCAGCCCCCTGACAGCACAGCACTGCCATGTAAGATGTTGTGATCTGAACCTCCTTGAAGTTTTGCAGAAGGGAACAAACATTCATATTGATGAGACTTCACTTGGACCAGTTGTTAGTTTGTGAGATCCTGTTTTCTAGAAAGCATTTCTGGATACTTTTATATAAAGGAAGCTGTGTAAACTACCCAGCAGTGTCTCCTTAGGAACTATAAGTCAGTGTTCAAGTGAAAGATTAACAAAATCTTCCAGTTCTGTGAATGAGTTACAGTATAAGTATCTTCCTGAGTTTTTAAATATATGATTTCTGAGTATTTACATCAGGTAGTGTATCAGGATTTAGATCAAGTAGTGTTATACAGACTGTGATCTCTGACCTCTGTGTGCAAAATGGTGCCTTTAGTCTCCCTGATGGACATTGAGCAACCATTAAATAATCACACACACTGAGAAATACATGGCGTCCAACTTTTGTTTTGTTGTTGTAAAAGATGTGAACTAGCAAGCTGTCATTTGGTTATTGGTTTTACTTTCTCCTCTTCTGGTATTAGAAAATATTTTTGAGATTCTAGTCTTAGCTGTTTGCTGCTGTTCTTAAAATTTAGCGGTACCTTCTTCCCATGAAGGTTACATTTTGAATCCAGACTTAAAAAAAGAAGAACAAAAGACTCCATCTATTGCACTGTATTCAAATTGAAGACAAATCTTGCAACAGGACTCCTGCACCTGTGTGCATACATACACTGTATACACATACATGCATGATACTCAAGAACAAAACCACCATGCTGTGTTCTGTATTCTAAATATATCCTCTCTAAATAGTGAGCAGAGTTCTCACAACATACTCACAAGATACTCCAAATAGTCCAGAAATAAAAGACAAAGCTGCCTCCTCTATCTACAAATTTTATTTACAGCTTTCCTTACATAAGCTGCTGTTTATTTTCAGTTTGTGGCACACACTGTAGTGCACTTTGATAAAGCTGATCCTGCTTCATCATCTCCAAGTCCCTCCAGGTATTCATGTGCTGTGTGATTACTTATTAGTTTTTTTGGACTCTTGCACTTTCCACTTAAAAAATCCAAACCAAAACACCTCACCCCACTCCAAAACCAAAGATCTAGTACAACAAGTTGTCCCCTGCCAAGCAGAAATAACCAAGTCTAATGAGCTTGAGTTAATGTGCTACATCACCTGATTCCAACACCCTGCTAGCTTGGGTCTATGGCAGGGTACGTGACTGGCTCAGTCACATCAATGCATGGGCTGGGGTGAGTGCATGGACCACCCTGCTCATCTCCCTTGTCTTTCAAACATCCATTTCCATAGAACAAAAATTAGAACAAGCTTTGAGACCTGTAGGATAGGAGACCTGAATCCTTTCTAACATATTTAAAATGCGCTGGTATGTAGAGAAGTTGTTTGAGTACCAGGCAGATCATGCAAGTGTATAAAGCCTCATTTCCTTAAGACACCAGGGAAAAAATAGCAAATGTGGCAAAAATGATCATAAAAAACTACAATGAAAATCACTTTCTTCTCCATACCTTTGTGTCTAACTACCTAAGTTTCATCAAGTAGAAGATTTACATGAATCACAGATGTTTACAAGATGAAGATAAGTACTGAGAATGTCTGCTGAGGTACTAAATCAGCACTTAAAAGATGTGTACTCAAACTGAATTAGTTTAATAAGTTTTTGCATATTGATAACATGTGTTTACTTGTCCAGTAGTGTTTTATTAACAATAGGAGCTCAAAGTGACTGTGGTTTATAAATGAAAATTTTCAAGTATCAGTACAGCAACTCAGGAACATTTTTTACAATCATTTTGTAAGCCAATGCCCAAAATACCTATTA
The DNA here is from genome assembly GCA_035041135.1 of Platyrinchus mystaceus. Classification (NCBI taxonomy): domain Eukaryota; kingdom Metazoa; phylum Chordata; class Aves; order Passeriformes; family Tyrannidae; genus Platyrinchus; species Platyrinchus mystaceus. The sequence goes on from JAWWLV010000100.1 coordinate 43,476,877, forward strand.
TTCCAGTTCTGTGACAAATCCTCTGATAGATTTCAGCAAACAGCTTGTCATATGTTAATCATAAGAAACTTTAAAATATGGCTATCATAATGTATGAAAAAAAAAAAGGGAGAGGCAACTATAGAGTAACCTTCCTGATCCAACTATCCTGCTCCCCCTCGCCTTCCTCATTTTGCTGTGTCCATCCACTGTCCGCTGGATCCAGTTGTTAATGGAATGTCCTACTGTGCTAAAGAGCTTAGTGGGATGTTATTTACCAGGAATGCAAGTAACAATACAAGGCAGAACAGAAGAGAGGAAAATAACACTCGCACTATGGATAGAGCACTATTTAATATACGAAATTCATGAGACTGACACATGAAGGCATATGGTTGGTCCTTCACCTGAAGAGCTATGGCAGAAGTCACTCGAGAGTATGGTCCCAGGCAGGTATTCAGACAAAGAGCAGGAAAGCTGATACATTTCACTTCCTCCCTTGCCATGTTTTTTGAGTTTTAAACCTGCATTCACATCCTGTGCTTTCCATCAGACTTGGACTGCTGGTACATAGCCTCCATGAGGACTCTGAAAGTGGCTGTGTGAGCAGGAAGAACGGGATTTAAACAGTTAATTTTGAATGACAACAGAAAGATGCATAATTTTATAAAACGTCAGAGGGAATGCATGATACTTATTTCCAAATAATGTTCTTCCTTTCACCTCTGGAAAAAAAAAATAACAGAACATCCCTATATTCTTAACCTACTGTTTCACAGGAAACATTTCAAAGTTAATAAAATGTGTAAACGTATTTCCACTTCAATGCTGTACTAACCTTAGAGTAACATACTGTTGCAATCTTGGCAAAAACAGAACACCAGTGTAGAAAGCCGTGTTTGAATTTTTAATGTAGTCTGGGGAAAAAAATTCCACCTTAATGAGTAGTTTGTAACAAATGAATTAGGCTTCTTGCTGTGTTATCTCCTCTTAACAGGGAAGAATATTAACAAACCACATATATACATTTATGTATTTATATATGTACACTACTATCTTAAATACAAAATTTATGCTACTGATACCAAGTGGTGATATGCAGTATAATGACCGTAAGTATACAGTATTTTAATGCTGCTTCATGAATTTAGGTTATTTTCTTATTTTTTCTTTTTTTTTTCTTTAGCATCACTACAAAACTTGGATATCTTATGAATAATATTAATGAGATCTGGTTTTAACACTTCAATAGAAAGAAATGAATTTATTTCTAATGTGATGCATTCCTTCCTAATGTGTACTGTGAGACTGACTGAACAGAAAGAATAGCTGCTTATAACTGTAAAATAAAGCTAAATGTAGTCCCCCAAACCCATCCATGTTGTGATACCATACGAAAATATAAAATACATGGGTTTATTGCTCAATTCTTCGATGTCATGTCAGGATCACAGCATGAAGAACACTAAAACAGCTAAGTATTCTGATAAGAACCAATATACTGATAAGATACTTTCTTAGCATACTGATACTAAAGATACTTTCTTTAGTATACTGATAAGCTACCTTATCATACAAAATAATTATTTTACAAAGTTACTTGTATTTTGAAACATACTATTTGGAAAGAACAAGTGATCTTTTAAGTGTAAGATTATTCAGGGGACCACTTTTAATGGTGTCACTGGCAACATCAAAAGAAGACAGCAATTTATAGGAGTTGCGTAGAACAGAGTTTATCTTCACTTCTATCAGCCTTCATGTTGTCAACACTATCTTCTAGGGGCTGATAAAATACGATTAATATGATAGAAAACATCCAAATCACTCTCCTCTGCAGAAAGTATCATTGATCTGCAATGAACATTGCAGATACCAACATGACTGATTTCAGAATCTGGGGCTACACACCTTGATCAGGTTGCAGCCAGCCAGCACAGAACTGAGGACCAGAAGCACCAGTCTGGTCAATGATGCACTTACAGCTTCATTCTGATGAAGCCAGGAAGCCAACTTTTCCAGCATCAATACTGATGGGCTTCCATCACCATAAGGGTGGACTAGCACTTACTGTGTTTATCCTAACACTCTACCCCCATTTCAGAATCAACTAGGTTGGAATACATCTTGGAGATCCTTGAATCCAACATTTGACTGCCATGTCAACTAGTCCACAGCAGGAAGTGCCACAACCAGTCTCTATTCTATACAGGACCAAGTGTGCCACAGGAGGCATATGTTCCAGGCTTCTGAAGACCCCTAGAAGTTAACACTGCGGTTTTCCAAAGCACTTTTCACTTAAATCTATGTCCTACGCGGTGTTCCTTCTCTGCTGAGGATTGGACAGGACAGGGTAAGAAGACCCGTGACAGACCCTTTTTTAGACCAGCGTTACACCACCGATTGCGCCAAGAAACATGTGCTGTCACTTGGCGTGGCACCTGACCGTTCTTCAGGAAGAAAATCTGAGACTTGCCATACTCAAGGACGGCTAACAAGAAAATACCGCTCCGCAACACTGTCACACACCTCGCGGGCCGGGAGGTCCGGTACACTCCCGGCGGTTTAACCATCTGACTGCGCACTCGCACAAGAAGTCGAGCATCTAAACTCCGGTGAATTTCTCTCGTCCAGGGAAGTTTTTCTGGGGGTGAGCAGAGACAAGGAGCACCACCGCCGCCGCCGCGTCCCCCGGCCCGGCACGGAGTGACGTCAGCGCGCCCGCCCCCAGCCACGCGCGGGTGTGCGTGCGCGCGGTGGCCGCGCGACGCCGCTCTCCGTGCGGAGGCCGGTCCGAGCCC
>JAWWLV010000100.1:43479890-43501641 GCA_035041135.1 Platyrinchus mystaceus
CCCCATAACCAGGTCAACTCACAGCAGCCGCCAAAGCCCACTTACAGCTCCAACCCAGCCCACGCAGCTCCCTATCCAAACCAAACCCCACAACAAACCCACGAAACGGGAGCGCGCTGTCTCCACCGTACCCACAACGTCCCCCTTCTCTCCCCGAGGGGCGAGGAGGAGCAGGAGGAGGGCTGCTCGTGTTTCGGCTCTCGGGGACGGTTTCTGGGGATTTTTCCCGTGCCTCTGCCCTCCCACTCCGCCCGCCCCGTGCCCTCTTTCTTCGCTTTTGTTTGCACTGCACTTTTTGTGGGAAGAGGGGCGGGAGGGTAGCTGGAACACCTCGCTTTTATTTGTAACGAAGGAACGTGCTAAAAAAAAAGGAGGAAGGGGGGAAAAAGAGAGAAGGGGGAAGGAAGGAGAGGGAGAAAGAGAGAGAGAGAGGGAGGAGGAGGAGGAGGAGGAGGGGAAACGGAGCAGCAGCTCGGGAACAGAGAGCGCGCCCGGGAGCGGGAGCAGCAGCAGCAGCCGCCGCCGCCGCAGGAAGGAGAAGAACAGAAGAGCAGAGCGGAGCAGAGGCAGCGCGGAGGGGAGGCGGCGCTGGCAGGAGGAGGCAGGCGCGGACCTGGCTCTTTTGGATGCTGGATATTTGGACTCTCGTTGACTCTCTTCCGCTCCCCGGTGCCGGACTGTGAGAGACACGCACGAGCGCCAGGCAGCAGCGGCAGGGCTCCGCTGGTGGCTCCTGCTGCTGCCGCTGCTGCTGCGAGGCTTGGATTAAATTGGCCGCCCCGGAGCCGACCGGGAGCAGCAGCGGGAGGAGGTGGCGGCGGCGGGAAGCGGCGGCAGGCGGCGGCGGCGGCTGCTGCTGCTGGGACCGGGGGAGCCAGCATGACCAGGTAACTGCCCCGCTCCTGACCCATTTTTCCTCCGCCGCCGCTCCCTCTTTGCCGCCTCTTTCGGCGCGTTTGTGGGTGTGAGCACAAAAGTGTGTGTGTGTGCGTGTGTGTGCGCGCAGCCCGCACACATGTGCCTCACACACAACTCTCCCCGCGGGTGCCCCGGGGTTCCCCCCCCGGCCGCTGCCAGCCCGCTCCCCGCGCCTCCCCGCCGCTCTCAGCCCGGCGGCGAGGCCTGTTCGGGGAGCGAGGGGAGCTGCGGTGCGGGGACGGGGGATGGGGCAGGGAGAGGGCGATTGATGGATCGGAGTCGACGTTTCCACTGAGTGCTGCTGTACGCGGGCGGCGAGGGGGGAGTACGGTAATTACACACTGGCTGTTCGCTTTGGCGAGAGAATTGTTAATATTAATTATTTTGTTTATTTTTACGGGTGGAGAGAAAGGGGAAGGTAGCAAGGGTGAGAGGCCAGGCGCCTGCCGCTGGGAGACAGTGTTTGGGGGCGAGCGGCCGGCAAGGACCCCCGGCGCGGGTCCGAGCAGGGCTCCCTTCTCATCCTCTTCCTCCTCCTCCACCTCCTCCTCCTTCTCCTCCCCTCCTCCTCCTCCTCCTCCTTCTCCTCCTCCTCCTCCTCCTGCTGTCTCTCGGCGGAGCAGGGAGGCACGGAGATGCGAAGCTTTTCTCAGGTTAGGCTTTTAATTTCTTGTTTACTCTCGCGAAACCGCTTGAAAGGAAGCACATCGGGAGGGAAACTCAGTTTTCTGAGCGCTTACAAAGGGGTTCTTGAATTTGTTCAGCAAACTTAGCAGCTCCCTCTGCGCCGTCTGCCCGTACAAGCAGGCACTCCTCACTGCTGCAACGGGGCTATCCCAGACTTGCAAATAAAACAGTTGTTTTCTTCCACCGAATCCCCTATTTTCCCCCTGTTTGCTGTCCCCTCGGTTCCCAAACAGAACGGTATTCTTCCCTTTTTAAGACATTACCACTCAGCCTTGCATGCATGGCTTTTGAATGTCTGCTCCTCCGTGTTACTTCTTCAGAACTGCTGTCATGCGTATTTTATTCTTTTGCCTGGCCTTTGTACAGTTACTGCCTCGTGGAAGGATAGCAGCTTCTTTACCATGATTTCGATGTCCATATTCCCAGTTTTGACGTATATAGATAGCTCAGTTTATTTATACAGAATAGTTAGCTTTTTATGTGTTCCTTCACTTGATGCCCGAGACAGCGTTACATTGGGGATGAATCTATAGATGCTGATTTGCTTTGGAGTTTCCCATTTACAGACATAAGTATTTTTGGTGATGCTTGTATTCTCCTAAACTTAGGATTAATGTGGGAAGCTATGGTTGTCTTCTCAGTCTTTCAGAGATGGCTCTCAACATACCTTTTGTTCCGGCACAAGCAACTTATGTATATTGGTACATTTATTGGGAATTTTTATACAGAGATGGAAAAACGTATATATCTTATTTTTCATTCCTCTGGTATCTGCTAGTGGCTTATAATGATATAATGGTCAGTACTTTCTTTTCTTGTTGTAAAAGTGTATAGTAAATGACATAATTTTCTCCTGGTCTGGAAGCAGCAAAGCTCCTACAATTCTTGTTATGAATGGAGCAACTCTGAAGAAAAAAAAAAAGATTCTCCCCTGTCCAAAATACAATCATATGTTCTTGTATCTTACTTTAGATGGCAATTTTCTGATAGCTTCTTTACATTCCCTCTCATGAGACGTGCTATAACTGCTTTTTTAATGTGTGAAATTGACAAACTGGTCAGTTTCATAAATTCAGCTGTCAAATTTCGCTCAATCAAAATTGCTAGAAGCTGCAAATATACTGGCTTGGGATTTTCAAGGTACGGAGTATTACACAGAAAGGAAGGATTTAATGAGAGACTTTTTACACGAGTAGCTTTCCAATTTTAGTTTTTTCACTTGTGGTAATATGGTGGAGTATATTTAGATTTCTTTCAACACAGAAATGATGTATAGCTTTTCTGTATCCACTTAAAGCACTGAAAGCTTTCTCTAAGTAGTAGTCTTCTACTCTAAGAAGACACTAAGAAATTCATTATGGTTTGTGTGTGCTGTGGCAAGCTGACAGGAATGGTGCATGGTAAGGAAAACGGTGACTTGGTATTTCTAGGTTTCAAGAATGGGTCTTAGGACCTGCTTTTAGACCCGTCAGTCATACTACTCTTAAAATGAGCATTAAAAAATAATGTGAATTTAGTGTTCTACTGTGATGGTTATGTAACTCAAACACCAGCACTGTCAGCGAACTCAACGGGTGATAGCAAATCAGAGCTTAATCTTAGGAGAGGGTTTGCAAGAATGGGCATGGGGGTGTGTGAATGAACTAAATACCAGTTTAAGTCCAGTCAGTGAATGACCTTTCATTTTTAACATTGCCTTTCGTTCCTGCCTTTGAGTAATGCAGGGACCAAAACTACACAAGCTGAAGAGTAGGAATTCCCCTTCATCTGCTGCTGTGTGTGCTGAGCCACTAGGGGCCTGTATAAACTGCTCTCATACAGCAGATACCAGTGCATGGCATATGCTCACTTTCACCAGACATTTTTTACACAGGTGCCTCATGTCAAAAGCAAAGTTGCTAGTTATTTGTTCCTTACTAGTAAATGAGACTGCAGTTTCTTAGGAGATGCATACAAATTGTATATTATTTAGTTTTTATTTTTGCCCTACTTCATCCATTTCCCCCAGTCCTGTATGGTGTCCAGCATAGTTCTTTCCTCCCTGCTTTCCTGTCTGCTATGGGAATTGGGGGTGAACATTGACTCAGGAGGTGCAAATTTTGGGCAAAGTTAGATTTGAGTGTCTCTCTTCATTTTCATATTTTCTGTAACCTGAGAAAATAGGTTTGTTGCTAGTGTGTTTTTTCTGTTAGATTAGTAATGATACGGTTCCATGCGAGTGTAGGGTTAAAAGATAAACTAAACAGGATTACTTCAAGGCAGCAACAGACATAGATTGATGGTGTATTTAAACTAGCTTTGTAAGTGTTATGTAAGTTTGAGAGTGTGTCGGCTCCAAGGCTTTGGCTGGAGTGTAGTCAGCATTTATGGGATGTGTACTATACGTTTTTGAGTGTCAGTTTCAAAAAATTGAAATCTGGCAGACATAGCATTCTTGATAGACATTAAGCAGTAAGTTCATGTATACTTACACTGTTCCATTGTTGGTTTTCAGTTTTTCAAACTGACAAGGCAGACAATTTGTAAAAGAGCACAGCTGAAATATTTGCATATTGGATTTCCTTCGAATGAACTTCCGTTACTAAGCTCTTTGAGAATTTTCATTTGAAAGGATTTTCAAGCCGAATCACAGTAAGGTCATGGAATCAAAATGCAGTTTCCCTATGGTATGTTAATTTTTTAATAAGCTGTCTTTAAAACATCAGAGTTTTGTATATCATTCAGTGTTAGGCCAGCAAGAGGTTTTTTTGTCTTATTACCAATAACAGTTGTGCAAATATTGACTGAGATTAATTTTCTGAAATGTGTGTGTGTGCCTTAGGTAAAGTTTTGATGAAATGTAATGAAATCCCATTTAAAGATGTTCTCAAATGATAAATATGTGTTCAAAATTGCAAGTTTTACTGACTGTCACTAAACCAAGGCGGTAGCTCCGAAATGCAGAGGATAGGCACTTCATTTGCGCTTTGGATATCAAGAGGAGTAATATAGTACAGGTCTACTAGTAATTGTATTTCATTTTTGTGTAAGACTGTGGTGATATTTAAGCTTTTGTTCTCTAACAAGTTGAGAAAAAGGTATAGATATTTGCTGGTTTAATTTCAGTGTCAGTCATATAATGTCATCTATTGCAACAGGAGCTTGCTTTTGTTGTAATTCTGTTTAAAAACAGTTGGCATAACACAGTCAACATACAATATTTTTATGAAAACTCTCAATTTCACATACTCTGTGAGTTGTTTGTTTGCTTAATCCTTGTTTTCTTTGGAAGAGGCCTTAAATGAAGCCAATTAATGGATGTATGCTGTCAACTTGGCAGCCTAAAGCAAGAATCTGTGCTTAAAAATACTTGTTTTTATACTATCAGGGATTTACCAAGTAGGAGAAGAGCGGAAGCTTACTTCTCTTGGTGATCTGCTACGGTGAAAGCTGCAGTACAATTGGAGAAATCTGATGAGGTAGAAAAAGGTTGCATGAGAATGCTTTGCCTGTAAATTCCAACAAGCTTCACTTCACTATTTATTTAAGCTGCTGTGCATTAATAGAACCATGTTTACTACTGCACAATTTTAACATATATTTCAGATGGCTTTTGGTTGGTTATTGATAATATTTATAGAAATATTGCATGTTTGTGTCTTCCTATATGAAGTGGATAGCTAGGATGCAGGATAAAAAATAATAAAAATGGTTTGTTTGCAAAATATTAGTTTAAATTGAACAAATTACCATGTAAATTCTGAAAGCATTGCTTTTTGAAAGCTTAATTATTATTAATGTTCTTTTAATTAATTTATAAAAACAACAAGTCAAACTGAATACTATCAGCTTATTTTTAAGAACACCAGCAGGTATACATAGTCTGGACTTCCCTAAGATATTCCCTAGGATTTATCTGTTCCAGTGTCTTCTGCTTACATGCTGTGACAGCCTTCTCCTTAACTTTAGTAGCACAGAAACATAAAGGAAAATAGAAAATAAAGAGAGAATGTGATTGATCTTTCAGTAGAGTTTCAAAAGAGAGATTTTTTCAAATATCAACTTCCCTGTTTATGCTTGATATCTGATGGGGATTCTCTGTGTTCTTTCAAATACAAAGAATGTGTCCTTCTCAGCCAGCTGAGAATGATGGAATTTTAGACACTTTGATGTATCATACCAGAGGACATGCACTAATAATATACTATCATGTCCTGTGCTTCTTCATAGTTAAGCACAGTGGAGTTATTTGGGTTTTTCAGTAATCTTCCAGTTATTGGAGTCACTCCACTGGTATACAAATTAATTTGCTTGCAGACAATCAAAATGGATGTCCTGGTTAGTGCCAGCTGAACTGCTGGAACTGCATATTGTTGTAGTCGGATAATGCATATTTTTTTCCTAAGCAGTATATCAAACATGCTGTATTGAGTAATACAGGCAAGTCCATTGCTCTCTCTTTTACAGTTTTTAGTGTTCTGGAAATTATGTATCTGTAAGTCAGAGCTCAGTAAGTGGTGTGTAAAATCTGGCTTTTTAGATGGCAGAATCGGATGATTCCTATGAAGCATCTTACGAAGTCAGCACCAATCTGACTAAAACAAAGGTGGCTTAGGTCCTAAATTTGCAACTAAATATACATTTTTTGTTACAAATTGGCCCAATCTTGTTTTGATTTCAGTGTCTCACCTTGGCTTATTCTCTGGTTTTACCCAAAATCTGGGTTTTTTGTTACTTGCTTTGACTCAGCAAGAGAAAATTCATATACATGTGAGTAGCAATGTCATAGTCTTTCTGATCTGCAGAAAATAATTGTTTGCTAAGTTTGAACTCAGTGATTCCTCTTGCTTTACTATGATAATTGAATTAAAAAAAATCTTAAGTTCTTTTTGAACTCTCCTTCTCTCCCTTCATCTCCCTTCTCCCCCCTCCTCTCTCTGAATGTTGTCTGCTTATGTGCAGGTAAAATTCATTCATTTGGTGTGAGGAACAAGCAATGAGAGATTTCTAAAACACTGATCAGAAAGTAGGACAGGAAGTTTTATTTATTTATTTTTGTTTGTTTAGGATGATAGTGTATCTTAGAAAGCTGCTTAACTGCTGCCCAGTGCAGCTGTCCTTCCCTGAAAGATTAGGTTTCAGGAGCAATGATGGATGTTGAATGCCTGTAGCCAGTTGTGGGGTTTGCTCTGAGGTCAGTGCTGCTGATGGAGGATAGGAATTTACAGCCTTATATCTCTTTGCCAAAGTAACCAGTAGCGTTTCTCAAGAAAAAATAAGCCTACATCAACTAGGTATGTTCAATGCTGAGCTTGTATTGCTACCTTATTCAGAAAGCTATTCATACTAGTGAGAAAGAATAAGTAGATTTGTGAATAATAAGGATAAATTTAGTCATGAGTGTGCCCTTTCGTTTCACAGGAAAACACAGAAATAGCTAGGAAGTAAATAGGATGATGTGGCATAATTTAGAACTTCTTACATATTATTTTAACTTATGTCAACAAATTTGAAATTGGCAGTGTTCACTTTTTATTTCAGTTGTTTCAGATATGCCTAAAATTTTTAACAGCTTTTTGAACATGAATATACTCTCATTTTTTACCTAAAAATAGGATCTTTTTTTTTTCATGGACAAAATATATGTTAATAGTTTACATCAAGCTTAACCAAGGCAGAATTGATATTCATCAGTGATGAAACGGTAGATATTCATCAATTAGAAAGAGTAAATGACATTTGGTGTTACCTTGTTTTGTTCAGGTATGACAATATGTATTGCCCATACAGATGGATAGTTGGGTTTTCAGAATTTCTGTGTATTTGTTAAGATCAGATTTTCAGATTTTAAGCTGTTGAAGTTTGTTCTGATTTGTGGTGATGTGATTAATTTTTAAATAGTGAATTTTGTTTGAGAAAGGTGCACAGAAAACCAGACTGCTTTATTTTTAAGCTTGCAAACCTTTTTTGAGTTGTTTATATTAATTTGTACCTTAATGGTATAGGTGGATTTTTCTGTCAGGCCTTAGAAGAGCTGCCCTAATAGGCTCAAAGTCCCCAGTGATGGGTGAGAAAGATTTTATTTGACAGCAGCATTATTTGGATCAGATCCATAGTTCTTTTGTGTCTTTGCCTAAGTGATAGCACTTTCACCCTGGGTAATCCTAGCAGTGGTTAAATTCAAATTCAGAGAAGAAAGCTTAATAAAATATCTGATGAGTTGATTTATAGTGTCTCATAAATTAGAGAGTAAGAAGCATTTTGGTAAAGAGAAATACTTATCCAGCAAGAATCACTTTAGAACAGTTTTGCATCAAGGAAATGGCATTTTGCCAAATGCCTGTGTATTATACTTACTGGCAGCGTGCCATCAACTTTATTTGGAAAACTGTCTTTGCTTAAGTAATAAATATTCACTATTTACCAATTCATTTTACTATAAATAAAAGATGGATTCTGTTATTAGATTTTTTTTGCGTTTTTAACCTATTTCACAAAGAATGGAGTTTTGCCCATTACCACTAAGTGCATCAATGACCTGCTCTTCATTAACAGAATTTTCCAAATGGTGAAAGTCTTTTTCTTACCTTTTTTTTGATGATTTGGGTATTTTGGGATATTATATTGGCTTGACATGAAAAGCCTTGAATTATTCTGTAGTACATGGCATGTGAATGAAGAAGTGCAATATTAAAGAAGCATTTGCCTTAGTTGCTACTAATGATACTCTAATGCAATTTTTTTTATTAAAGAAAAGTAGATAATCAGTGTAGATTTTTGTTGTCACTAAGTTAAATATCTAGAATTTACACCCGTTTCCCATTTAACATTTTCAAAAGTTGTCTTAAATGGTCACATGAATTATCAACATACTGACCAGTTGAATATTTTAAATCTATCAAGCGCAGTAGATAATGAAGAGAGCATTGTACTTTCTAATGCTAGCAGGTGGCAGTGAATGCCTGCAGGAGCAATCATACCCCTGTAACAATCCTAGCATTCCTTGGGTTTAATTTTGCATGATTACAGTGACTCTGGAAAAAAACCCAGTGTGTTAGAATTTTAGCAACAGTATTTCAGTTAGCTTAGTTGTAGACAATTTGGGGCTGAATGGAGTAAATACTGTATATATGTAAAAAGGAATTGTATATTCTTCATCTGTTCAGTTGTAACTGATGGAACAGATACATGTCCTTCTGCGCAATGTAATCCCTAAAAGGACACTTACTAGGACTGTATCCCTTGCTGATGTATTCATAGGATTGCTTTATTAATCTAGTGCACAAGAGTAATCGTATTCCAAAGGTATTAGAAAACATGAAAATAACTACCGGACTTCTTAGAGTTGTGGATTTTTATGTCTTCAAGCAATTTGAATTTATAATCTCAGTCAGTCTTTGTACTTTTTATTGGGGAGTACATAAACCATGGAAGGTGCAGTGGCCTTAAAACTTTTTTCATCTTTGGTGATCTCTCTCTGGAGTAGTCCAGGTTAGATAGACAGAGATTAGTAAAAAAAATTCATTAGTAAAAAAAATTGATTGTTTGTCTTGTGTAGAAGAAAAGTGGGATAAGATTTTTCTACCATGATGACACTGAGTTGCTAGAAATGTTTACATAGTGACCAATGCTTAACAGATGTATACTCTTATTTGACAAGTGGCTTTTTCAGTCTTTTTTGTTGTTATTCTTGTAAGGAGGTGAAGAACTTGCTATTTTGATAGGGAATTTTTGCTTTCCTGGGATAACTTCGTATTGCAGATGCCAGTGACAAAATTAGGCAAAGATTTTTTTCTGCAGCTTTTACAATGGTGTTAAAATGTATTTTGTATTTAATGAGATGGAATTCTTGAGAACACTGAAGAACTTGGGGATGGGAGGAAACCTGAATTCACCCACTTGAAAGAGTGAAATTTTACAACCTCAGAATTTTCCCACTAACGCAAAACTGCCATAGTATCAATGCTGATTTCACTTCTGTGACTGGGGGTGTCCCTTCCCCACCTCTTTCTCCAAGTTGTTCTCCATCCTGCTTTTGCATATCTGGACATCTGTCCTCAGTTTTATAAACAGCAGTTCATAAATCAAGGAGAAATGGAAGAAATGCTGATGTCTGCTTCATACCAGCTCTTCTATACTTACTTCACTCTCTCTGGAATGCGTCTTAATGTGTTCTTTAAATATAACTCTCCATAGCAGTTTTTGCTTCTCATTGTGAGAACAAATCTGATGTTGTGAACTCTACTAAACTGTGAGAGGCTCCCTAAACAGTTCTTGTTTTCAGAATGTCGCTTAAATTATGAATGTTGGATACTCTATTTGTTATGTTGCAGAAATCTCTGAAACCTATTGTCATTAAGATCTCAAAGGCTTAACTGATACTTTTTTACTTCTGCTAAGTGTTATGGACATGCCATTTTTGTAATGGTCTCTAATTTCTTCGACTATATATCAATATCTAGAAAGCCATCTTTCAGTGGACACATTGGTGTACTCAGGACACCATGTGTATGCTGGTACACATGCTGCCTTTGTTGAGGTATTTGAATAACTCTAGGTTACCTGCTTTTTTAAAAAAGTTCTGTGCTTTCTTTTGTCTTGGATAAGAACTTTTTTTTCTCTGTGAATTCTTTGTTTTCTCAACGACTTCCCATTTTTCACAGCAGGAGGTTTTCCACATGAAAAGAAGGAACACAGTAAGAGAAAGAGACCTGCTTGACAGCTTCTCTCATCTCCTTGTGTCTAGAGAACTGCATGGGTATAACAACAAAGAAATGTATCTCTGGTGCTATTTTGGTGTTTTTGTCTCTAGGTGCAGTGGTAGCAGATTTAGATTTAACTGTGGATGCTGGTTGTCTTCTCTTCAGGTATAGCCTTCCATTTAAGTCTTTGTGTTATTCAGCTGAATTCAGTTTTTAAAATCCTATCTCTGTCACAGTGAGTCAGTTTTTATTGAGACACAGTTCTGATCATTTATTCTCATCAAATAAATTGGTGAAAGTGTTGCAAGTTCATACTTCAGAGTTCAGAAATTTCAGGAGTGAAGGTTCCAGAGTTTTCAAGCTCACTTCAATGCTGGGTTCTCCAAGTAGAACCAGAGACAGGTATTTTTTAGAAGAACACAAAACTGCTGTGTTAATGGTTTGAAGCATTAAATTTTGTCAATAGACACCATTTGTCAGACATTGTCATGCTCACTGTATTTTTCTTAGTATGCTGTATTTCTTCATCATGTTTAATGTATTTGAGAATTTTAAGGCAGGTTCTCTCTGTGCTTTTCTCAATAATACAGTTATTATTCCACCTACTGAGTTTCTGAGGTGTTATTCTTGGGTAACAATCGCTGCTTTTCTTGACTTATGCATATACAATAATTAAGCAGGATTTCCTCCTGCTTTTGCATTTGTAAGTTTTTTTCCTGTTAGAGTTGGGTAGATGACTGCTCCAGTTAGAGGTACAGTTGTGTTACTAGATTTTTGGTATTGCATGGAGTTCCTTGTGTTTCATGCTGTAGTAGCTGCTGAGGGGAGCTTGGTGTGTATGGTTCCACTATTGGGAATGAAGCTGTAGCAGCTGAGAGTTTATGTTTTGCTGAGAGTGCAGGTAACCACACATCTTTGTCATAGATGTTTAATTGTGATTTTGGCTGCCCTTTGTAGTGGTTTGAAGCTAGTACTGAACTTTTGTGGCTTGTCTGAATCTATACAGATTCTGAAGCTTCTTTCAAAATTAGGGTTTTGGCTATCTGGACGTGGTTTTTGGTACTTTCAGAGTCCTGTTCTTATAAAGACCTGTTTTCAGAAATTCCTCTCACTGAAACCTTGTATATCAGGATGTGTTGCAGAGCTTGTCAATGTTTTTTGCTTGCTTTCTGTTTGCAAATAGCTCAGATATTTGGTGGATAAACATTATGATTTGTAAGTTGTTTCCTGATGAAGCATTTCCTTTTACCTTCAAACTTGATGAAAGAAAAAGCATATTTAGCTTTCCCATCTGTAATCTTCCTTTATGTTTTCCTATAATGCTGAGGATTTTTCTGGATTGTTTTAATGGTATGTGGACTGAAAGAAAGACAGTTCTTCCTTGAAGATACCAGAGTACTCCTTAAAAAAATGCAGTCTCCCTTTGGAGGACTATAAAAAATATCTTTTATGTTAAGCAAATCACTTTCGGATTTTGGCTGTTGAAACAATAAGGCAATTTTCTTTTTTTTCTTAACCCAAAGTATAGGTGAAGCTTATCCTTCAAAAATCTTGTGGCTGTGTTTTAATTGGACTATAGATTTCTTGGGTATTTTACCAGTTGTAAGACGTACCTATATTACAAGTTACAGCTATGTGAGAAGGCTTGGTGTGTGACAAGTAATCAAATAGCTGATAATTGAGCATCACTGGAGTGAGCTGATGTTTTATTGCTTAGATGGCAATCAAGAATTACTTAATGCTGTAAGATGTTCAGACTCTTAGACCTCAGTTTCAATAAATAATAATAAATCAGATATAATTTTATATAGCTCTGTGGTCCTTTATTGAGTGTTGCACTATATGATGGTATATATTATATATATTCTTTTGCATGGTTAGTTTTTATTTGAACTATTAATAGTTTTAGAGCTGCATTCTTAGGATGACCCAGAGGTATGAAGGAGTTGTACATGTGTGCATCACAAATACACTGCCCAGATAGAGAGATTAAAAAGTTCCACAGAATGATAAAAACTAGTCCAGTCAGCTGTACTTTGCAAAAATCCCCTTACTGTTAGCAGCGTTATACATAAGAGAATCCTTGTATGCATCTTCTGTGGTTTACAGCCTAGAATTTAGTCCCTTGTTTGTGTCATTGCTTTATAGCATATGAATAATACAGAAAAAAATTTCACTGTAAACCACTGTTATTTTCACTATTCTTTCATATCCTTTACAATTATCTGGAATTCTAAGGATAACTTTGAAGAAAAAAGCTGTTTATAGACATATAGTTAAAAATAAATATAGATGCTGAGAGTAATGTAACCAGATTCCCTGAAATGACTTTAAAGATACAGAACATTCACAGCTCCTGCTAGTATTAAACAACAGATGAGAGAAGATTTATTATTATTTTTTATAAGGGTTAGAAAGAAAATTTTCTGTTGTAGATTAATGAAAGACTATTTTTTAAATGAGCTTCCTTGTGGAAGGAAAATGCTTGTGTGTAAGTAGTCCTCGGCAATAAGAACTGTGTGCTGTATATGGCTCACTTTATTCATGCGCACACTTCCATGGTATTAAATGGATTTAATCACACATCAGGTTAGCAGGAACTGGTTCTTTGTCCTGTCATTCTATACACTAAAAGTGTATAGTAGAAATATGAGAACATATGTGTGAAAACATAAGCAAGGACAGAAAAGATAAAGAAAAAAGCTTCATTTAAGATAGCATTCAGCAAAGAAGTAAAGCTCGCCCTTAACCATATATCTGGGTAACTTCACTACTATGTAACATCACTGAAATCCATGAGAGTATATGAGGGTTTAAAAATAAACGTGTGTGGTTTAAAAACAAGTATACAGACTAAATTGATTTATGTTTAATTTGGACACTTAAGTGTGGAAGGAAGGAAGTAAAAAAAGCTAATTTCTACTTTACACTATTTTTGCCTCTTCTTCATAATGATCAAATCAATATTATTAACACAGCTGACAGGAGATGAAGTGGTTTACTGCTTTTCTTGGTTTATTGAAAGAATAAAAGTTATATACTACCACTTTATACTGTTTTTCTTTTAAGTTTTCATACAGAGCAAGCAAAGCTTCTCCAAACTATTGAAATGTGAAATAGACACATACTGTATTTCCGTTTGTGGGCATTATGGAACACTGTCATTTGACTGCAGGAAAAAATATTAACAAGTAAGAGGTCTATAACAAGTCTCAATCTGTTCAAGAAGTACGAATGCTTCAGTTCATAAACATTTTTTTAATTTTATATGATACAGGAACACTGCTATAGGCATCACTCTGTCAGGAATTTCTGCCTTTCAACAAACCACAGTGCAGGGCTGAAACACTGTACCCAGTCAAGCCAAGAAATTTTTCTAATTAGTTCATACTCTCTAATATTTTAGTGAAGATCTGTTCAGTATTTATCTGAATATAAGCTGAGATCTATGCAAAGATTCAGAGGTATGATGCACATTAAACAGTTTTTTATTGCATCTTTTCTAATCAGTTTTTTTCTTTTGCATTTCATTTTCATACCTACTTGTTTTTAAGCTAAGTATAGCAAAGTACAGCACTAGATTGTTAAAGGTGAAACTCTTAAAAAATTATGAGGGCAATAAGAAAGTTTTTTTAAAGAGAATGTAGTTTTAGTACAGGTAATGATTTGTCTTGTGAAGTAACTACAGAACAGAAATTCTAACGTTGTGTAGAGGATGAAGGGATTGGTAAAAACCAGTTCCTAATCTGGTAACTGAGGCAGTTAGCAGACATAAATTACATATTAGGAAATAAATTAGTCTTTTTTTTTCCGCTGGGCTTGTGCTGTTTTACATAATTTTATAGTTCTGCCTTGGATTATTCACAGTTATGTTGAATTAGTGATGGAGAAATAATTTAGGTAAAATACAACTTTTGTTTGCACTTGAAAAAAATTTTGCTAATAATGAAAACAGTGAACAAGTTGATATTTTGATGCAAATCTGTGGAATGAAATGTAGATATTAGATGATATTAATTTTAAATTATGTTATGTAAGCAATATATTTACTGTGGATTTGTATCTGACATTGTTATGTTTAAGAATAGTCTTTGTTTAAGAAAGGGCTTTATGTGCGTTATGTCCAGCTTTTGTGTTACTTCCCTTTGAGATTCCAGCCTTTCTTCTCGAAACCCTTTTATCCTTCTTAAAATGCTGCTCTTCTGTGTTCTTTTTCTATATATTAAGTGCCCTTCATACATTTTTGTTATGATAAATGAGCTGAAGGCCAAAAGACTTTGGAAGTTATATCTATGAGTATGAAGGTGTATTTTCTCTGGATAGTTAAGAGTAATTTTAAATCAGTACGATTTTAACAGCTAGGTTTGCTGACATGGATGACGTGTATAGCATAGGCTTGCTTTGGTTTTGAAGTAGAATTTTATTAAATTACATGATTCACTTAGGGGTATTAAGCCTTCCCGTTTCCTCTTTGTCCCTTTCCTTCACTGAAGTCTTAGGTTGCTTGCGTAGTTTTACAGAATTCAGTGCACAGGAATTTATCGGTAGAAGAATAAACATTCTAATACAGAGCAATCAGATGACTTTGTGACAAAAACTAATATTAATAAATCTCTGATGGGAGATAAGAATCATACAAGTCAAATAAAAGTAGAGTGAGGAAAGTATTCATTGAAATTGTAAGTCTCAGATTTCTCCTACTATGTGAAGTAAAAGCTGTCTTCAAATTAATGTTTTTGCCTTCTTTTATAGGACAGACAACACGATATGTATAGAAGCTATTATTTGTTGTGTTTGTTTTGGGTTTTTTTTCCCACACATTAGCTTTTTTTAAAATAATAGTTTTTGTGGCTACTCTGTATCAATATTTTCTACCACTGGTATAGCTTCAGTCACTGTTTTGATATCCTTCTTGTATGTGCAATCATCAAGAACAGCCTTTAGTGAAATATACATATGTGGGATGCAAAAGTTTGTGTTAATTTTGCATTTTATACATGTTTTAACCTGTAGTTTGTCAGGCTGCTGTTACTAAAAATATTTTACCATTAAGTCACGATCAACTTTCTCTTCATCTCATACTTCATAGCCTGTTTTACCAGTAATTTTCACACTGCTGATTGTTATTTGTGTAGAAAAAGTGATAGCTTTAGCTACCATTGGCCTTGTGTTTTACATCTTTTTTGTTGTTCTGCTTTTATTACTATAAAAATATTCTGTTCCCTGCAGTCAGATTTTGGCAAGGTCTAGAAGGATTTTTCTTAAAGCAGTTCTGTGCTCAGGTAGATAAAAGTCACTCTAAGAGGTTTGAGTATTACTGGATCAGTGCACATTGTTTTTCATTTCTGGATACTAAAATATATTTAGGAGTTGTCTTACAACCACCTACCAGCAGGACTTTTTTAAGTATGTGTATGCTTGTTGTTTAATTTTTATTCCTTAGCTGCTGTTTGTATTCAGTGCACATTATAGCTCTCTGAAGACCAAAAAATGCTTTTTATTACTGCCTTTTATCTATCGTGCTGTTTGAATGATTTTACTGGACACTTGTAAAGTAGGAAATTGATACAAGTAAATTAAAACTTGAATCTGTTTCTGTTGTCAGAAAACACTAAAAGAAAAAATAGAATATGGCTTCTATAAAATGTAGTTATTTAGAAAGCAATATTTGGCAAATTAATATATATAAGTTATCCTTTCTGCATAACTTTCTCTGTAGGATTGAAATGGTTACAACCACAGTTGACTCATAAAAATAATGTGGAACTGAGCTACATGGATTAATTTTTTTTAAATTGATAAATATTTTTCCCTGGGAAGTGAAAAACATGATGAGTACTACTACTTTTTAGTCCTAAGGTCTCCTGAGTGCATACACGTATACTTAGACAAATGTGCATACACAGAAATGAGAGTTTCATGGTGGTTAAGAAGATTGCATGCATTAGTTTTTGTTGATTAGATTTCTGAACACCAGAAATGTGTGATATTTTGAGGTTTTGTTGATTTTTTAAATTAATGGGATTTAGAAAATACTTACATTTCTGTAGGTACTTTTCAGATGCATCCTCACCTAGATTTGGAAGGTTCTGCTGTACATTACTGGTTATCTTAATTTTATTACTGTTAGGTGGTGAACAGTGCTTTTTATTTTTATTCTTATCCCTTACCTCCTTCCTTGCCTGCTTTCTTTACAGGTTTTAATACCTGCGATGTAGCTGGTCTTTTTTTCTGGTAGCATTAGGTCTGATCGGCACAACACCTTGGTAATGTATGTGTGATGCTGTATAAAAGAGGCGAGATGGCGAGGGAGGCACTTTGCTGGTGCTGCTGTACCCATTTGAGAGCATATAGGCTCACTGATGAGCCACCCATTGTACTGTGCACGAGATAGATGGTAGGTTTCTGTTTGGGTACCTAGGTTTGAGTAATTTAAACAATGCAATTTCTGTATTTAGATAGACTAACCAAAAGAATTTTTGACGCTCCTCTCTGCGCAGGGTAAGAAGCCTGACAGTTCCTTTCCTGCGGGAAGAGGCGTTTCACCCTCAGCCTCAACGTTTCTTAATGGTTGCCATACACATGAATTAGTTTGAGGAAAGTTTGCTGGAAAAAACATGCCTTTTTTTTAGATTTAGTTTCTTTAGTGATCCAGTGTTACTTCATGGGTAGTACTTTCTAACTGCAGCTCTTAAATCTTTTTTGTTACAAATGTGAACTGAACATTTTTGATGTTTAAATTGCTTGTTTGAAGTTACAGGAATTAGAACTAGAATTCACAATGAAGCACTAATAGTTTTAAACAGAAATGTTCCCTGAATGATGTGACAGTTAAGATTCCTTGATAAAGATCTTCCCATCTCTGAATTACATTACTCGTGAAATAGAAATTTGGCTAACAGCTTTGTGTTATCTTTTTTCTTTCTTTTTCTTTCACTTTCTGCCTTTTTATATATGGATTTTAAACTAATAGTAAAAAAAAGTTAAAAAAAGGAAGCATTTGAGGGTTTCCATCAGAAATGATAAATCCTTATGTGTCTTTATTTAGTTATAAATCAGCTTTGTCTCAACTGACACTGCTTTGTATTTATAATGAGCTAAAGTGTAAATTTCCTTGTATTTTGCACTGTAATCATGCAAAACTTTGAAGTACTTCTGGAGCAAGCTGCTTCTGACCAGTTTCTTCTTTCACCATTTTTTTTTTATTTTTCTTTTCTAAAGCAAAATCTTATCTTCCAAAATACACGATGAATAGATAAAATACTATGGTACCAATTCAAGCTCAGACCTTTTATGGCCCTCCTAATTTAATTTGGTTGAGGAATGAACACAGAATGCGGAAAAACACCCTGAAGTGATGATACTTTTAAGATTCTTTGGAAAGGGCATGTAACAAATCTAAAACTTAGTTTCCCACCTCTGCTCTTGTTTAAGTGGATACTAAACAGTATGAGGATATGGTGCTCTACGGTTACAGTCAGACTTCAGTCGTTTGTATGAGTGTTAAAAACTGGTTCTGTTTGGATACGTGAAATCTGTATGAGTGACTGATGGGTCTCACATGAGGCAGTTATTGCACAGGTGTAGGTCACATTGCATAGAATTCACAGAACTTTGCCTTGTAAGCCTTGGAAACTCTCCTGGGAGACTTCCAGTAATGTACCAAATTGAACATAGACTAACTTACAGAGAAACATTTTCACTTGGAGTTTTTGGAAGATCAAAGAGAAAAACACCCAGTAATAGTCAACTTTGAAGTCAGGTTTACCAAAATCAAGTTCTTCTATCTGTGTTGAGCATTAAAGTATTTTTTTTACAAATTATAAACTTATTCACTTTTTTTTTAATAACAATAGGGCTATTTTTGTGAGGAATATATTTATACCTGCACTGTTTTGTTAACAACCTGATTATGTGGCATCATTTCAATATGTTAGATCATAATTCAAATGATATTTTGACCTAGAAATAGTTGAATAAATGTTGTTTTCACCTACCAAGTAGCATTAAAAGTAATAGGAAATCAGTTATTATCATGTAGTCCATTGTCAGTGTCTGACTTGTTCTTCTTCCATTCCTGTTCCCAGACAATAAGTTCCATATATTTCACATCATGCATATTCATTAATCTTTTGACTTTTTCTGAGTTTTTCAGCAGTAGAATAAATGTAACCTCTCATACAAGAAGTGTAGTGACAGTCCCAAACCATGTTTAATTAGGGCTCAGCATGTAGTTTCAGATGGCATCTGTTTACATGAAAAAATGTAAAAAAACCTCCCAATGATTATTGCTGTTAGTACTCCTTTTTTCTCTATTCCTTTAGTAAGCATTAAATGCATTAAAATAAGTGAATAAGATTGCCTTAAAAAACCAAAAAGATAAATATAGCAAGGATGGGTGACTTCTCAAACATCATAATCAAATATGTATTGCAATTTTAGCATGCTGTCTTTCACATGCAATTTGATAAAATATAAGGATATTTAGTGGTTTTTAATCTAAAATCTATGTATTGATTAATACAACACCACTGTGTAAAATATAAGATTTATGGCAGGTTCTGTAAGTGACCAGTGCTCTTACACATTGGTGGGCTGAGGTAGTTTTATTATCACCTGAGAGAGTAATCTGAGAGTCTGGAAGCTTTATTTCCCATATCTCTCTGCTGCCATTGCCAAACAGGTCTCATGCTGTTATATATAATTTATATAAATATATTAACATTATACATATATTAACATTAAAATAATTTATATAAATATATATTATTATACAGTGTTATCGTATATATGATGTGAAGTCTGATGTAGACTTATCAGTGTGTCTTCCACAGTTCAGTAAAAACACCACCAAATCTTCAGTGGCCTATGCTGCTTACAGATGACTTTGATCTAGAGACCTACATGTAAAAGCCCCCATATCTCATTAAAATTCCTAAAACGTCTTGTTCTCATACAAAATTGGCTATAAATTAGGGAGAAAATTACAGTTTAAATGTGATTTAAGGAAAGTTAAGTGGGTGACAAAAGAGAGCCATAGCAGCAGAAAGGCTGTATGTCAGCCATAAATCTCAGCCTTGGGAAAAAGAAACCTAAAATTGTAAAAAGGATGAGAAAAAGTAAATGAAATGATTACCTAAGAAGGCTATTTTAGTGGCAAAGGAAGAGCTGCTCCATGCTGTTGTTTCACCAGTGATACAGCCAGGAGTAATCCGAGAAGTATCAAGAAGGATTACAGAACTATGGGAGTATTGGTAAGGTACTCTGGAGCTCAGGTAGTATTTTCATCAATCCTCCCAGTCAAGGGGAAGGGGTTTGAAAGGGCCAGTTGAATCTAACAGATCAATAAATGGTTACAGGATTGGTGCCACAGCCAGGGACTACTGAGACCATGGTACTTGCTTTCAGAAGCCTGGCCTACTGAGGACTGATGGGCAAAAGAAAAGCATCTTTGGTCATAGGCTTGTCAAGCTGGTTAAAAGGGCTTCAAATTGAAGTTGCTGGGTGAGGAGAACCTCAATCCATCCATCTTCTACCAATTTGATGCCAGTGCCAGCAAGAGATGCCCAGAGCCTGGAGACAGATCACAGGTCAGCAGTAGAGCACCTAAAGAGCAGCCCAAAGGAATTTCAGACAGTCCAGCCAGTAAGTCAGCTTCATCAGGATGTTACACCCTGATCCAGAAGCTTTATGCTCTTATCAGGTGTACATTTAATTTCAGACTTCAAGAGATTTTCCCCCCATGAATATTTGCAAAATCTTTGATTCTTTGATACCTTCAGTTCACATCCAGAGAAAAACTATACATTTTTCTCTAAGAGATTTCTTTTAATTTGGTGAGAAAATAGGTGTTTTGGCAAAAAGGGTTTTACAGAAAAAACATGCCAACGAAGGAAAAACGTTTTACTACAGATTAATAAGCATTGCTAATGAGTAGGAAACCTTTGTTATACCCAGCAAACAGAAATTCCATACAACTCAAGTGAAATACAGAACAATAGGTGTTTAAGTTGCCCACAGAGAAGAAAGAATAAAGACAGAAACAGAGGGGAGAGACATATTTGCCACTGTGGAGGTCACACATTGACAGACCAGGAGGGCAGAGGGGGATCCAGCCCTCGGGCGTGTCTATTTATAGACTTTGGCTATTGTGGCCACTGCCGCTGGGTGGGACTTTTGGTTCACTGCCACTCACTGTCACCCTAGCCAAAGCCAGGGGTGCCACAGACATTTAGAGACTCCAGGGGGCATGGTGTGGGCAGGCCACCAGGCAGACCTTATTGACAGCCCAGCCACATGGCTTTCCCTGCCATGTGCTCTGCAAGGGCACAGCCGTGTTGGCTACAGGCCTTACATGTGTCTTGCTGCCATGGGCCAGTGGATGATTTTTCTGCAGGCCTCTCCCTTCCTTCTCCCAGCAACCCCCGGCCCCTCACACACATACCCCCACAAGATGGTTCTGACCCAATAATAAGTGATCTGGTGTCTAATACAGGGGCTCAACTTTAATGTGTTTATGCTAATGCATGTAGCATGGAGAATGAACAAAGGAGTTAAGAGACATATGCGCTCCCGTAGGGCTGTGATCTTACTTGCGTGATAGAAATGTGGCGGCATGACTCCTATCACTGGAGTGTTGGGTTGGAAGGATACAGACTCTCTAGGGAGGACAGGCCAGGGAGACGATGAGGTGGTGTTGCCCCCTATGTCAGTGACCAGCTGGAGTGCATGGAGCATCACTTGGATGAATAGCTGACCAAGAGTTTATGGATCAAGATTACAGGGAGAGCAGGGACAGGTGACGTAGCGCTACAGGCCACCCAGCCAGGAAGACTGAGTAGTTTCCTCTGTAGCAGGAGTGGCCTCCCATTCACAAGCCCTCGTCCTTATGAGGAACTCCAACTACCCTGATATCTGTTGGGGGGACAACACATCAGGGCACTAGCAATCCAGGAAGTTTCTGGAATGTGTTCATGGCAGCTTCCTTCTCCAAGTGACAGAGAAACCAGTGAGGGGAGGTGCTATGCTGAACCTTGTTCTCACCAGCAAGGAGGGGCTGGTGAGGAATGTGAAGCTCAAGAGCAGACTGAGCTGGAGTGACTATGAAATGGTGGAGCTGAAGATCCTTAGGGCAGTTAGGAGGGCACACAGAAAGCCCACTACCCTGGACTTCAGAAGAGAAAACAGGAGACCTGGTTACGCAGGATATGGGGAAGGCTGAGGTACTCAACACGTTTTTGGCAAGAGCTTCAGCTACACAGCCCAAGTCAAAGAAGGCAAAGGCAGGGACCGTGAGAATGAAGAACTGTCTGCTGTAGGAGAAGATCAGGTTTGAGACCATGGGGCCAGATGACATCCATCTGCATTGAGGAAATTAGCAGATGCAATGGCTAAGCCACTGTGCATCTATATTTGAGAAGTCATGGTGGTCTGGTGAGGTTCCCACTGACTGTAAAAGGGGACAC
>JAWWLV010000100.1:43503794-43520609 GCA_035041135.1 Platyrinchus mystaceus
TGGGAGAGCACATGCCTTCAGGTAATGGGCTAAGACCCAGAGCCTAAGGCTTCCCCCCTCCACTTCCACCGCCGAAGATTATAATATTTTTTCTACTGTAGACAAAAGTACTGTGCTTTTTCTCTTCTGGACTTAAAATCTAAAATTACAGTGACAGCCAGACCTTTTAAAATTTGCTCTATCCACAGGTTTTAATTAAAAAAAAAAGTTTTGTTCTGGGAATAAATAACGGACTGTATTAAAATGTAAAGTCTCTGTGGGCTAGATTAGGCCAGTGTAAGTTAGTGGGTAGGGACTGGGCAACACAAGCCTGTTCTGCTTCAAGAGGGAGTTAGGGACATAGCTAGTAAAATGAATTGTTACAGAAGTTCTGTGAAGCACAGTCTAATGGAATTTGAAATCAAACGGTCAGTGCACAATAGCATTTTTATATTGTTTCTTTTTCTCCAGGGTAGAGGTACCTCTACCTGTCCTGTCATCACTGCACTGCACAGACATAAAAAATGGGTGTTTCATAGACCTACTGCATTGTGGAGATGGTCATGTTTTCTGCTAAAAAGCTGAGAATTCAGTCTAGCTTTTTGAATTGTCTACATTAGTGCTCTGGAAAACACACTATCCTTTTTAGTTTTAAAGAAAAATTCTAATTTCAACACTTTGTGGCTTTTCTGAAAAATCCTTTGCTAAACTGTGTAAGTATTACATATGATAATTAAGAATTTTTTGGACACATTCTGAATCCTAATGATTTTTTTCCTGCTTATTATACTAGAATGTAAAAGAGAGAGCTAAAAATCTTTGTAATTTTCATTCTAGTAGCACTCTTTGAGAAGTTTTGCTAATCTATTTTCATATTAGTTTTGTTTGATGTCCTTTTGCTCTTGTCCTGCTGATTTTCAGCTCAACTGTAATTTAAAATGAGGCAAATTTTTGGTTGTGGTGATCACTCTATGCAACAGAAGACTTTCTATTTCCTTTAGGGGAATTGATACCTTTGCAGTGCACCATGTCTCTATCACAGGGAGGATCCATAATTGAACAATCAATCATTTTGCTTTGCTCTTTTGTTGAAATGTGACTGCTGTCTAAACCTACCAAAAGCCTAGAATGCATTTAACGGTCTATTATTATTGCTGTTATTATTAACATTGTAAGTGCTGATTAAACATGCCCAAGGATATTGTACTAGACATTAAGAGAATGTATAAATTTGCAAAAAGCTTCTGTTCTGTGCAATTTTAGACCTATTATTTTAAGTGGATCTTATTCAGATTCAGTTCACTATGCCCTAATTGGACTAGTTTAACACGGTGTTCTCAATAAAATATATTGAGTGGATATTTCTAAAAATTAATGTAATGATAAAAAATGTATCATGGGTACCTAAATATGTTACACTACCTGTTAATTGTTTGGGATGTTGAAATTTAAATCTTATTCCTTCAGTGTTACTTTTGAAGAGAACCTGTAGGTGAAAATGCTTAAAATCTTATAAGCTACAGTAATAAATATTCTTAACCTTTAGGTTGTAATACTTCATATTTCTAAAACTTTAGTAGGAAAACAAGCTAAGTAAGTCTGATTTCTTTTGTGTTGTGTGCAGACACCCCACAGTACTTTTGTTGCTGGTTCTTCTCAATGGGTCTTAAGTTCTCATTAATAGAAGTGACCTCAAACTACTGGCTGAGGTGGGAATGCAGCTATTCAGAAGTTCCTAGAAGTCCCAAACACCTGTGAAACAATACAGTGCTCTACACAGAATAAATGTTTGTCTCAGTAGTAATAAAAATATCTAGTTATAGTATGATATTTGTTGCAAAATCATATCTGTATATGTTTCTTTTTCATGCTATTTCAGCACATGGTGTGGCTGCTTTTTACTAATATACCCAATACAATTGCTGTGCATGGGTAAAAATCACAAATATGGTAAAAGACAGGTTATTAAGTCATTGGGGTAGCTTTGAGCTCTGTGCTACCAATGCTTTCAGTATTTTGTTTATTAAATAAATAAAGGAATTATGAAGAATCTCAGTTGATTTGTCTTATTTGCAGAAAAGATGCTTACTAAACCAAAAACTGAGCTGAAAAGTTGCATTGATTTTTGCAGTTGCTGAAACAGCAGTATTGTGACCTGTGAGGCTTTTCTGAGGATTCTTGTGTTTTACACCTCTTGATTTTTGCTGGAGGGTTAAATTTTACTTCAAAAATCACGATCCTGCAAAGCATAGTTGCTGTACTTTTAATCCTTCTGCTTAAAGTTACTTTAGTATGCAAGCATTCTTAGATTTTGCCTCTTACTTTGTCTAAAACTCTTTCCGATTCTCGTATAATTTCATATATGTAATTAACTATGAATCTAGACTTGAATGATTTTCTTTGACTTGTTCCCCATTTTAAAAAGATTTAGCAACAATCAGGCCTAGTATTTGAGAATACTGATTCTGTTTTTTCCTTAATACAGCCACAGACATTTTAAAAATAACAAATACATTTCTGTGTTAGCCTGTATAACATGACACTACAATGCTTGAAGCATTGTTGTTGAAAGAAAAAGGTGTTAAGCTAATATCCATATATGTATGAGAGAGGTTGTTTTTGTGTATCAGAGATTGGCTGGCTATGTTTAGATAAACCAGTGCTTTTATGGGACATATTGGTATCTTCTGATAGTTGCAGATATGGGAAACAAACCTATTGAAAAATTCTAGAATATTTTTTCTTTCAACGCTTTGGTTTTCTCATCTGTAAAGTGGAGATACAATTCAAATACAGGTGCTTTTGAAGGAGATGGGACCTGCAGATATAAGTTGTTATTTGAGAACAGTACAATGTATAATGAATTCTTTTAACGATGGTTGCAGGAGTTCTAACAAGTGTCTGAGCTTGCTCATGTTCTAAGCCAGGTCTCCTCAGTGTGGTCCACACCGTGTTTAGAGTTGCAGATCAGGAAATGATGTTAGGTGATATAGAATAACCTCTGGGTCCTGGCCATACCCCTTTCTGGTCAATGAAAAAATTAACCCTATCCTGGCCAGAACCATCACACAGTACAGAAGTATGTTTCAATAGTATAGTAGATCTGTAATAAGTATAAATATGGTAGTGGCTCAAGTGGAAAGGAATAAGTTAGCCTTTTCTCCATTCTCTAAATAAATAAGTAGAAAAGGTCAGGAACTAGGCACTATTTTTTTGTCCAGCTCGGTAAAACTAGGTTAAACTTTCCATGTACACTATGGATAAGACAGAAGACTAATTGGTAGAAGACCTGGTAAATTTTGAAACACCCATGTCTACTTACTTATCTACATTTTGATGTTCTGTGAACAATTTGTGTTTCTGTAAAGCTCCAGTACCTTCACTGATATCAGGTGATTATGCTAATGAGCTATAAAGTAAGATTCTCTGCATCTTTTAAGCAAGATGGAAGATGGCAACCACATCTTACCTTTTTTTTCCGTGAATTAGTGTAAAATGAGCAAAGTAGCCTATCTTGATGGAGGATTGTTTGGCTTCCCAGTCAAATTTTAGAAACTTAAGAATTTAGGAGTGAAAATCAGGAAGAAAATGCTTTATAACCATATGTCACTGAGATTAAAAACATAACAAAACAAAACATCTCTTTATCAAGAAGACAAATGCGTTTTAACACAACATGTGGTAGACAGAAGTTGAAAGATTTAGGACCTGGTGATAAACTGACATTTGCACTATCTTTCCTGGAAAAGAGCAGGATGGGCTTGAAAAATACAAGTGCAATGTTTACCTGCATTGTTTCAGACTTTCATTGACAACAAAGAAATTAATACAAACATTCACGAAAGATTCACCTAGATGTTTTCTGGTCAAAACTCTGATCTCAGTTTCAGAGAGATCAGATGGTCCTGCATGGAGGAGCAATGATTTTCTGGTAAAACTCAATATAAACAAGGAACATGAAAAAAGTGAGAACCTGGAAGACCAGTAGCCTGGAAGGAACACAGAGGCTCTAAGCATCCAGAGTTAGGAAAGATAAAACAAATCTGGAATTGAATCTGGTAAGGGATACCAAGAGCAACCAAGGCAAATATAAGCCAAGATACCAAGGCAAATATAAGCCTGCTGCTGAATGGGGAAGGGACCCTGGTGACAGAGAGCATAGAAGATGTTAAGATACTATATGCTGCCTTTAGTTCGGTATGTACTAGTAAGAGCAGCTTTCAGGAACTCCAGGCCCCAGAGATCAGATGGAAAGTATTGAGTAAGGAAAACATTCCTTCAGTGGAAGACAGTTGGAGTAAGAAATAGTTAAACCAATTGTAGAGCCCTGCTGCAGCCACAAGTGCTGAGGAACTGGCTGATGTCATTGATAGGCTACTCCTAATAGTTTCTGAGTGATCATGGTGATTGAGAAAGGTGCCTGAAGACTGCGGGAACACAAATGTCACTCCTGTATTCAGAAGGGGCAGGAAAGAGAACCAGGAAGGATGCCACTCAGATCTCAAGTTGATCCTTGGAAAGGTGATGGAGCAGGTGTTCCAGAGAAGCATTTCCCAGAAGCAGTCAGCATGGTTTCACCAAAAGGAAGTCATGACTGAGCAACAGATAATTTTCTACCATTCACAGGCTTGGTAGATGAGTTGAAACCAGTGGACATTGCCTGCCTTGACAGCAGGAAGGCCATTGATACTCTCTCCCAAAAGATCCTCCTAGAGAAGCTGAAGAAATATGGGCTGGATGAGCAGACAGTGAGGTGGATTGAAAACTGGCAATATGAGTGGTAGCAGAGAGTAATAAGAGGTGGCATAAAGTCTAGCTGGAGGCCAGTGACTAATGGTATACCCCAGGCTCAGTATAGGGTCCAGTCCCATTTAACATCTTCAGTAATGATTAGGATGTTGGGGAGCAGTGTGCACTCAGGAAGTTTGCTGATAGTACAAAAAACCTGTATGGAGTGCGTGGTAGGCCAGAGGGTTGTGCTGCCATTCAGAGAGAATTCAGCAGGTGGCAGAAAAGGGCCAAAAAGAGCCTCAGGTAGTTAAAAAAATGGAATTCTAGAGTGTGGTACTTGGGGAAGAATAAGCCCAGGTACCATAACGTGCTGGAGGCCGACTGGCTGAAAAATAGCTTTGCTGAGGCCCTGGCTCAGTGGACACCAAGTTGAACAAAAGCCAGCAATTTGTCCTTTACTGAAAAGGTGGTCAGTGGCATTCTGAGCTGCATTAGGAGGAATGCTGTCAGCAGGTCTACCGAGGTGATTTTCCCCATCTATTCAGCACTGCTGAGGCCACACCTGGGGTATTCTATCCAGTTCTGGGCTCCCCAGTACAAGACAGACATACTGGAGAGAATCCAACACAGAGCCGTTAACATAGTGAAGGCACTTGAGCATCTCTTGTGTGAGAAAAGGCTGAGAGAGCCTGCAGAAGGCTCAGGGGGGATCATACCAATGTGTATAAATACCTGCAGGGAGAGTGTAATAGAGGACAAAACCAGACTCTCTCTTCAGTGCTGCCCAGTGACAGGACTAGAAACTGAAACACATTAGTTAGCCATTAGTTGATGACAAATTTATTTCCGTTTTTGGAAACACAGGTGAATAAGGGACCGATTTTTTAAATTTTATATAATGAAATAATGTATTTCATAGTTTCTTTGGAAATCCGATTGCGTTCAGTTGCATTAATTCTGGAGGACCAGCTTTACACTGTGTTCTTTTGCATTAAAAAAGCAACTGTTCAATCTCTATCAGCTGTTAAAAGTCTTTTCATTTTTACAAGGAGCTTTAGAAATCTCATTAAAGTATTTTGTTGTTTTATAGTAATTTGATTAGTTTCTTATGTTCTTTTTCAATGCTACTTATCGCATATTTTCTGGTGATTCATTAAAATATTCACACTTCTACATGGTTCATGACAAGCATGCATTTGGCATTTTCTGTCAGCTCTCCACAATCAGCCTGAATTGTTAACTATTATTTTTCAACATGTTTGAAATACATTTCCCTTTTCTTTGTTCTTGGCCCAGCACCTAAGAAATTTTGAGAGATTTTCTCTGATTGGAATTTTTTTTTCAAATACTTAAAGTCTTCTTTCAGGTGTTTCAGTTAGTTACAAGACTGGTTTCTAGTTTGCAACCAATTGCATCTATGAGTTTGGATTAACTTGAGAATCAAAATATTTGTCATCTAGCTGTCATTGCTAGAAAGGAATTTGCAGCCTCTGCATCTTGTCATACGTGTCATTTGGTAGTATACATGGCATTGGTTTGAACCACTTTGGTTGGTAAAATGTCTTGGGTCATGGAAATATGCAAGTAAAACATTATGTACGCAAATCTACTAGCTGTTAATGTATAGCTTTCACTCAGCAAAGACAGAAATGAGGTTACATTTATTATTTGGTTTGAAAAATAGTGTAACTGTTCCCGGAAACTGATTTGTGATATGAACAAATGATAATAGCTTTGGCAATAGGAATGATACGTATTATAATCAAGATAGTTTCTTTATTCCTCTGTTCTTGTTTTCCAATAGAAAACTCACAGAAGGCGTTTAATGGTTCCACATCACATATAATGTCACTTCCAGTTTTGATTAAATCTTTGTTTTCATTTGCTTTTTGTAGACACACTTCGTATATACAAAGACCTCATGTACAAGATCTTCTTTTTGTTCCATTGAAACAGCAGTGCTTTTGCTGAAGTGTCCATCGTCACAATTCACTCAGTCTCATGGTCAATAACAAAGTCCAATTGTTTTCATGAAATGCATCATTATAGATAATTTAGCAGCAGATTTTTTATTTTTCTCTCATTGAAGAATGGAGAAGATATGAGCAGTATTTGCATTATGATGCAGTTGTATACTTTTATTGATGTGATTTTGTGTGATACTAGAGAACAGATTCAGTAAGGGTCTTCATTTCAAGGCAAGTTAGCTTACTACAACACTGATCACACATGATCTGGTATCTGCTTTGTCATATTCAGCTAAGATGGATCTAGAGTCTATCGTGTCCAAAATGTTAGGTTTACTTAATTTTCTATTTTTATATAAAAGAATGTTTACTTCTACCTTGAGCTCCTTCTTTGAGCTTTTGTGGAAAAACTCTTGGCTTCAATTAAGATGGATACAAAAATTACATTCTAGGTAGTAGCTTTTTTAATTTCCAAATAATGCACAATTTTATCTTTGTTTGTTTTGTTTTGTTTGGGTGTGTCCCCTGTCCCATACCTCCCCCCACCCCAAAGTTTTATTGGACTTTATAATGGAAGGGGGTTGATGGTTGCTTTCTTTGCTCTTTCATTCCTCTACCCTACCTGTGATTTGGGGGAGAGAACAGTAAGACTGAAAGTGAGAAAACTTGTATGTCGAGATAAATACAATTTAGGAGGTGAATGGAATAGGAAGAAAGAAAAAAACAATGGAGAGGCAATCACTCACCACCTTCCACAAGTAAGACTTCTGTCTTACTTTGGTGTATCTCAGCTTATTTGACTTAAAAGCTGAATTTTCATTTTTCTTGCTGCTTGTCAATGTCCTTCACAAACAGAAGCAGGAAATGCTGTCTTAATTCTTCTCCAACTGCACAACAGATTTTAACAGATACGTCATTATTCTCGTGATTGTACCTGCATTCAGCAGTTCAAGGGAATGAAAACATTCTTGTTGGAGAGAGAGATTCCCAAAATGGGCCAACTTGACCATCCAAGCAACAGCTATTATATCATTGACATATTTAGGAATTAAATTTAATGGTGCAAGACATACCCTGTTTTTTCTACTTTGTTAATAATTAAAAACAAAACAAAACAAAACAAAACAAAAAAAAAACAGAAAGGAAAAGGTAACTTCCCAGCAAAGGGAACATAGCTAAATGAAAGAAAAATATATTCTGACATGGCTTAGTAAAAGAAACATTGCCTCTGAGATTCAGAACACTCAGCAAACTTGGATTAGTTGATAACTTGGAGGATACCTAGAGGCAAAGGGTCTGAAAGCAGGCAATTTGTATATGTGACAATATTTTATCAATGTAATGTTTTACAAATGTTTTTTGCTGGTGCCTGATACATTTAGGCTTGTATGTATGCTTAGGGAAGTCACAGTTCTGAAGTTGAGGAAACCTCTAAGAGGAAGAGAATTTATCTCTACACTTCCTTTTTTTCAGTCCACCTTTGCCTGCCAGATAATCGAATTTTAGCATGGTACTTCTAGTTGGATTTTTGCCAGAAGAGGACAAATAAAAAGGAGAGATGACAAATGTAGTGAGTGAAATTTACTGCTGATATTAACAACAAAGAAATGACTGAGCAAACTTTTAGCCAAATGCTACTTTATCCATGTATCATCTGTAGTTAGATAAATTAGAAGAGATTATGAAATCCCTAGACTAAACAGGTTTTTGACATGATATCTGCTGTATTCAGACAGATACAGAAGTCTTTATTTAACAGAAGACTGGAGGTTTTGGAAGAATTTTGCATTAGAAAAAAAGAAAAGAAGATTCTGTCAGTCAGCTAGCAGGTTTTGTCTTTTCTAACAAAAAATATCTAATCCAATCCATGAAGAAGAAGGCCCCAAGAGAAAAGCTTCTCTGACTTTGTGTCAGAAGACATAAAAACTCTGAAAAACTTTCACTGACAATATCTGACAGCATGTTTTATCTCAGTGCTGTAAATAGTAAAATACTCTATTTTATGGAGGCTTTCAGAAGTATAACAGGTTATTCTAGTGTTGTTGCTTTTTTACATCATCATTAGGGATAATTTTTGCAAAAACGTAGTATGACTCAGTTTAGATTTTAGGCATTATAATCTGAGAAAATGGAAATAGAATATATGAGTGAAATATTTCTGCTGTATCAAAATAAATTTGGCCTAATTAATACAGGTAAGATTTGGACAAACATGTTCCAAAGTATATAATTTTAAAAAGGAACAAAATGAAACCTAGGTTGGAGAAATAGCATTTCATCTCCTTTTGTTGTGCGTAAAAGCCCCAAACAAGTGACATGACGTGTAACTGATTAATTCTGGTTCTGTGGGTCATAGAAGTATTGAGCCCAGAGCTCAGATTTCCTGGAGGAATTTATTACAGTCGATTAAGGAACACAGAACTAAACCTCTAGGGAGAGCATGGTCCTCAGGGGTTTTAGATTAATTAAGCTCATTAAAACAGTTTGGATGGTGTTTTCCAATAAAGTGTAGCTGCTTGCCTGGCTGCTGAAGCAGATGACCATTAAGAAGACAATTTAAAAGGTTGTTGTGCTGACAAATCAAATCCTGTGCAATCTGAAAAGAATTAAAGTTCCAAACCATAAATAATTGCTATCTACACAGACTTGAAAGCAAAAAGAGCTGATGTTCTTCCTGCCTGCCACTCATGTATACGAAGTCACCAGATGAGATTTCAGTTTTGTGAAAATGTTCCTTTTGCTAAAAGGTCCTTCTTTTTGCATAGTTATGCTTATTTAAAATATTTAAACATAATAAATTTTGAAAGTTATTCTCAGTATTTTTTAAAGTATTGATGCCATTTAGAAATACTATGTGATAATCTGAGAATACTCTTACCCTTGTAGACTAAACAGGAACCGACTTATTCCTGCATCTGAGAGACCATTTGAGGTTCTCCTGTTCTGTTCAGAAATTGTGACCTGCAGGTGTGCTTCTTTCCTCTCTCCAGTCTTTCATGTGGTTTTCAGAATATTTTTATACGCATATTTGATTCTGTGTGATACTTAAATCCTTCTTCTGAACGTCAAATGTGAGCTGTTTCAAATGTCTTCAAGATATTTATCTATAAATTTTAATGGCAAGCTATTCTTACAAAACAGTATATAGGTTTTGATGGAAAAAGCTTTTCTACACTCTTCTATTTGTGTAGGGGCAGAAAACTGGTAGAAAGGCATGAAGGAAAAGCCAGGTATTTATAGTATCACTGAGTGCAGTCCAGGGCTAGGTGAAATATTTTAATTCATTTTATGAAATTCTGCTTTATCTAAAGCACAAACTTCACCAATATCAGCACATATTTTTGCATATTTCTCTACAACAGAATGATTATTCAAATTTCAAATAGCAAAGGAAAAGCTTCTGAGTGCTGGCCAGATGTTGGTTTGTTGGTAGGTCTTGGACCACCATAAGGCACGGAAAATTAGAATGGAAAAGGGAATAATTTCAAGAAAACCCATGTTTATGTAAAGACACATGGTGTGATTCTTGGGGTTGTCCTGTGCCGGGCCAGGAGTTGCAGGGTCTTTCCAAGTCCAGATATACTATGATTCTGTGAAAGATGCCTGCTTGTTTTCCAGAAGAAACCTAGTCCCCACAGTGGGAGTTACAGAAAAAAAAGTTGTGGGGACATTGACAGGGGATTGAAGAGTGCACTAAGTAATGTAACTATTGAAAGACCTAACATGAGGATCAGAATTATGTTTAATGTATGAGATTAGATAATTTTTTGTTTTCTAAAGTATGTAATAATAAAAGAAATCATAGTATGAGCTGTAATTTACCCACTTTTTTGTAAACGTTTTGGCAGGGGGTTCTACTTTTATTCATTTTACACCATTTGTAAATTTACATGTTATTACCATGTTATTTATAACACCATATAAATACATTTTAAGTTGTAAAAATGTAGTTGAATTGAGAGCCTCATATTTTAACTTCTAAACTGCCCTGGCACGGGTAAGCAGCGTATTCTGAACTGTGTGGGTCACTAAGACTCAAGCTCTCAGTTTCTGATGAAAACTAAGGCTTTAGTGTAAACTGCAAAATCTGAGCTCTGTTCTGCCAACAGGAAAAAGAGACATGACCCCACAATTGTTTTGTTTGAGTTGGGGGAATTCCGGAGCTATAATAATATAAAACATGTTCGGAATTCCAGATGTTCCGCACAGCACCCTTAGTAGTAGATTTGGTAGGTTCATCCTCCTTACAGTTTAAACGGCGTATCTGATAACCTGTTTCAAAGTCAGGAACTTCAAACTATAATTTAGAAATTTCATATGTAAACATGGAAATCCCTGCAAACTATCTACAGATTCCAGGGTCTGCTGAGCTTTGCTTGAATTGAGTCTTTGCGGAGAAGAATAGATTGCCAAACCTACTAAAATGAAAAATACTAATAAAAATAAAAAAAAAAAACCAGTTCTGAAAAAAGTAACCCCAAGAGTTTTATAAAATTTAAATTATCAAGCACATTCCTTATGCCTAAAAATACAGAAATGAAGTAAAAACAATAAATCAGTAATTTTGGAAATGTTCCATAAAACATCCCAGTGTGAAGATCCTTAGCCTGCTGGGACCAGAGTATACAACTCATGTGTGCCTGAATCCACTTTAGGTTCAGGCATTGTTTGAACCAGACCAGAAGCATTATATCTCAAAAAAAATGAAATCAAATTAATTCCAAAAGTCAATTAAATCTTTTGTTGTTAAAAGCCAACAAAGAATTGAGGATGGGCCTAAAGTATGACCATTTTGGTATGCCACTCATGGCAATAACTTCTAAAACTTTTTGGATTGGGTGAAGGGAATGGAAAGGGAAATCCTAGAGTGTATTTGTGTAGTGGAAAAGTAGTTAGTTCTTTAAGAGATCTGAACTGTGATAGTTTCCCATACGTTTTGAGTCAAACTATGAGTAGGCCAATTGTGTGGGATTAGCAGTTTAAAGGAAACAGAGATTCTTGTCTGTTTTTAACACACCCTCTTCTTTAACGTACAGTAGTCTGTATAGTAGCATAAAATCTGCAACTTAGTATTAGTCCTGCATGAGTTTTAATATTCGTCCAAGAATGCCACAGACACAAAACTCATTGTGATGTTAGATACTGAGATCCAGATTGTGCTGCACATAGTATCTTGTTTACACTAGGTGAGAAGTTAGAGGAAATTTGCTGTGTTTTAATTTGGAAATCCATTTTCATTAGCACCCATTTAATATATGTAGCAATAGTATTTGCTGTTAGCTTTATGCAGAATCAGTACTTTAAAGATATCATGGAGTAGAAGCCAGCTACCTCAGTAAATGCATTGTTTTAGCTGAAGTCTTGTGATGAAAGATGTATTCTGGAGGAATGAAGTTTAAAAAGATGATGTGATATGATACAACCTTGCTTTAATGGTTGGGAGGAGGAAAAAGGAGAAAAAGGAGAAAAAAATTATAGTCTGGGACCAATGACTTTAAAGACGTCATTCTATATAAATTACCTCTCTCAGGTTGCATGGATATATAAAACAGAGAACTATAGCAGTGTTCAGTAAACCCTTGCAATAAGCTGATGTACACCTTAAAAGCTTTGGATTTAATAGGCAAGATGGGGTTCATTTGTTTGTAAATGATTTCCTTCTTTTACCTATCTTAATAGCTTAATAGCAGTGTTGTTAATTTAGTTTAAGTTCTACTTTTTTATGAGTTTTCTAACAGAAGTTGACATAAAAGCCTTTGTGGACAGGCTTGATTGGTTCTGTTTCTATAGCAACATGGGTGAATAGGAGAATGATTTCCTTCAGGAACCTTTCCTAAAAGCTGTTTTGTGCCCTATAACGATATCTCTAGATTGCTATCTCTTGTCAGAGGTGAACGGAGATCACATCAAGGGTCAGCTTTGTTCCTTGTGTTTGTAGATTATCCTCTGCAATCAAAAGACCTCATTGCTCTTCTTTTTCTTTGTGGTGCTGAACCAATTCCATTTTCTACTATACAGTGATGATAGGAAACTCAGCAAGATCTGTATTTTTTGAAACATAACAAATAAACTAGGAATAGACCACTATTGTACTGTATTAAAAGTGTCTCTGGCAGCTACTTTGAGTTCCTAATTTTTCTCTTTAGTTATATATCCATCTGTAAATATTTTACTTCCTGCATCTTAATGTCTGGGAAAGACTGAAATATTAAATAGTGAGTTGAACAGCTCAGTTCATTTCCATGCTCTGATAAAGAGAGAGATAGATTTAGTTTAGTATTCTTGAGCTTGGTAAATCCTGAGGCTTAGTATACAAATGTATTTTGGTAAAGAGTGAATGTCAGCTACATTAATAGTGCAGTTTTGAACAGAAGATATACATCAAGTTATCTAAGTATCATGTTGGAGAAGTAGATAGTCAAAGACAGTCAAACAGTTCTTTATGTTGTATTATATCAAACCACAGTAGTAAAGCTTGCTAATTGTAGTTAATAATGATGAATATGTATCTAATTTCATGTGTTTCCTATCCATAAGGATAATGAAAGACATGC
Organism: Platyrinchus mystaceus; assembly: GCA_035041135.1. NCBI lineage: Eukaryota > Metazoa > Chordata > Aves > Passeriformes > Tyrannidae > Platyrinchus > Platyrinchus mystaceus. Next base: position 43,517,026 of record JAWWLV010000100.1, read on the forward strand.
TTTTTTTATTCTGACCTACATGAAGGATAATTCCTGTTAATAAATAGTGTGTGTTTGTCAATCAAAGTACCTTTCTATCCTTCTCAAGCCCTAAATTAAATAAATGTTTTCTAAGGGAGAATTTTATTCTCACAGTAAAAGTGGTTTGAAAGTTTCCTTCATCTGTATAATGGTAGGAATGTCTTGTCATTTTTGGTCAGGTTTCTTAAATGAAGTTAAAAAAATTGCTCTTCGTATTTGTGTCCTTCTCTACTCAAACTTGGTAGTTTTTGATTTTGTTAGCCGTATTTGTTCTTAGTGGTGCAAGTCTTAAAGATATTTACATTCTCTGTCAGTAGAGGAGAGAGACCAATGTCTGTGTCCTAAAGAGGAAAAGCAGGGTGCTGTTGCTCATCAGACAATCTCCAAGGAAGGAAACTTTCTACTAATGCAAGGTGTGGGGATTTTGACTTAAAAATTTCTCTTCCTTTCAGAGCTACTGGCTTATTTGCTTGGGGAAAATATATAGCAGTTTATTTTGGCTGTGTCTAGTTTTATTGTTGAAGTAACTTTGATTTGAAAACTGATAAGAGATTTTTAATTGTTTAATTGAGAAGATTAATTGAGAAAATTAACACTTTAGAAAGAGGTTAAGAGATTATTTTTTGGACTGTCTTTTAAGGATATTGTTTAACAATCATAGTGGTAAACAGTGAGAAGTCTTGACAGTTCAAGGAACAGAAGATCTAAAATATATTTTTTTCCTAGCGGTGCTTTGGGCATTTTGTGGGGAAATTAATTTGTTCCAGAATAGGCCTAGGGCAAGCTGTAAAGTGAATTAAAAAGAGCAATAAATGATGACTGTGGTCCTTGTGGTGGTATCACTGTTTCAGTACACATAAGTGGAAGAAAATCTAGAAGCATGAAATACTAATCTTAATGGAACTAATCGTTAGTCAGATACTCAAGGAGACCTAGAACCTCTCAAAAAGAACTACAGGCAAGAGGTAGTGGTCAGCATATACAAAAGAAAGATCTGACTAAACAGGGAGTCAGAACAAACTAAATGTTTCTGAATTATCTTAAATATAAATAGTGCTTCCTCTCTGCTATCTTCCCTCCCTTCCTCCTGACTTCACAGAACCTTTTACATTTGGTACAAAATCATTTTAGGCTTTTATCTGCCTGCACCTAGGTTTGCTATTTTTTCCTTTGTATTTTGTCAGGCTTTTTTTGCTTTTTCATGTTATCCTTATGCCTGTTATCTTAAGCAGCGTGAATATATTTTATTTTTATTATAAATATGTGATTTTTAACAGTGTGATACCCTACTAGATAGAGGAAAGATATTGATAGGTGTCTTTGCAATGTCTGTTTATTTAAAACAAAACATTTGTTGTAGACATCCTGAAACCATGGAAAATATGTGTTACTAGATATCTCCACCTTACCATGGGGCAGGTGAATTTTTTTTCATTTCCGTACATTGCCATCTTCTTTTCTCCTGGTACATCTATAGTATGAATTAAAAACATATGTTTTCAGGGGAAAATTTTATGGTGCCATCCTTAAGTGGAATATGGATATACCTATGCAGAAAGAAAAGAATCTGCACCCTTGTTATACAAATAACATTACAGCAATAAACGCCTACTGCTTTGTAGGAAGACATATGTTTATCATATTCAATTGAGCAATGTTTGGAATGCAGAGCACGATGAAATTCATTGACATTCTCACCATAAAGCTGTCATTGCAGCACTGATAGCAGGCGATAGTTCTACAAGCACATGTCAAATCTGTGCTTATCTGTTTTGACATCTGTTGATGGAAGCTCTCTTTTTCTATTTGAGCTGGACAATAACCTTGATATTCCTCGTGAACGGTAAAGGCCCACAACTGTTGTTTTTAGAAGGATGTCTTAGGTTGTGACTTATACCTGTCATAACAAATTAGCAGATTACAACTGATAATAAAACAAACATTGGCACATTTGAAATAGATCCTCTTACAACATTAATTCTTCAGTTGTTCTACTCACAGACTGTATCTCGCTGGTTGAATTTCACAAATACAAAAGGAATTTATTAGAATTCTTGATAATTATGTTTTTCCCTTCTCATCCACCTGTGTTCCTAGTTCTGCCCTCTTCCTCCCCCTAATAATCCTTTAGTAACATCACTTTTCCATTTATATAGAAGTAAGGTTATGGAATGGTTATGGGAAAAGAATGTTTAGAAACATTCTTGAAACAAGCTTGATTTCTTTTCTTTAGAACAGGCAGACAGACTCCTTTAGGAGCAAAGTATGGCACCAGCCTGAGGTATACACCAGAAATACTTCCTTTTGGTCCAGTATCCATTGTTGACAATATTACAACATTTTTCAGTAACAAAAAGTACAATTAGAAGTAAATTAATATACCATTTTCAGTTGAATCAGCTACAAGTTTCTAAGCCCAAACTATGCCCCATGCAGCAAGTTACTTTGTTGGGGTTTTTTTTCGCCAGTATTACTTTATACATCTACAGTAATATTACGACGAAAAGTCAGTATAATTGAATGCATTTTTATAATAATTCTATAGTGACTGGGGCAAAGTGACTATTGCTCTATTTTTTTTTCTTTTTTTCCATGGCAAGCTATTCCTTTGACATAAATTAGTGTATAGAACAAATAGTTAAAAAGATTCTCCTATTACTTTTTAGCAATGAGATGGACCGTATGAAGTGGTTGGTGAATTGAAAATACAACTGATAAAATTAAGACCTGTGGCAAATAAAAAACTCTTTCTGTAGCATCACTAAAATCAAGCAGATTTTACAGGTGCAATAATCCAAAAAAATCATTGATTCAGGGCAACTCAAGTTGACTTACAATCTCCAAATATAATTACTCATTTGGAAAGTAGTAGTACTTTTTAAATGGTAGTGTAATTCTTTCCTAATTTGTGGTTGCTTTGTTTGTTTGATTATAGTGATTATGATGTTCATTAGCAGCAACTAGTTAGGTGCTGCTGTTCATATCATCAAACAAACTGCAGTGTAAATGCAATAAAAATATTAATCTTGAAAAATCTTTTTAGTGTCAGCAGATATTCTTTTAACAAAAGTGTTTTGTCATTTTAGCTGCACCTTGATTTTGTGACAGAATTATGGCTGTATTTCTATTTGATTGAGAGTCTCTGTTAAAGTACATATACTCAGAAGTTGGAGAGAAATGTGGTGTAAAATAAATATACTGACTTGTTTAGCACTTTTTGAGTTATGCCATGTTCTTCAGTAGTATTCAAAATGCCTGTTTACAAGACTCCTGTTATCGAATTGCTTATTACTCTGAAAAAGAAATGTGACATTAATGATTGCAGAAGAACAGTTTTGCTATCTGTTCAATTATTTATAATCTTTAAAATTGTGTATGTTGTCCCAAAAAAATAAAATTTTAAGAGCTCTTTCTCCCCAAATTTTGGGTTCTTTTGCCATGAAATTCAAGATTTTTAGATGTGCAAGTCAAAATAATGAATTTAAAGTACTCGATGTTAGGATGGTGACTACCTCTGATTTTTTTACTGCTTTTTTATTATTAGTTTACTGATAGTAATTTCC
>JAWWLV010000100.1:43520968-43625410 GCA_035041135.1 Platyrinchus mystaceus
TGATGTCAGCTTGCTCTGCTATATAACTTTAATTATTTTTCTTGATTTAACCCCATTCTTTTGGTGTTATTTTTAAATTTTAACCATTACCTGAGCTGTATTTCATACTAAAAATTGTTAGTGATGCTTTCCAACTGACATGTGACAGCACTAAACGATCCTAACAAAAGACAAATAGATCGGAATGTATCTATAAATAGCTAAACTTGATCTAGGCTACTGGAGGAGGAGAAAAAGAAAAAGTTTTTTTTATGATTCCTCAGGAACTGTAAAAAGCCAAGGATTTCTTGTGTTTCTGTAATCCAGCTTTACACAACTCTTAGTCCTTTTATATTCTTTACAGTTTTGGCCCCTTGCAAGACTTTCCTTATGCTGAGAACCTGTTTTTGAAAGCAGTTCCCACTGTAGAAGAAACAGCTTCTTGTCAGTATTCACATTTGGTGTTGTCAACAGAAAACTTCCTGTTAATTCAAGTGGGCTTGATTGGTTCAAATGAAAGAGCTGCTTTCAACAGTGTCTGAAACAGTAGGTGTGTTGGAGTGGAAAGCTGGAAAATCATGAGTAATTTTTTACAACAACTGTGAAGTGTGAACACAGAGAAGTCTGTCTTTGAAAACTTAGAATTTGATTTGATCAAACAGCAAAATTTGTTCTTTATGATAGTCTTATTGCAAAGTATAAGAGCTAACTGGCTTTTTAAAGTGTTATATTGAGATTTTTAGGTGAGTCAGAAAATGTAAATGAAATTGTAAATGAAAACCCCAAACCTGCAAATAAAAGGAAAAAAAAATACTGAAAGGATAACTAAGTGATGAAACTTTGCTTCTGTGGAGACCTTTCTGAGAAAATGAGAGGAAGAGATTCTCTTCTAACCCTTGCCCTTGTCTCAGATTTTGCAGGATCAGCCACCAGACTTAATTGTTCCAATACTAACCTTAACTTTCATATTAACAGGAATCAACTTGTCATCAACATTGCCACAGGTACTCTTTCTTGTCTCCACCTCTGCCCTTCTTGTCTGCACTTCCACATCCTCTGTGGTTTTTACATTCCAGTAAGAACATCTATTATTGAGACTTTTTCAATATACAGCTTTAGTGGTAAATAGCTATTATTATCTTGGAGGCATCTACCAGATTATTGCAAAATACAAGCAGTTTTTTTGTCTCCCAGGTAGTCCTTGTCCTGAGTGTGTTAGACTTTACTTCACCCAGCAGTGAACATAACATTAGCGTGAACAGAAAGTCATACCTGCGCCAGAATAAATGATAAACTATTTTTCCTTTCTGAATAATTTTTATTCCTAAACTAGCAAGTTTTGTTGGATTCAGCAACAAACTTTCTCCATGCCTGTAACCTGACTCCAGGCTAAGAGTTCTGAAGATGAATGTTTGACCTTTGCTGACTTTTTCGGTTTTTTTTAGTCATTGACAAATAGACCTTTTCAGGCCTTGGTGTTTCAGAACTTGATCCGTACTCAGCTGGTTTTCTCAGTTCTGTTGCGTAAAATAAGAATAATAGGATTGCCTATGACATAGGCGTATGACGTACGATATGTTACTGTTTGAGAATTGCTACCACATGTCAGTATTGAGTATTGATCAGGAACTTAGTAATTCAGGTACTCAGGAAAGAGTTTGAGTGATATGTAGTAAATAAAGCTTGAATTCTTTACAGAAAAGAGCACAAATCTGAGCTGTTTCCTTTTAAAACATGAGAATAAGTTTGATCTGCTGAGGAGGTACCACTGTTGATTCCTTCAGCTTTGCACAAACAAGGGCAAATACTTGGCAATTATTAAAGCTGAAAGATGAACAAAGTCTGTATTTGTAAGGAAGACAGGAGTAAGGACAGAAAACTGCTTGTGCAGTCCTCCACACAACACCCTGAATTTACAGCTGAAATAATATGATAATGTCATCTAAGCACAGTCAAAATATTGTTGCTTGCTTTGTATTTTTCTAGTCCCTTTCCATTCTTGTGTCATGTATCATAAATCTGAAAAACTTGAGTGCCTCACCACTTTCTGAGTAAAGAATTTCTTCTTAACATCTAATCCAAACCTGCCTTCTTTCTGTTTAAAATCATTTCACTATTGCAAGTCCACAGACTTGTGGCCATTCAGCTTCACCTAGTGATCCCCAATCTCCTCTTCACTTGTACTGGGAGGGACTTCACTCCCCCCATACCTGCCCTGAGGATCAGGGACTTGAGAGAAGCAGGAAGCCTGACTGCCAATGAAGACAAGAGGCAAAGAACTCGAGTACCTCAGCCTTCTCCATGTCAGTCACCATCAGGTCAATCTGCTTCCTTATTGGGGGGGAGAGGGGTACACTTTCCTTGGAGTTTCTTTACTGATCTATAAACTTACAGAATCCCTCCTTGTTATTCATGTCCCTTCACAACTTCTGTTCCAGATTCTTCTTGGCTTTCCTGACTTCATCCCTGCACATTTGAACCATATCCCTGTACTCTCCCCATGTCATCTGTCCCTGCTTCCACTGGCTGAATATTTCTTCCTTACTCCTCGTTTTGAGGAGCAAGTCCTTACATAGCCATTCTCGTTTCCAGCCTGCCTTGCTCAATTTCCTACACACTGGCCTTTTAAGAAAAGTGGCCTTAAAGAGATGACTTAGTTGTGTTTGACATATAGTAACATAGAGTGCTTTGGTTTACATAGCATGGGAGTACATTGCACATCCTTAGTGATGAGTGTATGTTTGAAATGCCTGTACATTTTGGTGAATCATATCTTCTGATTTTTGCTTTTGACTGTCAAGTTAAGAAAGTGGGAAAAAATTCAGAAGTAGTTTCTCTGTTTCATCTGAGTTGTACGTTAGAAGGAGAGTCCAATCACATTTTTCCAAGAGCAGCCTTAAGTAAAGTTCGTGTGACGGTTTAATTGTCTTTATGGAATGGGAAGGGGAGAGGTTAGAGTCCACCACATAGGACAGGAAAGCAGTTAGGGATTAGGACACTTACTAGTTAATTACTTGGCATGTGAAAGTGTTCTGCTTGAACTTATATATGCTCAATGAATCATCCTTAGCTTTGACTGGTAGTAGTAGCAATTCATCTATTGTAGGAAAAATGCCTAATGCTGATGTTTGTGGTCATGATTACTGTCACATCAAAGTCAGCATGTTTTTGTCAACAGAGTATTTCCATGTCTCTCCACTTCTAAAAAATATATAATTTTGTCTGTTTTTCCAGTTTTTTAGTATCTCAGATGGTGTTTGGTAAAACACAGAAGCAATTTAATGCAGTTCATCCCTGGGACTACTTGTGTGCTTAAGCTGGATCAGATGTATGAGAATCTATTGGATGTCATCTTTTTTGTCTCTTACACTGCAGTCTCACCACTTTTGGCATGGCATTTGTTGGCCCTTCAGTCAATTTCTCCTCCTTCCAAGCAAAAGAGATCTCTTGAGATTTGCTTTAATCCCCATTTCCTTACTTCTAAACATAAGAGGCCTTAGCCATATGCATGAGTCATGTGAATCTCCTCCTGTGCTTTCCACTGAGCTCTTGAACTTTTATGAATATAGAAGATGGGTTTCTGTTATGGTCTTTCACTTGTTAGCTCTTTTGGAAAAAAGGTTTAGAGCCCATGTTACATACTATTGAAACAATGCAGATTTGAAATTGAGTTGTAGTTTTAAAGACATAAAATGTATTTTGCTTGAAAAAGGGTAAAATTACCTGATGTGAAAAACCAGAACTGTAAGACTGATATTCTGTTTCAAAGGCGGCGATAACCCTAACAATGGCAACTTGCATTATAATCTACTTTATATCTGGAGGGGTGGGGAGAAGAAAAAAAAAAAGCTGTGCTGGTCTTCATCCTCATTGTCTTGTGAATGCTAGCTCTCTCTGTTTTTCTAGAATATTTTTCAAATACTCAAATTTGAATTGTTTCCTGTGTGTTGTTAAGAATGCCTCTTTCCTTGATGATATCTTTTATTTCCAGAATGTTCTCCTGATAATTTTTCCTTTTTTTCTTGCATCTCAATTTCCATATGCCCTTCAAATATTTGCAGACTGTTACATCTTCTTTCAATTGTCACTTAGCCAGCTTATAAGCAGCATGCCAATATTTAGCTCTGTGATCTTCTTCCATAAATTTGTCCTTACAGAGCTGCTCTTGGTGCTTCTGCCTTTGTTTTGCTGCCTGCTAATTCACCTGCTTTTTTTTGTTACTGAACCTAGAGGTGTACTTCTTATGAAGTGTATGCATCTTCTCATATATTGTTTTACGCTACGTTTTTCTTTGCCCATAAAAACTGTATGGTTTAAATTTATTGCCATAATCTGTTAAACTGTATGTGCACTCTAAATGGACGTGATCTCTCTGCATGCATCTAGCAACAACGTTATTAGGGCATTCTGGCTTGGCTTGATTTCATCTAATTTTTTCCTTTATGTATTTGGTTTTAACTGTGTGAATAAATCTATATGTTGTTTTTATTATGTTGGTTTGGGGTTTATAAAAAAACCAATTTCTTACGTTATTTTTTTATGCTGTTCTGGTGAACTGATGTGAATGTTCACACAGATGTTTAACCTTATCTTTTGAAATCTCTGAATATAAGACATGCAGATAGATCAGTTAGCCATCTCTGCATTTCAGTTTTCTAGTATTTTCTAAACAATATGCTTTATTAGTAGCAATTTATAGTCAAGTATATGAACAGAAAGGGATTTTACAGGTAAGTAGACCTGAATGACTCAGTATCTGGTTTATTTTTAATACATCTAACTAGCAATTTCACACCAGATACCTTCTATTAATTTAATTTTATTGAAGGAATCATGACTATAAGTTGAATAAAGAGTATCTGGGGAAAAATAACTTATAATAGTCATTGGAATCACTTGCCATTAAACAAAATGTCTTGGTATTTTTGCATAATTCAAATACTTTTGCATTAAGTATAACCTAATTCAAAACCTGATGCAAGATAGGTAGTGTGATTTGTTACATACCAGCTATTAAGAGGGGATGGCATTTGAAAAAAAACCCAACAGTATGCTGCTAATTTCCTAATCTCTTTTTGGGTAACTGTCCTCAGTTTCAGATCATCTATCCATTTCCATAAAGTATCAACAGTTTTCATAGTTATCTGGTTAAAATTTTGTAAATAATAACCAGTTTGTAATGTTCTTTTGAAATGGTGTTTGATTAGTGCATTTTATTGACACTGAAAACAGGCTGTGTGCCCTCATTTCCAATTTTGTCTTGCAAGCAAAGGAATGCCCTTTACACTTTTTGAATGCTAAAATATACAAATAATATCCTACAAAGACATTTAAAGCAATAGTGCTTGCCAAACAAAAAGAACCTTAGTAATTCGTTTGCTGCCAGAGAAACATCTTTTGGTAGGGAAATAAACACAATGCAAATGAATCTCAGTTAATAAAAAATGGAGAGTAGTTGAACAAAAAAATAAAAGTTCTGCCAACCTTTTGCTTTTAAGCACCTGTGAAAAAGCTCTTGAGGGTATACTGTATAAATATGGGTTCTGTCACAAGCATGACTTTAAATTTTTCATGAGTTCTGCTTCAAATGCTTCCACACTGCAAACAACTTCAGTGTTTACAATAAGCATATCTCAAAAATACTTTTTATAAACTTGTTACTGCTCATCAACTGACATGTATTTAAGAAAGCAAAATTATTCCCAAAATGAAGAAAATTTTAAAACAAAGGTATCCTAGTGGACAATTTGTGAATCATATTTATTATTTCTAATGAACTTTACAGAGCTTTGAACTGTATTGTTTTTTATCATGATCTTAAAATGATTCCTCTTTTTGTTTAACACTTGATAGCATGGAAAGGTGTCTCTGAACCATGCATACTAGACATAACAGTCTTATAAACTTTGTAAGACATCTTTTCAGACTGTAAGGCAGTCTGTTGGTTGTGAGTGTTCTACTATTGAAGCTAGCTAGCATTGTTGTGCTATATAACCAGCTGTGAGTAGCAGGACTTGTGAAGCCAGACTTAGAGTACTGTGTTCATTTCTGAGTTCCCCTGTACAAGAAAGACATGGACAAATTGGAAAGAGTCCAGAAATCAGCCAGCTCCTCTACAAAGAAAGGTTGAGAGCTGGACTGGTTTTCCTGGTGAAAAGAAGGGTTGGGGGATCTTCTCCATGTGTACAAATATCTAATGGGATGGTGTAGGGAAAATGGGGTCAGGCTCTTTTCAGTGGTGTCCTGTGACAGGACAGTATCGGTCGTAATTTTCAACCACTGATCCTCTTACATCCATTGTCCACCATCCTGTCATTGGACATCAAGTGACACAATAGGTTCCATCAGAACATCAGGAAACACTTTTTTTACTATGAGGATGACTAAGCACTGAGGCATCCTGGCCAGGTCCTGGGCAACCTACTCTAGGTGGCCCTGCTGGATCACGAGTTTGGACCAAATGATTTCCAGAGGTCCCTTCCAATTTAAACCATTTGTCCTTCCATGGTTAATAAGAGAATAAAAATGTACAGTTTATAACATCAAACATGACTTGGCTGCCTTTTCTCAGTCTCCTACAATCAACAAAAATGATAGTGGTAGACACAGATGATTAGTAAAATCAAGCTTTTTGTTGAAAATCTGGGTGAGTTCATCAATCAAGTAGTAAATAATGTGCTCTTGTCCTTCTTGTAATCGTCTTGTGATAGATCAGTTGAGCTAAGTGCTCTCAGATCTACTTCAAATCAGCATCAATAAAGAGTGTGGCAGCTTATGCTGCAGGATAACAAACTAGGAGATAGTTTCATAGCAATATCGTGTTTTCATTGTACTTTAGTGGGATGTCTGTCCTGCAAATTGGTGATAACAGTATTCTATACTAGCTAAAATTATACCTCTTCTGCTTTGTTTGGGACTGGCTATTAAAATTTTCTATTTTTATTTGTCACACACACAAAAAGGACATATTTAAAATGAGAAATAAAGCTTGCCCACTTTACTCCAAGACCTGGACTTTCTGAAGAGAAACTGAACATTGCAAAATTTAAAGATAAATATCTAAGTTAACCTGATGCCACAAACAAGTATTCCTAAAGTCTTAGGTCACACAATCTGATATGAGAGAAGTACAGTATTTCCTAGAAAAAAAAAAGAGGCATATGAATTAATTTCTGTCTTTCACTTTCAGACAACAGACAGGTATAAAGTCTATAGCTGAGATAATGGGAAGAATCATATCCCTTGACCACCTGGAAGTATTATTCCTTAATGCAGCCCAGGGTAGTGCTATCTTGCTTTATGGCAAGGGTAAAAAAGTCAGGATTGTTAGTTTCAAAATTAACTCTTGGATTGATAGATTTGAGACTTTATCACTCTGTTGTGAAACTTCATGGTTGTTCCAGGCTTTGAAAGATAATGCATTTGTGAAAAAAAAGAGATACATAAGAAAGAATTAAAATATAGCTATGTGCATTTTGCTTGCTTAATGTTATGTGATTTCAGGCCCTGTATCAAAATTCTAAATCTTTTCCCACTATTGTTGATAAATTACAGATCATACCCAGAATGACAGGGTTCCTTCTTTCACTCTTATGGTTTCCTGCTTGGATTTTGTTTGTGTTTCTTTTTTTTTCCCCTTTTGTTCTCTGAAACTTATAATTTTGGTGAGTGATCATTATTCTGCTCCTTTCTTTTACAGTAGATGTTCTAACAGTTCTTCAGCGAACTGCTTCACAAGGAGTTTAGCTGTTTGCAGTCAAGGATTGTCTCTTTTATTAGCACTCAGAAGGGGGACCTGGCAGGGTGCAGCATATTGGTACAAGTTTCTTGTTGTTAGAAAGGTTCTCTCTTGGTCTCCTAGTAATTTGAACCTTGATATAGATCTGGCCTGAAACTGATGGTTAGTCTGTACGTGCCGGCTGCAGAAAATACATAGTATTAGTAGAAGAATACAGGTAGCTTGGAAAAGGCATTTAATGAATACTATTGAACTAGCATTCACTCTGTGATTGATCATTATGGAAAACTTGAAATATGTGTAGAAGATGCAGTCTTTCTGTAAGGCCAAATTCTTGGCCAATTCTTCATTCTCCACATCTCTAATGGCAGTGTTGTCAAAATTGGTGTAAAATTAAGCAGGGAGAGAGAAATACTTCTCAAAGCAATACTTCTCAAATTTATTATATGTTAGGGCAATTTTAATGTAACTTTGTCAAATAAATAGATGAAAAAGTGTTAAAATGGCAGGGGGAAAAAGAACATATGGGGACACAGCATCCTAGCATGAGTTTTGCAGCTTGCTAGGTCACTCCATGAGGTATTGTTGCTTAACAAGTTTACTGAACTATTGAATAAGAAAATCAAACAGCACAGACCTGAAAATACTTGCCATAGTCATGTACAACGAGTGCAACAGAGAAGAGAAGTGGTGTTAGGACATATTTACATTTAAGAAATTTGTCACAACAGTATTCGGAATCTAGTGAAAGAGACTTGGTTTGTATTGAGTCATTACTCAGTTAAAAATAACCTTTCCAGGTCATGTAATTTTGTTTGCCGCAGTGAAATAAGTTTATTTCAGCAGAATGAGGCCGTTATTAGCTTGGCAGAGTCCACTTGTCAGAATTTTATGGAGCAGAACACCGTTTGGCTTGGAAATTCAATAAATACTGTAATGTGAGAGGAGTTAAACTCCAAGGGCTGAAGGGGCACGGTGTTGGGAATTTGTCACTAGTGCATTGTTTGACACTTCTGTTGAGAAAATATCAGGATATATGACGAGTGATTATTAAAAATCAGTCAGACATATCTCTTATGAAACTAGGTGATGTTAACTATATGGACTGAATATAATTTTTCAGTATTGAAACAGAATAGCAGTATTTCAAAAAGTAAAAGTAAATGCTTTGCACTTCTATTTTTACCTACTTTATCTCTCCTATATGCAGTTCTTCTAACACTGGGATTAGTAGAGGGATGGTTTAGCATGGTTAGAGGATATCTGCAATTAAATGTAATCCAACTATTATTGTTTAAATCAGCATGGGAAGATTTGCTCTGTGCTATGTATTTGTCTGAAGTGTGGGAGGCTGATTTTCTGTCTCCAGAGGGAGAGGAGTAGGCAAACTAATAGCTCTTCCTGCAAGGTGAAACTATGCAATTCAGTCATGTGATAATTTTATAGGCAGGGATGAAGGTGTCAGCGAAAATGGTTGGGGTGCCCTCAAACTATCCAGATTTTCTGCTTATACTTGGAACACTGTCATTTGAAACAACTCTTTTAAAGTATTGCCTGTTTGAACAAAAAGATTACTTCTGGGAAAAAGTGATGGAGTCAATTTAGGTTTCCAGTCCCATACTGTAACATTTATAAACAATGACCTAATTAAACATTGAATATATGGTGGAATATTGATTATGCAAAGTCATTCTGTCAAGACTGGATGTTTTTATTAAAGAAATGTACATTGGACCTAAGAGAGTCTTGATACTGCAATACTGGTTGAAATGCCATGCTTTGTACTATGCACAAATCAGGTGAAACTATTTAAAAAATTCTGCCAATTATTATTATCAGGTAATTTCTAGAAAGTGAAGGATTCCCATGAGGAAGTCAAATGTTGCATTACAGTGAGAAACAGTTATTAACATATTCTAAATTATATTAACTATCTTTTCTTGAATTTTTTAATTCTCAGCTGTTCAGTCTGCTTTCCTTTGTCATTTTCCAATATACTTTCGGAGAGAGTTAAAATTGATGTTACCTGTATCATCAATTCGTTCCTGCCTGGATAATATGACTGAATCCGAAGAATATCCTGTGGTTCATTTGATCAGAGCACTACCTGCAGTGGGTGTGTTGCAGTTGATACATCTGTATTTACTATTCAGACATGTACTTTCCAGATAGCTATCCTGAAGATGATAGTAACTTGTAAATCTAGTTCCAGACAAGCACTAGAACGTAGTCTCTGAACTTCATCTTGCTTAGGGTAGGATACATCTCTCTCCTTTAAAAGTTAAGTGTTCTCACATTTACCTTGGAAATAAGAGCATGCCTTGAAGTTACTTATCCTTTTAATTGTACCAGAGAGTTTTGCTAATCTTAAAATGTGTGTCTAAATGTTGAGACTGGTTAATCATATGTTATAATTGCAACTTTTTATGTGAACAAAATAGTTTTGCAAATGGCTTTCCATATGCTCAAACCCCTTCAGATTCATATGAAATTATTTTATTAAATAAAAAGCACATACTTTAATGTCCAGATTAATTGCATTTGGTTAGTAGTTATAACTGTAGTTGGACACAGAACAGATCATTCACAAATTAGTAATTCCCGGAAGGATATTTAACTGGCTAAGATGTGTGCACTCATGGTATATGGACACAGCTTACCAAAAGGATCTGTTCAGTGATATCCGGAAGCAGCAATAAACAAGCATACCAGAATAATTGACACAGTTTACTGACATTTCACAGTTTATATGTTGTCACGTCTATATTAGTTTCTGACAGCTGTGCATACTGGTGACTAAAGATAGTTTTTTTTTTCCCTGTTCATTCAATTAGTGCTCTTAGTGTTATTATAACCTTTTGTGGTTTTTTGATTATTACTAAAATTAGAACTTTTAAGTCATAATTTTTAAAGTTACATTACTGCAGAAATTTTAACTAAGGTAACCAGACAAAGGTTTTATAAAGAAAGTATGAATTATGTACACAACAGTATTAAGAAATTATGACTTTACGTGATGTTGGGTTTTACTGTTATTTACGGAATACCTTCTCTTGGATTTAGAATGAAATTTTCTTTGACTACATAACTCTTTCAAGCTTCTTCAGCACTAGCAGATATTGTACTTCGATCCAAAGGGCAGTCAGGGGCTTAGGTTTTGATTTACTTGATCTGTTGGCTTCACGTACTACAGTTTGGTGTTTTTTCGGTTGGTTTGTTGTTTGGTTTTGGGTTTTTTTAAAGGACATTTCGGGTCTCAAGGGAAAAAAAAAGAATCTTGGTATCCTAAGCACCTGAATCAATTATGTGCTGAAATTATCTGAATATTTTATCCAGACAGTATTAAATTTTTATTCTTTATCGTTAATATAATAGATCTATGCTTTTAGGAAAAAAAGAATAAAACTAAAATTTTATTAAATACAGGTGTATCCATTTGTGGTTTGCAGTGTTCTTCCTAAGCATTCTATTTTGAGATTTTAGGCTACATCTAAGTAGAGGGGCACTAGGTGAGGGTCCTCCTTACATTTATGTCTTCAAGAGCCACCTGCTCAATTTGTTACTAAAAGAGAACTTCGGCATGCGGTCATTTGGGACGCCACTGTTTTGTCTAGAACTGGTAGGAGGGGTGTTGTTTGAAGAGTGGTGCATGTCACTCAAATGGCAGTATGTATACTGTTACTGAGAGGATGAGACATTACAGTTTCATTTTTTCAGCCCTCAGTAGCATTTCTTCTTCTCAGATTGTTGGCAAGTGTTGAAGTGGATCCCACTGTAGCAGTAGTTAAAAGAAGTAGTTACAGAGAATATGGATGTTAACATTTAGCTTCATTTGTAGGCAACACGCTAATAAATGCGGTGCTCTGAATGTGCACTGCTGACTGCGAAGGATGCTGTGAAACATTTGCATTTGGTTCATTGTTCATGGCAACCTTCTTTGTACGGGCTGAAGTAGAGGTATGCTTGACAAACGAGCTTCTCTTGGGAGGTCGTGGGGCATTAAAGGAACAATTGCAATTATGATAGAGAGTCCTGATGCATTCTGGAGTGACTTATGGTGACCCATGCCTACACTATATCAGGTATAAGCAACCAGGAATTTAGGTGTTATTATGCCTTAAACTCATTATCAGCCGTATATGACAGTAAAAACTCTGCCAATAATTATAATGAAATATTTAATGCATTTTAACAATGTCTCTTTGACTTTATATTCTTTGCATTTTTGCTGTTCTATTGTGTGAACTGACACAGCTATTGTTTCATGCATTCATCACTGTGCACTAAATTATTCTCTTGCTTTAAGAAGATGCCTAATTGAAAAAAGCACAGTTCACATTTTTCAACTCAGTAACTTAGCCAAATGATTAGGATTAACAACTATGTCTTTAGATAAGTTGATTTGTTGTTTGACCTTTTTTTCCCAATAATTAATTATCTTGATTTCTATTTCTTGGTGTCTCTTTTCCTACAGCTTTTCAGACATGATTGAGCAAGAACTCTTACTTACATTGTGCAAATTCAATCATTGGGAGTCACTTTAGTTTCAGATAGTTAGTCATTGAAGCATAACATAATATGAAGAAGCAAACCTTTAGGAATCTATTTATATACTTTTTTTTACAAGGTGTGTGGTATGTGTTGTGTGTCTATATATATATATATGTATCTAGAAGGGTATATGTATTTATGAGTGCCAGCTGTTTAAATCTGAAAGTCATAACATAACTGATTGTCCATGGTAATACTTTTTTTCTAAACTGCTTTCAAAAGATTTCACTAAAGAATTTGTATCTTCTCATGGGTCTTAGGACCACTAGGCATTGTTATAGTGGTTTGAAATGCTCTCCCTATCCAGAAGACTCAGTTGTTTGAAATCAGAAGTAAAGAGAGTGAGAGGGAATACATCTATTTAGGCAGAAGTTGGTCTTTTTCACTGAAAATAAATAAAAGGTCATTCTCACAGTTCATGTAAATCTCACCATAATCATCCTTTTAGTTCATTCCTTGAGCTAGAAACAATTATCCACCATTCTCTCAGCTGCTCACTGCTAGTCTCTGCAAACCATATTCTGAACCTGGAATTGAAGAATTTTACATGGATTGTGAAGACTAATGACATGATTGTATTGTGACATCGGTACAAGCACCTTTGAGCTTTGTACTGTGTCAGTGCATATTTAGATATTGATGTCTGAAAAGATGTCTAAACACAATCCCAACAGAAATGTGGATGAGAAGTGCAAACTTAAGATGTAAAACATGCAGACTGAAAGCATACATGGGAAGCATACATGACAGTATGCAGGAAAAAAAAGTGATTTTAGAATCCTGTCAGGTAGTACTAGCATTAAACCACATTAAAACAAATAATATCAATATATAATAAATATAATAATTTAGAATTAAAAATATTTTACTGTGGAAAGGAAGACTAAGTTGACTAATTTTCATGTTTCTAAATCTGCTAGAAAGCTGTTCTTGTATTTTGTCCTGAGAAAGATTTTTTTTAGGTGCTGCAACAAGCAATATTGTGTTGAAGAATATATAATATATATAGCATTTGTAAAATATATGCATATTTCCATATATAAAGTATGTGCATATTTGATGGGTTGTCCTTTTAAACCATTAATGCATATAGAAAAGATTCCCTTGGTTAGGCTGTTAAAATGCTGCTAAGGGAACAAAAAATAATTTGACACCCATTCAACCTTGTGGCACACAAACTTTTGCTGACATTAATGGGAATACTCTTGCTTTTGAATTTCATTATGTTTTTGTTAGATTGTGTCCGAAATGGTTTCACAATCAAAAGGAAGCTTTTTTTAACTTGATACTTAGTTTGTGTCTTCAAATCCAGACTCTGTGTGTGTATGCTCTCAGAAATTCACAATGAGAGGGACAAAGAATACTTTAAAACACTTAAAATCATCTGGAATGGTATAGGAAGGTTGACTGAAGTTTGATTAGCAGTAGGACCATCAGGGAAGTATCCTGATTTTGGTCTTTCACCATTAGGTCATGGTGATTTGCAATATTTCATGTATTATGTTTCTTGGACTTGTACATGAAATCTAATAGACTTAATACTGTAATGTCACTGATCATAGATATTACCAGGGTCTGTAGATCATTATTCTTCTTCCTACATCAGTTATGTAAACTACATTGTAGAAGATTAAGAAAATACTGTTTTGGAAATAACAGGATTGATATTACTATGCAAAGTTTTGGAATGCATTTAAAAAGGGAGAAATGCCAGCCACTTGCACTAGTAACTTTTAGGAGCCTAGAAAACTTATGTCTTTCTGAGGACACACAAATTTTATTGCCCAAATAAGAATTCAGTAATACAGGTGGTTTTATATGCATTTGCTTACTGGTGGTAGGTTTTAACTCCCTCCCTGCTGCCCCAGAAAATGATACTAGCGTTACTGTGATTATTTTTGTAAGGGATCCTGGAACTGCTTGGCTACCCCTGTATAGCCTCATGATTTGGAACTAGTAAGGTGGTTCAGAACCTGCTTTGAACACAACTTTCCATTTCCTATTGTTTTGAGAAATTTTCATTATTAAGAGGGGAAGTTCTCTTGACCGGGGTATATTTTCCTGTTGAAAAGTCAAGACCTTACCCTATTTTCTAGTTCATGGCATTGTACTAGCAGGGAAAGAAACCCAGTCATACTGGCTTTGTTGTTGCTGTTGTTTGTTTTGCTTTGTGTGTGTGTGTAAAATGAGCTTAGAAACAAGTATAGTGGTTCTTTACTGAGTGAACTTGCTTCTGAAGCAGTTTATTGCCTCCAAGGTGTGTGGTTGAGGCCATCTACACTTCAGATGAGAAGAAACATCATTTGACACCATATGGACTATTTCAGTTTGATTTTGATTGTTATTTAGCTTTCTAACATGAAATAAACTTTTGGAGTTGTTAAATAAAAACCGAAAAAACTTAAGAAAATGTCAAGAGAAAACTTTTTCGTTTTTGAAAACAGTATTGATACTACTTTATGCCAGTTTAAGACTAACAGTGACGTTAAATTATTAACTGTTATGACTTAAGCAATCTACTGAAGGGTGTTTTTTTTGTGTGGGGGAAAGTGGATCAGTCTTGCTGTAAACTAAATAAAGCCTTTTAATTTTAAAGATAACACTATTCCATTCTGTTTAACTAAATTAAGCAAAGCTAATTTTCAACTTTTAAGTATTTATAAATTATTTTGTAGTATGATAAAAATACATAGATGAATGACCTTGCTGTTTCCTCTGAAACAGCTACATGAACCATCTCAAAAGACTGCACTGTGATTATGTGACAAAATACAAGAATACAAGAATACTGAGCACATTTTACTCATTTTACTTCTTTTTTTCTAATTGATTGATACAGTGACAGATGGTGTTTCAGACCACTTTCTTAGTGTTCTGACAAAATTAGAGTTGGTTTTGATTTTTAATTCTGTCCGAGTAGACTGCAGTTGAGATTGTTCTGATGTTTAGATGTTTGATCTCAGATTTTTTAAGGAAGCATGTAGTGTTAGCATGTAGTTAGCAGTACTTCAATGCAGACACTGTTAAAATCATTTGGAGCAGACCATTTTAGTCATGTAATTCATCTTTTGTCAGTTTTAGTGCGCACAGGTTTCTGCTTTCATGGAAGAGTTTCATGTTTGTGATTAGTGCTTGCTGCTTTGAGCAAAACCTGCTAATCCAGGTTTTACACAAGTGTATATGTTGACTGTTTCTTTTCTGAGATCAGGAAATAGAAAACAGAGCCTGTAAGAATCTTCTTTCTACTTGTGATAGAAGTTGGCAACAGTAGATAGAGAATCAAATCTGCAATGTGCACAAACAAGTGGCGTGAAATGAAAGTTCAGTTCTGTAACTATAGATGAAATTTTTAGAATTTTCTATCAAGTTACTATGAAAACAGGATTTAAAAATTATTTATATTGATATTCAATCTCTTTCTGTTCTAAAATTGTGTGGCTTTTAAAGTATCAAAGAGTAGTGGAAGTATATATGATTTAATATGGGCTAAAAACCTTCATTTTATTGGGGGAGCATGTTTTTTCATTAGTTGCAAAACAAGTAATGGAAGTTGGCCAGGAGCTGAATTTCGTACTTTCATTTTAGAGCGTAGCCTATTCATTAGATTTTTCATTCAGAATTTTCTCTACTTACGTTCTTCAGAGTATAGACATGATTTTGGATTTGGAGAGCAAGGATGATAGTTTAGTCTTTTCCTTTAATGCTAATATAATGAAAACAAGATTAAAAGAAACTTAAATTAAGAGATCATTTTTCTTTTGATTATGTCATTTATCATTCTAAGAGTGAATCTGTGTTCTTCACAGTCTAGTTTATTTCCAAGGCATTGAAATTTACTCCAGATAATTCTTGCTGCAGTGTTATGGCTTTAGCAAATAACAAAATCAGGGAAATGCCCAAATGTATTAAAATATATCTCTGTGTTGGAATAAAAATATGCTGAGATATGTTACAAATATTTTAAGATTTTCAATATAAAATATTATAATTATTAATAATGTATTATTTTGATATTATTATTTCAGAAGATATCAATAAAACATAATTTTAAAAAGTTGAAAGAGCAGCCTTTGGAATTTTACAGGTATTGCCTCATGCTCTCTTTATTCAATGTGTCCTTTTTAAAATTTAGAAATACTTTGCACTTTTAAGTTGCTCTATTTTTGCTCCAGTTTAGAACTAGGAACGAATTTCTGCTTCTTATAGATGTGCAATGTTCAAGATTTATTATCTGAATAATGACTTCTAGAGAATGAGAGCTGTAAAATTTTGCTATCATTCCAGACATTTCAAATTAGAGTTATCTCTCATTTTTTTACAAGGTGTAGTGATATCTATTTCTCACAATAGCTCTAATTGATAAAGTTAAGCAAGTTTTTCCTCTTTCCAATTAGAAAGAGAATGTTTATGTGACTTTAGGTCACCTGCATGGTTTTGAAATATTTTCCTGATTTAAGTTCAAAGAGATTAAGAAAGGAAATGTGTTTAAGCATTTTTCTTCACTGACTAGGGAACCTATATGTTTTTACACTGACCTGTAGGAAGAAGCATGCAAAACAAGGAAGGATCATAAGCATTAAGTGAACTAGGAGTTCACCCTTATCAAACAGAGGTCTTTGAGAGTTCTTAGGCAACATATTTAATCATTAAAATAAAAATGCTGTATTTAGTTATTTTTAATAATATATGATCAAAACAATAAATTTATTTAGTAATTTGTGTTATACATATAATATGTAATGGGTGTGTATTTTTTAAGCTTATATGTGTCTATTATATAAACAAAAGTAATTACATATCCATGTAATTAATACAGTTTTACAATAACATTTTTGAATAATCATTGAATATAAAGTAAATAACATTTAGATTTATGTACACATCAGTTCCTTTTCTTGTGTATCCCATCTGCTGTCATGTCACTGTCTGCTGATAAAAATTCAACAGACCATTTAGGTTCTTTGAAATGAGAACATAGTGGAAGCACTCTGGAGAATCTTCCAGAAAGAACTGGTAACAAAAGCCGGTGCTGTGGGTAAGAGGTAGTATTTACCACATTCAGTCCACTGCAGTTTTCCTTGTTTGAAAGACATGTAATATATCTTTCAAATTTAGCTTTATATCTGCTTTTTTCATCATGTCAGGCTTGGGAAGTGAATATTGTGAACTGCAAATAATTTCTCTGAGACAAGAGTGAGCTCTGTCAGCAGAGTAAACTGCATTATGGTCTGTCATTCACACTTCAAGTAAGTTGAATAATAAACCAGTGATCTTACTGTGACTGACATGTAAAAGGTTTTGACCCTGAAACAAACGTCTTTTCTGTATTTTTTTTTTTTACTCTATTCTGATGATTTAAGGATGTATAAGTAAATATATCTGCATAAATATACCTTTATACGTAAATATACCTATGTGGAAAGATACAGATTCATCACAGACATACCCTAGGCATCACAAAAATTATGATTTAATGTCTGACTCAAAAGAGACATGCTGAAATAGCCTTAAGGGAAGGATAACGTTGCTTTTTCAGTTCCCAGTTCATTAGAAGAGTGATTGAATTGGTGTGCCTGCACCATGACAGAAGAAGCTCTTGCTAATAGATGGGATTTTTTTCCTATTAAAAGGTCTGCAAGAATGTCAGGGGAATAAAAAAGCTTGAGTCATTTAAATAGGTTCTGTTGTCAAAAGTCTGTTAATTAGTCAGTCTGATAATTCCTGCTTCTTGCAGTACAGATGTGTTGTGTATAGATAACTGTGATGACGACTGACATCTCCTTTTAGAGTGGATGTCAAGTGTTTTCAGGTTGTGGAAATAAGAATTCTCATACAGATCCATTTTCAAAGGAAGTGACTAGTGCTCTAGTACTTAGTAGGATGTCCTCATGCCTTGCTTAAAGATGGGCTTTTTTTTTTTAAATGCAAAGAGCTGCAAACATCACTTAGAAATGAGAGAACTCACCTCCTTTGAGGCAATGGTGGGATCAATCCATTTACCTCAGATACTTAAACATAATAAATTGTTTTAATGTTTACTGACCTTGCTATGACTAAGTAGAATATTGGGTGTCTTAGATTGTTAGGATTAGGGTCTATCTATGATACCAGTAGTCAGGAAAGAACCCTCTTCAGGAGAATTTATGTATTTTCTATTTGGTTTTGATTGGAGATCTATTCATTAGTAAGCCATAACTTACTTCGCTTCCACGAATTAGCTGCAAAGTGATGGCATAGGAGTAGACACAGCTGTATGTGTGTGCAGTTGAATATTTCTACAGAAAAAGTAGCATACTTGCTCTGTGTGCTGGTATTTTGCTCTCTAACACAGACATTACTTCCAACATAAATTCACAGTCCTCCATCTCCTCTTTTCTAAAATACATTATTAAATGTGCCTAATTTCTGAGGGATTTCAGTGTCTAAGGCCTCTTGGGTATCACTGTGAAGCAGGGTAGGAACCACTGAGGATGATAGCAATTATGTAGTTAAAAGTCTACCTAAGAGAAAACGTGAAGCAGAACAGTTGTCAGCATATTATTTTTTTATTATACCTCTGTAATAACACAGCTGCAGAATGTTGAAAATATAATACAATTGTTGACGTAATTTAAATAATATTTTAAAAAACGGAAATGTGAGTAATAATACAAAATACCAATACATTCTATGTGAGAGTCAGGATTGCAGGAATTATTGTAATCAGTTTGTTCGTGATACATTGCTTCTCTTTGACCAGCAGAACATTTATTTGAACTCATTTCAGTAAGAGTTGCATTTCAGTTAGCATTTATCTGTTGCTGGATACTAAATGCAATTCTAAATCTGATGGCTGTTTAGATGATTGTGTAGATGTGCTTATTTGAGATCTCAACTACAAAAATAAAGGCAACTTTATAGAAAAAAAATGAACGAATTGATTACACAAAATATGAACAAATTGATTACACTAATGCATTCGAATACATTGCTGAATCCACTTACAAGATGTAAAGTGAACTCTTTGTAGATAAATTGAAGCCATCCTCCAAAATTCATTGTAAGTTTTGGTACGTTAATAAGTAGGTATACATCTTTATTCTAGATCCCAAGCGGTCTCTGACACAAATATTGGTGGAAGTTTGGACTGGAAATTTGGTGCTTCCATTATACCATTTCAAATAAAATTGTTTTATGTGGAAGCATCTATGTGGTAGTACAGTAGTTGTGACATGATTAAATTAATGTGTCTTCACTGCTTATATCGTGGGCTAAAGATTTTGCTAAAAAGAGGAAAAAAAAGAGAGGTGCATTAGTTAAAATGTAAAAATAGTGGTTCATATTTATTTGATATTTACAGGAGCCGACTTGCAAAAAAATAAAAGTAATACTTGAATCAAAATATTTTGGTTTTGGTTCCAGAGTTGTTAAAAAAAGAAGATGCAGTAGTGGCATGATTTGTGGAATAGTCCTGGCTTCTGCAGGGCTAATAACTAGGAAATTACTGTGATGTAAAATTTCTAATGCACATTGTGGAGTTCAAAAAAGCATGCTAGACTCATCTACAGGTACCTAAACAAGACCACCTTTTTGGATTTTACATTCTGGGTTCTGTTTAATTTAAGGAAAAAAAAAAAATCTACTTTCTTCCTCTCCTGTATCTGTCTAAACAAGCATCTTTAACCTTGTGCTGGCAGCAGTGGTCAATTTTTGAATGAAGAGATTAGGTCTGAGGAATTATGATTCTGGTAATCGAGGTTAGAGATTGCTTGGAATACATCCCTGTCTTTTTTCATTTAATCCAATTGTTTCTGTTATTCCAATTTATATATAAATAAATTCATAATTCTCCTGTCAATTCACCTGCGCTCATAGCACCTGCGGTGGGTAAGCCATACAAACTAACATATCAGCTTAACAGCAGAGTAAGTTTCTTCAGCAGAAAACCTCTTTTAAAATTGATGGCTTGCTGCAGTATGCAGAGCACTAAGGAAAAGAAATCCTTATAGGTTTTTTTCCTGACTTTTGACCATTGAAATTAAATGCACTTTCCCCACCCCCTCAGTTGCAGTTAAATCTCAGGAAAAAAATGAGTCGCTTTTCTTGGCAGAAATTGGTTTTAATGACATTAAGATGATGTTATACTTAAGACAGAGTCTGAAACATTAGCCCAAACATAGACATGCTGCCAAAATTTTTTTGCCCTTTTTATGTATGCTACTCAACTTATGCAGAATATCCATATTGTTCACAGGGGGCTTTTCTTGTTTGTTTTGTTTTGATTTATTTTGTTTTTACAGTGAAGAAGTATGGTTGGAAAGTGTTTTGAAAAAGGTTTCTGTTGACTAACTACAAGGTCCCAAAGTCATTCGCATCTGTATACTTCAAATGAGGCTTTTCAAAATATTGAAAAATTGGTTACAGCTGGCTGCACACCCTGACGGCTGAAAATAAAACTCCCATACCAGTCATAACTAGCAATTCAATTTAACTTATGCACAGTGAGAGCAACAAAACAGAGTTTCTTTCCAAAGAGGTGGCAGTGCAGTCAGAACTTCTACATCTGCCTTTCATGCACTGATAATTAAAAAATATCAAAACAAAATCCCTAACTGGAAAATACACCCTCCCTTTATAATTATCTATTTCAAAGCAGTAATCGAGCATTTCATTATAAAGATGCTAATCAATCCAGAACAATACTCCTGGGAGAGCACACACACCCCAAGATGTAATGGGTATAATAGAAATGCTGCACAAACTTTACTGGGTTACAATTGTTGCTCAAGCATTTCTGTTATGAAAGATGAAACTCCCACAAGTGCCTTGCAGTGTTCCATGTGGAACATCAGGCTCATCTTCTAGACTTTGGATTTATTGAAAAAATAGATACTTTGTTATCAGTATAAATAAGCAGAATGCATTCATTAACAAACAAAAAACAAACAAAAAAGAGAAACGTTTTCATGCATCTAGGCAGATTCTTAGGTAAAACTAATGACTGGGAATCAAACCAAAACAGGAATTGTCTTTCCTGATTATGTTTTAGGTTTTGTTTTTAAATTAATTAATGTATCAAAATTTGAATCATTCTCTAAAATTTATTTTAGAGGTTTTATCTCTGTGGGATAATGAAAACACTCCAGTAGAAATATTTGAGCCCTGAGTAACCACTGCCATTTACAGCCCTCTTTCGTAGTGTAATGTGCACAGCTTTGTGATTTCCACAAAAGACTGACAGCCACAACGTTGTGCTTCGTGTGGAGTTCGAGTATCTCTGCTACATGGGTGACATCTTTCTGGGGAAAGGAGGACAGTAATTTTTATCTGCCTGTGTTTGGAAAACCATGTTGTGGTAACATGGATGCTGATGATGCTAATACACACAAGTCAATGAAATTATGTGGCACATTTTCTCCAAGTATTATAAATAATTTTATTTCAAGTTCTAAAAGCGAATTAATGTAAGCTGAGTCTTTAAAAGTCTTGAAATACTTTAGTGCAACTGTCACAAGACTGAAAGTTACTGTGTGCTTCTGAAGGTTACCATATGGTATTTTTTACTTTTTTGTCTGGTGCAGAGCATGAGAGTAAAATGTGTTTTGATAGACACCTATATGAACTCTTTAATATTTCATTAGACTAAATATTTCCTGAGTTTTGTTAGTAGTAAAACTAGTTATCTACTTTCATTTTTCCTTAGTTTAATTTCATCATGACTAAATAGAAATATTGTGTAGTTGAAGATTAGGGTCTTTATTCAATTTGAATCTCATTGCAGTATGTTTACAGGCTACTACTTTCTGCATATAAATTCTACAAGTGAAAAGCAGAAAGCAGAGGGGAAAAGTAGAAGTCCTGGAAGTCTTTGCATATGAGGCACATGTCTAAAAGGCAGATAGGTTGTATCTTCTACCTTTTGATACAAATTTGAACTTTGCAAATCAGTCCTTTTTGTAATTGTGTGTGTGTGTGTGTATGTTCTTAAATGTGTTGGGCTTTGCTTGTTGTTAAATACATTGCTCTTATACGTATATATATTGTTTTTATTCCTTCTAATGCTCAGATCATAAAAGATACTCAAAATCTGAATGACAGAGAGCTATAATCCAGACCACCATCTTTTGTGTTTTCTCAGCTATGTATTTTTTATCAAAGGTGACAAACAGAATAGTAATGTTCCTTTTTGTGTCATATCTTCAGTCCTTTTCCTTCTTAGGATTTTTGACTGTTCATTTAGAAGACAAACTATCAGTAGTGGCTGCAGTGTAGTTGTTTCACCAGTTTAATCTTGGCTAACATTTTTTCTCTGATTTGTCTTGCTAATTTGAGAAGGAAGATAAAACAGATTGCCTGTTTCAGAAATTGTGTCACTTTGATAAGTAGTGAGAGAGGTAGTTGAGTATATATATTAGCCAATAATGTTTTTTAGCAGGATGAAACAGCTCCACTATATGGGTAGGAAAACAATTTTTGCTAAATATGGCATCACCTCAATAATATTGTGGAGGACATGCATGCCTTGTCCAATCTACAATGTACTATTGATATGTATGGTATATATGTTGCAAAGGTATTTTCATACCTGTATTCAGTAGAGATCAGATTTAATTTTTCTCATATCCTTTATGTAAATTATGTTCACTTTGGTGGGTAGTGCATATTCTCACTTTCTTACTGAAAACTGGCAAAAACGATGCTGCAAAAGAATCTGAAGGTTACACAATGTCAATATGCAATTAAAAAATTGGGTTAGAAATTATCAGCTTGTTGCTAAGACCAGCATGTTTGTAAGAGTAAGGTCACTGCTAGTTTTTCTTTAGTATCAGCAGCCCAAAATGATGCGTGCTTGAAGCTGTTGCAGGACTTAAATCTGAAAAATTCTTGCTGAAATGTTTCCTGAGAAGGAAGTGAAACCAGTGAAGAATATATGGAATATACATAAGGTATTTGAATCTATTCTGGTACTCTGTAATAGAGTTGTAAGAGGATGAACCACAGGTCTAACAGGGATTTCCTTTTCACTATCACACTGTTGTAACTAAGACATTTGAGTACCAAGAAGCCTGGGCAAAACAATGTGAATGAAAGCTCTTGCAAGCTCTTGCAAGCACAGAGAATATATTAAAATCAAAAATGAGAAAGGAGTGTATGTGTATTAACAAATGTTTTGTACAATCTCAGATTGTTGGGTTGCTTAATGTTTAGTATTAGATTTCACAGTGGAAATCTTTTTGTCAATCTCAATTTGCTTTCACCAGATCAAATACAAGAAGTCTGTAGGGATATAACCTTTCTGCTTGCCACTTTACATTTGAAGGGGTTTGTGGTATAAGGTTCTATGAAGCACCTGAAATGTCACTTTAAGTGGCCATACTAAGTCACTCATTTCTACTAATTACAGATAAATCTGTAGTAGGTAATGAGGTCTGCGAAGGAAAATACGTTATGAACCATACTGTCTGGCCCTGCTAATAATTTTATGATTTTATGTGGTAACAAAACTGGCTTGTCAACATTATGACATTACTTTGGTGTCTAAAAGCGTACCAAGTGGCACTTTTCTTAATAAGGAAACTTCCATCAGTAAAATATATGTAGGTTTTTGTTGACTTTTAACTCTTTTTTTCAGAGTTTATAACATTACATTTACTTTTTCTTAGATGTAGTAAAAAGTGGTGTAACATACAAAGATAATTTGTAGTTCTCATCTCTTTTCCAAAAGACCTGTGGACAGCCACGCACAGTTATGCCATATCTTATTATGGGAAATGCATAGTGCTGCTACTGCTTCAGGGAGTTTTTGTACTTTATTATCAAATAATTTTATAATGCCAACTACTTCTGAAAAATAACCATTTCAGCTCTCCATCTCTTCCTCTAATACAATTGTATTGCCATCAGCAACATTATAATAAAGTGCAGTCAGGCTAAACTAGCTGCAGCTGGATTACTGTCCTGTGTGTACTGCAAATTCACTGTCTCAGTCAGTCGTGCTTCAATCTGATTAGCCAAGAAGTATATTGGATAGTATTGAAACAAAACGATAAAGTGAAAAGGAAAAAGAAAAGCCATAAAAGAAGAAATTGCAGAGAAGAGAGAAAAGATGAATGGCAATATTAAAGTCAGATTTGACCTGTTAGCTTCAAACTTGCAAATATACTTCTACCTTTATTTTAGTATCTTCTGTACCCAGTATGCTTCAACCATGCCTGATCCCAAAGGTGAGGCAAAACCTGAATTTTTCATATTTTTCCTGCTGAAAAAGACACAGAAAAGGCAAAATTTTTCTGAAAATAAGTTGGCTCTTTAGATATAGTCTATGTCATGTGTATAGCAGTGGAGCTGTAAAATCATTTTCATTGCTAGGTCATCCAAGCACCTAGCTATGGGAGGAAGCAAGACCACTAAAAGATGCTACCTCTGACAGTAACAGTGATCCTGTGCTCATGATATAATGTAACTGCTCTTACTAGTGCTTTTTCATGAGACTGCTGGGGGCATCTGCTTGAAAGCTGGTTTTGGAGCCCCTTTTCCTGGGAATGTCTGATGAGTGTGTGGCATATGACACATTTGGCTCTGTGAATGTTTTAGTATGTGGCTCACATGCTCATAGGTTTAGCCTTTTCTAAGAGGTGATAGCTCTAGTGTTGTTCAAGTAATGTAACAGACAGCCGAAGGAGACTTTAACAGTTAAATTGTCTATGACAGATACCCATTTTTTGTAATTTTGAAAAAACCAACTAAGACAAAAATCAGTCTGTAAATGTTTTTACATAAACATAGTCATTGCATTGTTCTTAAGCCAGACTTTGGAGGCAAACAATTTGTAGAACCATAGAATTTAGAGCAATTTGTGTTGGAAAAGAACTTTAAGATTCAGTTCAACTGTTAATTAGAACTAGGTCCACCACGGAACTGTGTCCCTAAGCACATTGTCTACATGTCCTTTAAATATCTCCAGGGATGGCGAATTGACCACTTCCCAGGGCAGACTGCTCAAGTGCTTAGCTACTCTTCCAGTGAAGAAATTTTTCCTGTTATACTCAACCTTCCCTGGCACAGCCCAAGAGAGTTTCCTCTTGTCCTGTCATTTTTCACTTGGGAGAAGAGACCAACCCCCACCTGGATACAATCTCCTCTGGGGTAGGTTCAGAGAGTGATAAGGTCACCTCAGAGTCTCCTTTTCTCTAGGCTAAACAACCCCAGCTCCCTCAGCTGCTCCTCACAGAACTCGTGCTCCAGACCCTTCACCAGCTTTGTTGGCCTTCTCTGGACTCACTCCAGCACCTCAAGGTCCTTCTTGGAGTGAGGGACCCAAAACTGAACACAGGATTTGAGGTGTGGCCTCACCAGTGTTGACTACAGGGGAACACTTCCCTAGTCCTGCTGGCCCCACTATTGCTGATGCAGACCAGGATGCCACTGACATTCTTGGCCACTTGGACGCATTGCTGCTCATGTTCAGCTGCTGTTGACCAGGACACCCAGGTCCTTTTTCACTGGACAGCTTTCCAACTACTCTGCCCCCAGCCTGCAGTGCTGCCTAGGGTTATTGTGGCCAAAGTGCAGGGCCTGGCACTTGGCTTTGTTGGATGTCATGTCATTGTTCCTGACCCATCAATGCAGTCTGTCCAGATCGCTCTGCAGAGCCTTCCCACCCTCCAGTAGATCAACAGTTGCATCTAAACTTGGTGTTGTCTGCAAATTCACTAATGGTAGACTCAACCCCCTCATCCATATCATCATGAAAGATATTGAATAGGACTGACCCAGTACTGATCCCTGGGGGATGCTACTGGTGACCTGTTAATTCTACACACCTTATTATGGAATTAACCCTGTTTCTCTTCTGTGGTTGACGAGAGTATAATAACACAGATTAGCCAGGTATTTATTTTAGCTCTTTTTTTTAAGCTGCTATTCTTTTTCACCCTTTCTGTTTCTCTGTCTTTTTGTCTTTCTGTCTTCCTGCCTTTTTTTAACAAGTATCAGAATAGAGTTTGCTTTGTTTAATTTCTGATATGGTGGGCAAATTGGGGATGAACTACTGCAGGGTAACCATAGTTAAGTAATTTACAGGAGTCAAGACCGGGCTATTTGGCAGAGTCTGTATTTCAGACAAGAAGTCAGTCTTAGTAGAAGATGTTTCATTTGTCCACGTAACCTGTTATCTGTGGCTTTGTAACATGGTTTAAATTATTACAATAGATTCTTAACAAGATATTGCTTTAATATCTATTGAAAGATACGTTGTTTGCTTTTCTCACGTAGCAAGGCTATTTCCAGCTCAGGACTTCAGCCATTGCCATCACAATGCTTTTTTCTCGAGCCATTAGTTGGGCAAAGTTAAGAAGTTATACAATGTTCTAATGAGTTGTTTCTGCACCACGAATGAGAAAAATTCTTAGGACCTGCAGAAGTGACTAAGATGGCAGAAGTGACTAAGCATTGAGATATATGTCAACTTACAAATGGGTATTTTAATTCATGATTTAGAACGTGACTGAAGCTGTTTAAAGATCAGGCTAGGCAGGGTTTTCTGTGTGTGGTTTAAGATTACGTATAAACATGATTATTTTCGTAAATAAATTTGAACTTTAAAACAACTTTCTACATAAGAAAACATCCCAGTGGTGTGCTTTTAAGGTACTTTGCTGTCATTGAGTTGATTTATTCACTAAACAGTTTCATTTATTTCTCTGGTTATTGAAAATCCATTTTCTATTTTGCATGTAACAGAAGAATCCTTGTTGAAGTCTGAAATAGAGTTATAGTGTAGAATCAGATATATTGTTTAATACAAGCAAAATTCTACCTACCACTGCAACTCATTTGTGCTTTTATAGTGATGTAGGTCAAAAGACTACATGATGTCAGAAACTTACTCTTTTAGGATGGGTATTAACTCCTGTTGGAATAACTGTAACAGGGAAATTCAGGAAAGATAGAAGAGCATTAGGGGTGTATTGTTATCCAGAGATTGATAAGACTAAACTTCTTAACGCTCAGCATAGCTTACTTTAAAGTTTCCTTCATCATGTGTTTGCATTTTGGCTTTTTAAAGAATAAAAACATAACGAAACATGAAATTTTTCCAGAAGGTCAATGAAAACTTTTATCATGTTTGATTGATAGAAGAACAAGCAAAATGTTGAACGTCTGACAGTTGCCCTCATTGCTTTAGAAAATACATTTAATTCTCTTTAAAAGATATTGTTTTACCCAGAGGTATTTCTGAATTGATTTTGATTAAAGAGCTTATGTGCATTAATTTTATGCCTTATTTCCTATTCTTTCTAGTAATGATTCAGCTGTCAGTCAGATTTTTGCAGCCAAGATTTGTCCATGAAGTCTGTTTGTTCTTCTTTAAGGAGGGATCTTTGTTGATATGCAAATATATGACGTATTTGCACTTCTTCCATGACTAGTTCCAGTAATATTTTTAATTTGTTTTTTTTATCTCTTCTCTTGCATTTTTATGGTATTAGAAATCTGTGGCTTGGGTATGGATGTAATTTAGGGTTGTGGGTGTGATTAATGAAATGTAGAAACAGATTTCAGCGCAGTCTTCTGTTTTAATCTTTTTTGCCAGGTATTCTTAGAGAAATGCTGTTATGTTTTGTTTGTTTGTTTGTTTTAAATATAAGGGAAAATACAGGGACTTCCTATGGGAAGAACTTGGGGTTAAACAGAGATGGCTACGAATTAAAATTCCATTCTCTGAACAATTCAAAACTTCCGAAAAGTTAATCAAGAAATCCTGTTTGTGTAATAGCAGAAGTGAGCTCTCATACCTTCACAATGTTTTTTTTCCAAATATCCAAAAAACAAATCACTGTTTGTATTTTTTTCCCATGTACATCCCTACCTCTGCTATGAGTTCTTTTTTGTTTGTGTCTTTCCTGAGACTTCTGGTCTGCTGTGCTAAATTTCTGTCTTATCAAGCATTTACATGCACATGCAGGCATGGAAAAGCAAGCAGAAAAATAAAATTAGTGTTTACTTTTTTTTACTTTTTCTTTTGGTTCTAAGATTTGCCTCTAGGTGTGCATTTCCTATAACTGTCTTGAAGCAAGGACCATCTCCTGAGTACTGTGATAGGACCTAAAAGATTATTTTTGCTACTAACATCGACAGCAGGGAAGCATTTTGGTGTTCAGATGTTTCATTCACCCAGTTGATCCCTTTGACGATAATTGTTGCACATACCCATGCCCAGGTACTATCATCTGCTCTGCTCATACTGAGGAGAATTCTTTTTTGTGTCTGCATTGAACACTGGGAGGCTGCACATCTGCACTTTTACTGATCCTATTAATAGATAACACTAATCAGGAAAAATCTATCCTCTTACTTACTTACATGTTGTTAGATATACTACCTAGTTTCATAGATAACTCTCTTAGAGATATTGGAAGAGTCATTTTTGATTATATAATACAGCAGTTATGCAGTACTTATCCTAAAATTAGAACAGCTTTTA
Source organism: Platyrinchus mystaceus (assembly GCA_035041135.1). NCBI lineage: Eukaryota > Metazoa > Chordata > Aves > Passeriformes > Tyrannidae > Platyrinchus > Platyrinchus mystaceus. The sequence goes on from JAWWLV010000100.1 coordinate 43,549,702, forward strand.
TTAAATCTTACAAAGAGAGTTGTTTGTGTTTTTTTCAAATAACTGTTGATCTCTCTGTAGCCATTGTGATCTCCTACCAAGGAGGAGCACCATCTTTCTGCACTTGTGCAGTGTGAATGTTTTAACAGGGTCTGCTAATAGAGTACCTCAATCTTCATTAATTCTTCAAGGCAAATATTGGTCCTCTGATGACAAGGCTAGTATAACCAGGCGCTGCAAATGCTGTTTGTGTTTTCACTGTCTTTGGTACCACACATTGAATGTAACAAACCACTGGGGTCAGGAAGAAAGAGAAAAGAGAAGGAATTATGTCATTTAATAATTAGTAGTGCTTTAGATGAGCATTTCACTTTGGAACTATTAAGGTGGCTTGATTTGAAAGTTGATAATTGTCTTGATAATTGCATTTAGTCCTTGTAAGGATTGCATCTCCATGTCAGTTTTCATGAATAAGCCAAGTACAGACCTACATGCAACGTGATTATTAATGTCAATGTTTATACAGTTGTCAGTTGTAGGATCCCTGTCTAAAGGTTGGGGGTTTTTTGTAGGTGAAGCTGAGGCAGACTTGTGTGGAGAACCTTGATAGCATCTGAATGTCTCTTGGCTTGCTTCTTTCTAGTGTTATCAGCTCATCATCTGCATGCCTCCATTAACGGTGTATCTTCAACTCACTTGAAAGAAAAGTTACCTTCCGTCTTTATTCAGGTGCTTCTGTTTATTTGACCTAAAATACTAGAAGTTTGCTGTGGAGGCCTAAGCGGGTGAATAGGGAAAACAACCAGCAAAGGGTCTCCTGGAAACTTCAGTGTGCTTATCAGGTTAGCTAAAGCCATGACAATCAGAAGCATAAAAGAAAGGAAGTACTGAGGGCTTTCATTTTTATGATCTTACTGATAATGAATATTACGTTCAAAGCAGAGACAATGAGTGCAGTATTCCCAACTGGTTTTATGTGCATTTAGAATGAGACTATAGAATGGGTTTTTTATTAAAAAACCACACCTTTTTCATCTCAACCTTTTAGGTTTTGTGATAAATCCGTTCATTTGCTGCTCTTGGGGGATAAATGCATATTCACATATCAGGATCATGAGATTTTTAAAATTCTTCCCTTTTCCCCAAGCAGACAGTAATATTTTTTCTGTTAGACACCACATTTAATGTTTTTGTGGGAGTCTTGAAATGTCTGAAAATAACCTCCAGTGGCCCATTAAAAGACTGATGTGTAAAACAAGTACCTCTGTGGTCACCGATTTTGTCCCCTTCTCTTTTCCTCTTATTAATTAACAGTGTTATTTCCTCTCCTCTTCCTCCCCTAAAAAGAGTTGGAGAGTACTTAGTTCCGTTCACCTTTACACATCAGCTAGTGCGTTAGTGTGCTAATGAAAAGATAGTTTGGTTCACAAGTGAGCTGCCTTTGGAGATACCTTGGGGCTCCGCTGTGACTCCTGCAGTCTAGAAGAAGAGAAATCAAAATCACCTCTTCCTTGAATGTACATTTCATAGAACTGCATCTTTGTGATAGCATTGGAATCATTACATAGCAGTTGGCTCTGATACAGAACCTACACAGACACAAATTGAGTCCGACAGGACTGGTGTCTCATGGACTTTGCTGTCATTTGAAATGCTGGCTTGAAGATGGTAGTGATGAAAGGGGGGAGCTGGTGCCTTTAGCATTTTGCTATGAAGATTTCTTAGGCTGGTATTTTTTGATGGCAGTAGCTGATTCAAATGATAGTTTTACAAAAGAGATTCATAACGGGCATAGATTTCTACCAGCTGCTCATGTCTTTTCTTCCTTGAGTAAATTCTTTTGAGCATTGCACTGTACTGAAGATGGGCTCTTTATGCCACCCACAAATCTGTAAGATCTATTTAGTGGAATGATAATTAGTATTCTTTTTTCCCTGCCTTTTTCGTTTTTGTCTTTACTGCATGGAAACCACTTGTGTAGTAATGAAGAAGGTAGTATCAAATTTGACAAGGCTTTTATGTTGAAGATCTTTCAGAAGGTATGATTGCATTTAATCCTATTTTAGTGACAATGTCAGGCTGTTTAGGGATATGTCTAGTATTACCTGCCTGAGGGGAGAATATTTTTATATTCCTTAATTTCTGTTAGTGTGGCACATTTGGACAGGAATGAGACACTGTTTTTTCAAGTCAGGTGCTTGAGTTGTAGTGCTCCCAGTATATCATATTCAATTATGCATCATAATAAATGAAATGAATTGAATTGGAATATCAGCTCTTTATTCAGTGCTGCATTTCTGTTTTTCTATTAGGCGTAATTAAGGAAATCATGACAGGAATTTTAACCTGTGAAAGTTGTTGAACTGTGCAATATGCTAGTAACACCTTATGAAGCAGATTTTGCTATGTTATTCTTACCAGATGCGAGGGCATCAACTCCCAGTAGTCTCCTTACATGTGGATTTATTATGGATCTTTAATCCACTTTGATTCCCTTCTTGCAACATGAGTATTCCAGTAATGAATTATACTTAAACTTCATCAACATAATCAGTTCCTGGGGTTCAGAAGGTGCTGTTGAATACAGCTAAAGAATCGGATGTCACAAATGCTTGATTATGGTGCTAAAGGTGCACTGAGAAATACTTTGGAACGGTGCTAAGATATACTGTACCTTGAATCTTGTATATACCAATAGCCTGAAATGGATTGTGTTTCTTTTTCCTATTGCCTTACTCTTTTTTCTTTTAAAATTTTATTGCCTCGAATTGCGAATACGTTAAAAAAAACCAAACTAAACACAAAAAACTCTGTCCTATTCTTTCTAATTCTATTTTTATCTTTTCACAGGCTCTGAAAATACTTCATCTGAAATTTCAAACCGGACAGACTCGCAGTGGCTTCTAAGCCAGTGAGAACAAGGCTGCCAAAGCATGCTGGTGCCAAGCTGTCGGATGATGCACGTAGTCAGGCCAATGGTGGTGCTCCTGTGCTTGCTACTTTATGCTGATGCTGAAAGTAAGCTTATTATTCATTTCGGCTTAGTTTTTGGCCATGATAAATAGTTATGTTTTCAGCTGGTGGTTACTAAGAGTCTAGGAATGAGTTTCCTTTTGAGTAATTCTTAAAAAACTGTGAGGTCCTCTCTAGATCACAAGCAGTGTTTGAAAAGGATTGTTTATGCAACTTCTGTACTATTTTTCTTCTTAATTTCCCTTTTCTTAAGCATCTAATGGCTCATGCTAAGATGGTGGAGACCATTGCCACAAAGTTACATAGTCAAAACAAAGACCAACCTTGATTACCAGACATTGGTCAAATACCTTAAAGACATCTGTCGTTCTTTGAATAACTGTTTCTTTACTTTGGTTAAAAAAAATTCCACTCCCAATTAATATCCAGTCCAATTAAAATTCCAGTTCCTTTGTAACTGCCACAACAGCTGTTCTAATGTATTATTTCCGACAGCTGTCACAGAGTACAGTATCCAAACAAATCAAGCAGAACTGACGACCTAGTGGCTCGCCTAAACGTGTGACAGTTCAGTGATGAAAGGCACCTATGTATGCTTGTACTGAGGGGAAACTGTTGGATTTTGGTCAATTAGTTTATCTATTAATGGGAAGATAATATCTTCTTTTTAATTAGGAAATCATTAGGTCTGACTTGTTTACATGTGTTCCTTCTCTCAGCTGTCCTGTGGCTTCTTGCAGAAGTAATGTGCAAATGTGAAAAGCCATTTGCTTTCCACCTGTTGATCTGCAGGTTTACTGCAAGCTGACTGTTAGGTTTGCTACAAACTGATTGTTATCATTCACTTGTTTGAGGGATATTTTCCTATTGAATCTTCTGATACATGATCAGTTGATAACCTTGTTCCAGTTCTGTCTTTAGAAGACTTCTGTGTTTTAGCACACACATGTTAAGTAGGAACATAGAATAAAAGAAATAGTAAGGTTGAATTAATCAGTTCTCAGTAAATTTGTATTGAAGAGTTCCTGATCACTCCACTTATTGCCTGCATTCCAGGTATAGTGAGTTACAGCAATAAAACAGATACAAAGTCTTTTTCGTTTCATGCATAATAAGACTTCCGTCTTTTTAAGTATAGCTATATGAAAGTGAAGTAAATGGGAAAAAAGGACAAAACATACATGTTTTTTGAGTACTGGCAGCTGAGATTCTTTGGTCCCTTTCCAGATAGATAATGACCAGCTGGGATGATTGTGTCTAAGGTGAAGCCAAGGACATTTTAACACTTTAGCCAGCAAATAATTAATTGGGAAGCAGGCCCATATGTTGGATGGTTTTGCAGTTGTTGTATTCTGCCTATTTTAAAAGTTGTAAGATGCACAAAGATCATCTTTTGTGAGTGTTACTCTCAGAATGAGACTATGATTCTGAAGTATTTGATATGCACAGGCTTTTAAATTGCTGAGATAATTATATACACACGTACAAATGATATACATTATATGGTACAAATTAAATTTTGTGTCATATATGTGTTTATGTGACTCTACCTAATAACGGCATTTTTATTGTGAGTTGTAAATTAATGTTTTTCTATCTTACCATTTTCTTTGAGAGTTACAGTAGAGTCACACATCATACTTTATTTGGAAGATATGCTGAATTCTCCACAGACATATTTATTTTATGGTCTGGGTGAGAGATAAGAGAGCATCCACGAGCCTTCTGTGCGTAGAAATACAGAAAGATGTGTCTTCTTCCACGATTAGCCCTTCTCACTTGAAGAAAAATTCCTGCTCTTCTGGAGTTGGTCTGCCCTCCACTCCTGCAGATACTTTTGCTCCTCTTTGTGTAGCTCTTTCTAAAAGGGTCCCAGACCCTACTTTTGTCTAGTGCTCTTGTTGAACTTCTTCACAAAGAGTGGCAGGACCATGTTACTTCCTTTTAGCAGGGAGAAGGCAGAGAAGGTGAGACAAAGGGAACAAAATAGTTGTCAACTTTTTTCTTTGTCGCCATGTAAAGGCCATGCTTTCTTTTTTTTTTTTTCCTCATAATTTTTCTGTTGCTAACATCAAGGTACTGAAGAAGAAAAGGTATATACTGACATTCAGACTTTCTAGAGTAATTGTAAATGGGCAAGGAACTCACACTCTTCCTGTTTCACTGTGAAATCTCTGTCAGTTGCATCCAAGTAGCAAGCTGGCTTTAATGCTGTTGCAGAGGTAGCCCTTAGAACTTTTCTATTTACATACAACCTTCACAGTTGAGGGAGGGAATGAGGTATCTGTGTTTTGTAAAAGACCCCAACCTCTGAAATGTGTTGGCATGGGCTGATAAACTCTCCTGTGACCACTCTTCAAGGGATACAGGATGGAAGTCCAGCTTCCCTGGTGGACTAGATGATTGCACTGTGCTGCTTTATGTGTGCAAACAATATTTGGTTCTTACTGTTTATCTGGAAACTAAACTTATGCTTGACTGAGCAAAGTAAGCTAAATTGAAAGGTGCTAAAATTACCTTACCTTTTGTTGTTAGCAATATAAACTGTTACTTGTAAGGGTAAGAAGTGAAAAATCTCAAGAATCATGAGGTTTTAGAGCCCTCTTTTAAGTTTGGTATTTGTAGCTTCTGTGCACACTGAGAAGGAGGAAAGCACGCTTTAGCTGAGGAAAGAAAATGTTTGTCTTCTTTTTTGTGGAACTGCAATCTGCTAGTTTACAGTATTTTTCTTTGGGTGCCTTGTTCTCAGTGGTGTAGATGGCAACTGTGTTAAGGCAATGTTTCACCACTACTGAGATGTTAGTAATGTAGCTTTGTTTATCACAAGAAAAGTATGGGTTTTTTATATTTTCTAAGTGAACTAGCCAGAAGAGTAAGTTTCTAGAAGCTTTCTGACAGTACACCTGTTTGATGACAAGAAGCATGTATGTTTCAGAGACTCTTACATGACTATTTCTTTTCCAGCTATCTGATATACTATTATATCTTTATGACCTTGCCAAATGTCAAGTTAATCACTGAGTTCGGAGAAATATATGAAATATAAAATACTTCTAAAAGGGTTACTCCTGGTCTTTCCTAGTATCCTAGTTTTAAAAATTAAGAGTCTAATTTGTATTAATAGAATGAAATACTTTTCTGCAGATAGACCTCCTGCTTTTTAGTAATTAAGTTCATTCTTGTGCATCCTGTTCCTTTTCCAGACTGAGAAAGACCTGGTCACTAGCATTTCAAAATTCTCTGCTACATTCTGGTCATTTTCTCTATTTAGTTCTTTTCCTCCATTCTTGGTTACATAGCTTCTGCTCTGGTATTTTCCTTTTGATATTTCTTTTGAGATGCTGTTTTAGAAGAGAAGCCACAGTTCTTTCTTCCTTCAGCAGAAATGTTTACAGTTGACTATACAAGGGCAAACTATGTATACATATACGTATACTATTCAAGGGCTAATCATGAACAATACATTTGTTGTATATTGCTTCCATTCCCAACTGTTCAGAATGTGAATAATTCTTACTTTTCTGTCTGGCTGCTAATGCATATGTTTTAGTTATCATCATGCTATTTTCTCTATGCCAGGATCATGAAGGGCCAAAATAGTTCTGACAGGACAGGGATTACAAATAACAGATGTTGGGGTGATTGAGACAAATTCTTATTGAAATAAGATCTAAAGACAGTAGTTTAGTATAGGTAAAACCAATTTTTCCTCTATATTTTTTGGTTTTCCACTTATTGTTTTTCATTTTGCTTTTTAAGGAACACCTGTCTTTTTCCCTGCTAATGCCACTCTTTCCCTTTAAAAAAATTTTATGTTCTTCAACAAGCTGAAACACATTTATGCAGTCCACATTGAAATTTTGTTTCTAAGCAGTTGTGTACAACCCAAACTACCCTGGACAGATTTTTCAAAGTAATCAACTTATAGAAAACAATTACAGTAAGTCTTGCAAGTGGACATACATGGTTTACACAAAAAAACCTCCACTATTCCAGAAAAGCTTCATAAACACTACATGCAGGCAAACCCAATGTGGATGTTATTTACTCTTTTCGTACATGTGCCTTTGGTAACTAGGACTAAATTTGTTTCATATTAGATTTATATTTAAACTCCAACATCTTTGAACAGATAATTTCAATTATTGCATTCAATTATGGTCAGTAGCAAGAAAAATCCAGAGATGAAATGTTTCTGGTCTTTGTCAGGGTTTTTTTGCATTTTTTTTAAGATGCATCCCTTTGTTTACATTGCTCCTTCTTTCAATAATGGTGATGTATGCAAGAAAGTTGAAATATGGAGCTTTTTTTGTGGAAAAAAAAAAAGCTTCCAATTTTGTTATATGTTCTTTTATTTTAAGGATTTTTTTATATGCTCTCTTCAGTTCAACCTTAGGACATTTTTCAGTTGATTTGATGAAAATTGGTATATACTACTGTGAGAGTAATTTTATATTGCACTTGTTAAATATAGTATTAACATATGTCATGGAGATTACCCATGTTTTAGTTTTAGGGAAAAGTGGGACAGGTGGTTATACCAAACCATTCTAGATGTATTCATTTTGATCTGCAGCAAAGTGAAGCCTTTGGAATAAATGTGATAGTTGGGATGAAGAATCAGGGAAAGCAAAAACATTATGTGATAATTCCAAACATACCGAGCTAGTGGCAGAAACTACAGGTAGTACAGCTTTTTGCATAAACCAGGGTTTATCCAACCCTTATTTTTCAAGGTCTTACAGTGAAGAAAATTTTATTAATTTAATTCTAAGAGTAGCCATAACTACCACCATATCTGTTTAACTTGCTGTAAATTATTAATAGAAAAATTGTGAGCTGCTTCAGGAACAAAATTGTTCAATTCACATAATTTTTAAAAACGTGCATCTGTACATAACCAGACATTTTGAATGTAATATGAACAACAGATTTATATGTATTTTGTAAAGTGTAGAGTCAGAAATAATGGGGTTTTGAAGAACAACTGCAGTGGTCTTTATTCATCTCTGCAGCTTTGAAGATTGCTGCTGTGTCTCATTCACAGCTGTTGTTAATTTAGGTAGTTGAAGGCCCCTACCTTCTAAAACCAGAGCACTGAACAGAGATGAATTCTGGGTTCTGGAGTTCTGAGAAGACTTTAAGCCCTGGCAGTTTCACCTGTAGGTGACTGTAAAGGCAGTAAAGTTTCCCCAAGCCTTACATCTTTTGAATTTTCTGGAGCATATATAAAACAGGGTCAGGAAATCCAGGCTCTCCAGTCTTTCCAGACATGAAGAAATCTAGATAAGGGAACTGTGTTTTAATGGCCTTATAGAGTTGGAAAGCCCACATTATTTAGATTATTGTTTTCTTTTAACAGTAAATGTTTCTGGAGAAACTACAGTATGGGTAGTTATCTCACTGTGTATAATTCTCTGCAGCACTAGTAATGACCACTGGCAGATAAAGGAATGTGGGTCATTAATATTCCTGTGTCAGAACTGGCACTGAACTCCAGTTTGTCTGCTGGATTGCTGAAGAACATGTCTATATAATTGAAAAGTTTACTAGAAGTACATATCATAGTCTTGATATAAGGAAATTCTTAGGGAAAAAGGAAGGAGAAAGAACAGTATAAAAATTTTAGATTTTTTTAGGTTGTATTTGTACAGTAGAATAACTGCAGTGGTGGTTCAGAGTATTTTTTACCCCCTGTCTCAGGTTTAACCCTCACTGGCTGAAATGGAGATAGAATCTTGAGTGGCAGCATCTTCTTCAGTAGGGAATTTCTGACATCTTTAGCAAATTATAAATATCTGAAAATATGTAGGAAGGTCACCATTCACTGTTTTCCACCCTGTCTTTCAGTAAACTCCCTCATCCCAAAGTAACTGACGTATAGTTTCTTTCTGTCTTGAGTAGTGTCTGCTTGAAGCAATACTTGTTCAAAAGAGTTAAGTAAATAATTTTCAATTTAATACCTTAAAATTTTTGTGAATATGTACAGTTTTTTAAATGAATTTTTGTTGTTGCAAACTAAATTAATTTGACTGTTTCCTTCTAAAGGTAGCAATGTGAAGCATAAAGTTACATCTTGACTTCAAATTGCTATAAAACATGTTTAAACATTTAAAGTTGTGTGCAGATTGCTCCTGTGGCTTTCACTGAATCACACAAAACTATAGGGTATGTATTACAAGAAAAATGAATGTAGAATTATATCAGTTGATGATTACAGAGTTCACATTGTATAATTTAATATCTTGATAAAAGACAACATTTGAAATTACTTATACAAGGAGAAATAAAAATGTGTGCCATGTGGTCATTTCAGTTTACAAGAAATGCTGGGATATGACTGTATACAACACTTTGGACATGGTCTTGCTGTGTAAAGTAGTAGCAAGTAACAGAATTTCACAATGCATACCACATTCTCAAGTTCCTGACAAAAATTAAGTTTTGAGGGCCTTTTCTCAACAAGGCTTTTTTCAGGAATTAAATTCAACAGAAGTTTAAAATTTATTATGTTGAGATACAAATTCTTCCCCTGAGTGTATCTGTGAAACTTAAGAGGATAGAGTTTTTGTTCCAGTGTCTGCTTAAGAGCGGATTTTTAAATTAGTTTGTAAAGCTCATTGTGCTTTCTATTTCAGTAGCAGCATATGGATGGAAGAGAGCTTCCACTGTTGTTGATTTTATTTTGGCACATGCAATTGTGAAGGAGGCAGAAACAACAAGAAATTTATTCTGGCAGTGAGGGTTAATGAGGTATAGGCATTTCCAGGACAGTTCCACCTGGGTCATCTTTTTCCTCCAATGATTTCACATATGGTTCAGAAAAATCTATAAAATTATTGTTGAAAACGTTGGCAGGTGATGTCTGGATTAGAAAGAGAAGTAGTCAATTGGTCTCCTGTTCTAGTAAGACAGCACACATTTTAACAACAAGAGAGTAGTATCTTTAAATGTAATTATTCTGAAAATAAACTGGATTTTTTGAGGAAAAGAGTTCCTTGTGTTTAGATGAGGCTGTAGGGTCTAACATCTTTTGATTGAAAAGCAAGGGTAGGATAAATAGGATTAGAAAAACAAGCCTACATATATGGTCATATTGAGGATAATAATGCAGTGTAAATCTAGTTTTGGTTTCTCATTCTAAAATGTTTGGTGTCAAACTGGAGAAAATAGAAGGAAGAGAAAAACATAGATTCAGGATTAGGAAAATGCTTTATCATCTTTGGTAATAAGTTTGTTTATAAAACTGAAAGCTTATTTCAGCAGATAGATACGTATTTTCTTCTGAGAAAATGGAGTTTGCAGTAGATGATTTTACTTAAAAAATTTGAGGAGAATTTAATGGTAATCTAGTAGCTAGTTTGGGACAATTACATTGTAACTACTGTAACAGAGTCCTTAAATGTCAGTTTGCTACTATATATGTGAATATTATCAGATTCAGATTTGATGCATTTTATAGACTGTAAACAAGGTTCTAGGCTCATTACACAAGTGACAAGGAGAATTCAGGGGGTTTTGTTGTGTTTTTTTTTATTTTTTTTTATTTTTAATGTAAAAGACAGAACTAGTATTAAATCTATGAGTAATTTTATCTGAGGAAATAAGAGAGAGGAAATGGTGTAAACTTTAGTGCACCCATGTCTTTCATACTAGAATACAGTCTGATATATCTATCTCAAGAAAATACAATTGATTAAGATGCCTACAGTGACAACTAAAATGGTCCAGGGGATGGAACAGCTGCCATGTGAGAAGGGACTGAGAATGCTGAGACTCTTCCATTTTCAAGAGTTCTGCAAAATTCTGAGGGTAGAGAATTGAGTGAAAACAGAATGGATATCCACCTACCCGTAATAATAGAACTGTGATGTTTGGGGAATTTAGTAAAAGACTGATTAAAAGCAGTAAAAGACAGAATTTACTCTTGGGTTTTGTGGAGGCAGGCAGTATCTATAGTTTTAAAGAACTTAAAAAGTCCATGTACAATAGGTCCGTAAATTAGTACTAAAAGAGCAAACAGGAATTCCAGCTTTAATATGCTTAGGCATATGAAGAGAATGGACCTCAAAAATTGCCCGGGCTAATATGCCCAGATAGCACCTTCTCTTGACACTGCTGGAGAGTGGTGTCAGACTACAAAGAATTAGTGTGTCCTAATAAGGCATTTGCTTTATAGTCTTAGACTCAGAAATACCTAATGAACAGGAATTGTTCACTACTGTTTAGCCACATTGTAATTTTTCCAGAAAAGCTTATTTGGAGATTTGTGTATCTCACTATATCACAATTATATCACAATTTGGTATAATTGAAAGCTCAGAAGTGAAATGAAAGGCAGTGGCAAGCATTTAAGCAAATGCATTTTATAATTTTGGAAAATGGCAGTATGACTGTTACAGTTGTCAGAGAACACAGGTGTACTAGCTGTATGGGTGTGTGTGTGTTGCTGTGGGGCAGGAGACACAAGGATTTAGAATTATTTTACAGGATGCCTTCTGATGCTTTACAGTTCACAGGTGAAGTACATTAGTGGAAAATCCTAGTTACTTTTTTCCTTCTTTTTTATAAACCTTCGTCTTCAGACATACTGTTCATATTAAGAAGTGTAACATGTTCACTGACCTTTTTCAATATCTGTGGTCTGATGAGAGTGACTTAAAGGTTGTAGCATCTAAAGATGTATGCATCCTAAAAAATTAGAGGTAAACTGCAACTCAGAAAGATCCTACATTATCTCAGGAAGATGACAGTTTATCTACTCTGAAGTCCAGCTTTTAAGAAGAAATTGATAAAGTTTCCTTTAAAATATGAACAGTGTATAGTTGCTTTTAAAATCAAATGTCTCATAAAGAAGTAATTTAAATTACTTTAAAATAATTTGCAATTTGCAATGCACTAATTAAAGATAAATTTGTTACTAAAGACATTTATTAAAATCTTAAGTTAACTGAACGTGATTCTCTTAGATTGATTATTTGTATTTTACTTAGCAGCTCAACGTTGGTTTTTACTATGAATTATAGACTTCTAAAAAACAGTACAGTAAAAAGAAGTGCTTCGGAGACTCATAAGTATAATGGTGTGGATAACATGAGTATGTTAAAAATAGCTTTTAGATTTACATGAAAAATGTGAGGGATTTTCCCATGGCAGAAAGTCTCTAGAGAACTTTTCTCAGATATACTCATATATTCTCATATATTCTCATATATACTGTTTGACAGTAGCTCAGTACCTACACACAGTAGAAGCTCATTTTGTGTCTTGAAAACCTTGTGACAATTCAAGATTGATCTCAATTTAGATAACTAGTAGGTTATGTATAGACAGTTGAACAGCACCTAAAGTCTTGATAAACTTGATTCTTAATGTCTTTGGGTTTTTCATGCATCAAGTATAGGATATAAAGAAAAAAAAAGGAATATTTCCTTTCAAAGCTATATAACCTACATTTACTGCTAAATACTAATAAATGCATTTCCAGTGCTCTTTCAATTTTCTGCTTCATTTTTTCCTTCTGAATAAATATGAATATGTGATAAGATTTTTAACTAAACTTGCCAATGAATTTGTGTATTTGATTTTGAAGTACAGAAGTTGAAATATGTGAATAAAATTTGTAGATTTTATTTATATGAAAATATTAGAACTTCCAGCCAAATTATTCTCATTTCCCCAAGTGCAGCAGGATGGCTTGATTTGTTTACCCTTTTAATAGCCAGAGAAGTCCATCTTTTGTCTGGAATGCACCAAACCTTCTTTTCAGTGTGGCATAGAGCAGTATTTTTGTATGAGTTCCTTTCTAATATGTGCACTTGTTTAACTGAGAGTTTATAAATGCCTGTGTTAAAAAATATTTATTTCTGCTACGGAGCAGATCTGCCAAGTCTTTAGCATCTGATTTTTTGTGTATGTGTGCATTTTTTCTTATCTGTGATTGCATGGTTCAGTGTCTTACTGCAAAATACACTTTAACCTTGGGGGAAAACACGCACTACTCTCAAACCCTGAAGATCAAGAGTTTGGATTTCTTTGATGTTAATAGATCTGTCATGTCTTTCCATTTCTCAAAGAAAGCATTTGAAGGATCAGTGAGTAAAAAAAAAGGGTCTCTAACTTAAGAGGACCAGATCTACACCGCTCAGTTTTTGGTGTGTCAGATGTGTGGCTCTTAAAATCTTTCTCATATCAATAAGCCAAATTTTTTTCTAATTACATATTAGTATTTTCTTAATTGTATTGCTGTTTACTTCTTAGGTGGTGAACAGAACTTAAAACTGCAGCTGCAAGTTTTACGTAGAAACTCTTCTGGTTGAGCTATTGATATCTCAAAACAGAGAGGGCTACTATCTCTTGTGCATGGGTCAATTTCAAAAATAATTTTTGTTACATGTCTGACCATAGACAAGAGGAGGATATATATGGAGACTGTCTTCAAAGGAGTGTTTTCTTATGTTTTTTTTTTCACCACAGTCACCCTGGTACCCAATCCAAAGCTAACTTTTAGAACATAGATTAATAATCCTTGTTTGTAGTTCTTTGCCTAACTCAAGTATATTCAGACACTACAGACAAATTTTAATAGCTTTCAGATTTTCTTTTTGAGGAAAAAGAAGTCACTAATATAGTCAAGCACTTTTTGCTGTTTGGGAGAATATTTCTGGGAAAGTGCAGGGCAGGTAGTGCACAATTCGAAAGAAAACTGATGCCTTTCACCATACAGTAGTACTACAGCCACCAGGATCTCATAAATAAAGACTGATTATTTTAGAATTTTTTTTTCCCCTTTAGTATGTAGACATGGTCCAGAAAAGACATTTAACATACAAATGATTTAAAGGTGAATAAGAAATGAAATCACAAATGGCATTTAACTGTAGATTTTATTTTAGTGTAATTTAAATATCACCACTCTAGTATTTATCTCTAAATGCTCCTAATGTAAAAGCTTTTAAAGGTATGTGGAGAATTTCTCTGGTAGTTAATGCATTTTCCTTTTTCTGACAAAATACCCTAAATTGCACAAAGTCAGCAGAATTTATGGTCTTAAAATAGTGTTGATTATCTGGTAACCTTTTTTTTTTGTCACAATCTGAGTACTCAGCCCCAAGTTCTGCATGACCTTTAGGGCAACAGGTGTACTGTTCCTACACCCACACTACTGGGTGATTTTTTGCTTACAGTCTGTGGCCCAGTTTCCCTCAGGCAAAGCTGGAGTGCATTCTGAGTGGAGAAGAGGGAGATATCTTCTGCTTTGAGAAGGCATCCTTTTTGCTCTGAGGACATACTCCTCTGCTGGCCTTGGTGGAACACAGAAGGATTGCCATGCCTGAACTTCACCACCTCTTATGTGGCACCAGAGGGTAATCCTGATTTTTCAGCTGTGCTATGAGTCTCCTCCCTATTAGTGGAACAATTCAGATTTCCTGTATCCTTTTTTTACCCTTTTTACCTCTTCCTGTGCTTTCCTTTTCTGCTTCAGCTGGTTTTATTTTTTCTCCTGCTAGCTTCCTCACTCCTCTCCGAATGTCAAAAATAAGCACCAGTTTTCATAAATGTCTATGAAATCTGGTACAGAAATGTTGTCAGTTGTGCATCACTAAGTAGACACAAAGCTGGAGCAGCCATGTGGGAATAATAGACTAAAAAATTCACCAAAGAAATTTCATTTAAGTTGCAGAACCTCATTAGAGGTCAGTAAAGTAGCATTACAACAAAAGGCTTAAGCAGTAGGCTCTTTGCTTTCCTCACATGCAAATGCATTCTTGCATTTTTTCTGATTTTTTACCTGACCAGAATGTTACCAAAAATCACAAAGATCCTTTTGGTGGTATCTGTGTTGTATGATCAGACAGGCAGTCAAAGAGACAAGACTTTTTTTCTGCTGATCTTTCAATACTTTAAATGAAAAAAAGGGTAAGCTTGAATTAATGGCACAAAAAGAAGCCATACTCTAATTTTTCATCTATTGAGACTTGACAGACCTTTTCAAAAGGCAGTGTAATTGTGCACAGGCATTCTATTTCTTTCCTTCCGCTAAAAAAAAAGAATTTTAAGAATTGTCGTTTTGCTAAAATGAAACGTATTTTCCCAATTTACTAGACTATGGGATCAGTGGAGTTATGGTAAAGGGGTTTTTTTTGTTTTGTTTTGTGTTTTTTCTGCTTTTTTTAAAAAACATTAATGCAACCCTTGTGTTTCATTGATTCTGTTACAATTTTTCTCGTACTTAAGTATCACATCCTTCACACAAACTCTCTGTAAGAAGAATGTAGTTCTCAGGGTCCTATCCTAAAAACAGAAAGTTTGTATGAACCTAACTGATCGTAGACTTTCTGTTGTTCATTATCTTAATTAGGCTATTAAATGATTGGCACTTTTCCTTTGTTAACAAACAATAAAGCTTAGTGCTTTACTGCTTGATCCCCTAAGACTTGCCATTTCAGTTCTTCATGCAGTTCTTCATTTGTGGCAGTTGTGCTGTCAAGAGGCATGAAGTCAGTGCGCAGCACTCCAACATGAACAGCAGTCAGAAGGGGTTAACCGAGCCCGTTCATATACTTTCAGACAAACTGCATGTTATGTGTGTCTCCTCACTGAAAAATGAGAGACAATACCAAGCTGACTGTAGCTAATTAATGCTGGATAATGAACCATGTAACTGAATTCATTGTAGAGATCTGACTGGATTTTTTAACAATTAGTTTTCATTGCTCATGGGTTTGTGCGGGTCTTTTTTTTGTGGATGTGTATTTCAATAAAAGTGTTTTGAGTGCATAATGGTTAATATTTTGCTTTGATGATACCAGATTGGACACTGACCTGTCCATGTTCTGAATTATAATTTCGAGTCTGTGTGCCAAATTCAGTGATTGAAAAATTGTTTATAGTAATTTGGTCAGCTAGCACTTTATCAGTTAATACTTTATCAGCTAATACTGTATGAGCTGGTACTGCTCAAACAACTCTTCAGCTCATACAGCTAGAACTGGATCAAAATAGGGATCTTTTGAAAACTACATCATTGGCTGGGGCTGATTTCTCAGGCTTATATGACAAGAGTTGGCAATTTTATATCAAGCAAGATATCTAAGATATTGGAAAAATTTCTTCACTGAAAGGGTTATCAAGCAGTGTAACAGGCTGTCCAGGGAAGTGGTTGGGGCATCATCCTTGGGGATATTTAAACAATGTGTAGATGTGGTGCTTAGGAATATAATTTGTGGTGTACTTGGCAGTCTTGGGTTAAGTTTTAGCCTCTATGTTCTTAGTGTCTTTTCCAACCTAAATGATTCCATGATTCTATCCTGGAAGCTTCTTGTAAATAAAGCGGTTCATGAGTTTTAGAGACTTCTTGCTAAAATTCTAACGACTGTTCCATTAATCTATGTCTGAATATTCACAGTAACCTTTCTAAGGGGATTCATTTGTGTATACTTCGCCCTTAGGTTCATTAGGGAAATAAAATGAAAATGGAGAATTTCTTATATTTGTTTCTTTAAGTAAGATATTTTATCAAAGCTGTGCACAAGGTAGTGTTTCGAGGGACCTGGACAGGATAGAGAAAGGGAGTGACAGGAACCTCATGAGGTTCAAGAAAGGGAAGTGGCAAGCCCTGCATCTGGGGAAGAGCAACCCCTTGCACACTGGAGTCTGACCAGCTGGAAAAGCAGCCTGACAGAAAAGGTCCTAGGAGTTCTGGTTGACAAAAAGTTGATCATAAATCAGTGGTGTGATCTTGTGGCAAAGAAGGCCAGTATCTTCCAGGAACGAGATGATCCATCTCTGCTACTCAGCACTGGTAAAGTGCATCTGGACTGCTGGGTCCAGCGTTAGGCTTCCCAGTACAACAGAGTCATGGACATGCTGCACTGAGTCCATTGAAGGCCCACAAAGGCAGTGATGGGTTTGAAATGTTGTTCGTACAAAGAGATTTTGAGAGCAGGGACTGTTTAGCCTGATAAGAGAAGGCTGAGTCAGATCTTGTCCATGAATATATAAATACTTGATGGTAGGCTGTGAAGATGTGGGAGCCACACTCTTCTTAGAGATGCCTGGTTGACAACACAAGAGGCACATGAATCTCTGTTAAAACATAAGAAATTATTATAATTATCATATTTGTTGTTACTACTCTTATTCCGAGACTGACTGAGCACTGGAGCACGATGTCAAGAGTGTTTGTGATCTCCATTCTTGGAGATATTTAAAACTGAACAAAGCATGACTCTAGGCAAGCTTCTGTAGCTGACCCAGGTCTCAGCACTCTCCAGATGTGACTGCCAGCTTCAGTGAATCCATGGTTCTATGAAAATTGATAGCTAAATTTCAATGTGCTCCTAGTAATTTTCCTGTTGTATTTCAACTGTTGACTATGGAAGTAAAGTATTATTAAGCCTACTAATTTTATTGAAATAGGGGTAAGAATGTGATACCTTATACGATCAAAAAACTACTATATCTCCTTAACACACCAAAGAATGAGAGAAAAAATGGCAGTTTAATAATAGATCGGATTTCTTTTGCATAAAAAACTGAACATCACAATATTCGCAACAGAAAGCAAATCCAAAACTTGGTGTTAACACAACTATATGCAATATTAAGAGAAAAAATAAGTAAGAGAGAGGTAACTTGCAAAACTATAGCCTGCCTTTTCAAAATCTAGACAAGTCAGTTTTATGGCACTTATAATATAGCGAAGAACTGCATGATTGGGGTCTAAGGAACATAGTATTTGAAGAAACGATCTCTCTTTTCCTAAATATACCTTCAGTTGTTTATATAATAAATGTCTTTCGGTGTGTGGGTGAAATCCTGCACAACTTAAATCAGTTGGAAAAATCCAAATAAAATTATAGAGTCTGGGACTTGCACCTTCCTCTAAATTCACACTGTGTGAAACACTTCATCAGAGTTCCAAAGGCAGGGAGTAAATCATTGACAAATTAATTTGGTACATTTAAAATAAAAGCTATAAAAGCTAAGTAGGTATCAGTTAAAAAGTAAGACACAGTGCATACTCAGTACGTACCAATACTAAGTTTTAACCAGACTATTGAAATTCCGTTTAATCCATACTATTTGAACAGTGCCTTTAGTGTTTTACCTTGTCAAGTATCTGTGTTGTAAACCTATAGATTAAAAAGTTGGTATCATTTACTACTTTTTTGAAGTAAATATACTATGAGTACAATGAATTGAAATTGTGTAATGCACAGAATACATTCTTTTTTTAGTTGCTTGGACGTGTTATAATAATTGAAAAAATGTGAATATTTTTATATTTGAATATATATTTTCCTACTGAGTGTCAGGCAAAACTTTTCATTTCAGACCAGGTTTACTTTAAATCCTGAATTGATTTTCATTAATGTATCTGCATTTATTTTTTACTTCCCTGATTTTCTAATGATGTTTCTGACACAAGAAAGAGTAGTATTTAAAGGTGGGTGACTTTACCTAATTATTTTAGTTGCACAGCATTTTGTTGTAAAAATTGATTAAAATGAGTTGAAGGAGAGCTCTAAGGTTGTATTATTTACAGGCTTTGTGTATCAAGAAGCATAATCAGGAGGTCAAGGGAGGTGATTTTCATGTTCCACTGTGTTCTTGTGAGACCCCACCTGGAGCACTGTGTCCAACACAATGTCCCCCAGCATATGAATAACATTGTCCTGTTGGAGGACAACACGAAGATGGTCAGAGGGCTGGGGCAGCTCTCTTACAAAGGCAGACTGTTCCAGGGAGACCTTAGACCTCCCTTGCAGTAGCTATAGCGGGGCGGCCTACAAGAAGGCTGGAGAGGAAGTTGTGACAGAACAATGGAGAATGGCTTTCAACTGAAAGAGAGTAGAATTAGATTAGATATTAGGAAGAAACTGTTCCGTGAGGGTGGCGAGGCACTGGAACAAGTTGCTCAGAGAAGTTCTGGATTTTGTATCCCTATAAGTAAGTGTTCAAAGCCAGGTCAGACAGGGCTTTGCTCAACCAGGTCTGGTAGAAGGTGTCCCTGCCCGTGGCAGGAGGGTTGGAAGTAGATGATGTTTGAGGTGCCTTCCAACCCAAACCATGCTGTGATTTTATGTTGACATCAAATTTATATAATTATTAGTCATAAAATGTTTAGATTTTTCATGTTTGCTCTTAGATTGAATTTCTAGTTTGTTTTCAAAACTGAATGAGAAAATCAGTGATGACTGAAGCTTTGTAACATAAGACATTATCTCTCTCACTGGTTAGAAATAATAAAAGCACATCACAATACATCTTGGACCTTAATGGCTGACATCTAGTGAGCAGTGAAGCCATGTAATTTAATAATTCCATTTGTGAAGAGACTAAGTAATTATAAGAAATGGAATTTAAGTACAGCAGAATGATAGGAAACTGCTTAATGATGGTGAAAACAGTTTTAAAATGGAAAACCCCTTCTATTGATCCCTCTGGGCTGGCTATTTTACTGTGCCATAAGGAACTGGAGGGCTGATCACAAAAAAGTGTTAATATTTGTGCCTTCTTTTTGAGTGGCACAAATTATTTCATGGGTAAAAATAATAGTGTGCCACAAGAATGAAATTGTTCTCTTGCATTTAGTTATTCATCAATGAAATGTCACACACACAGATGGGAAAAAAAAGGTAAATTTAGATAGTACAGAATAATTGAAATGAGAGATTGGATGACAAAAGATTTGAAGGTCTCAACTATTCCTTCTGCTGAAAATAGTTATCCTGTGGTGTTCACTAGAATACAAAACCATTTTTGAATAGGAACTTAGGTTTAATGGTGTGATGTTTCCTAAATAATGATTAATCAGCTACTGCTTCTACCTCAGGCTTTTACTTAAAATTAAATTAAGAAAAAAAGAGACAGATACATTTTTTTGTTCATCTGATAATCTGATATAGAAATTGATGGATATCTGGAGTACAAAAGAAAGTGTTTCTATAAATTTTTTTTAATTACAAAAGAGAAAGAATGATCTGCTCTAGAATTCTGGATTTGAGTGAAGAATCCTTCTGGTAAATAAATGAATTTCAAGGCTTAAGATAAACTCAAATGCTGGGAAAAAGTCTCAGAATTGCATAATGATAAGCAAACTGTCAGATTAAGTTAGAAATGCAAATTTTACAGATGCATATGAGATTAATATGAGCAAATCAATATATATGATGTCTGTTATAACCTTTTTTTGAAACATAATGTACTTATACTGAGGTATTTATGCAAGGGTTGTGCATATTAATTACTGTTGGCTATTAAGAACAAAGCTCAAATGCAGATCAGATACAATATTTAACACCCATTTGTATACTAAAGGAATGCTAAAATCATATTTATTAGGTTAATATCTATGCAATAGGTTCATAATTTAGGAACTTTTTTCCTTAGGAATGGCAAGGCTTGGGGCAAGAGGAAAGACAGTGTACTATTATAATCAATATGTATTTAATACAGTTTTTATTTGTATGGAAGCATGTAAATTATAAAAATGGTCATGTACCTTTTGTAGTTATAGCAGTCTTACAAATATAAGTGGCATCAATTACTCACCTGCTGTGCAATAGTGAAACTGTCTTAATAGAGGCAAATTTGTGTATGTGTAATAGAAACCACAAAATTTCATGCAGTTTTATTTTCTAGCTTACCTCATGGAGTGGCGGTCTCAGTATAGACGGTATTCTAGAATAACTCTCTTCAAAGAGCATTTGAGTTACTTAATATTCAAAGTATGTCAAATCTGTTTCTTTTGAAAAGCATTTCTCTTACTCTAACATAAAGACATCTTATCGCAGTAGTAGTTAGAAATCAATAAGTAAAATATATTTTCTGTTGCAATATATATATACTTTTATTCAAGTGTTATCCCCCTGACACCCGCTTCAGCTATTTTTTCTGTATACAGAATAGGATTAAATTAATCATAAATGAAGCATTGTGATTGAAATCTAATCTGAATGTTGAAAATATTTAAAAGAAGTATCCATCAAATAAATACAGTGATGAAACTTGAGAAATATTGTAATATTGTAGCAGACTGTCTTTTAGTCACATCAAAGTATATACACTTCTTATTGTTTTTGAGTTTATTCAGAAGTTTGATACAGCTTCTGCCATCTCTTTTTATCTCTTGTTTTTCTCTTGTTGGGATTAGGACAAAATGTCTTAGAAATAGCTTCTTCTCCCTGCAAATATGTTTTAACAACCTCCAAATGCAGCTGTTCGGCATCTCTCTTCCAGGCACAGAGTGGTACTGGTAGGTTTCATAAAGAAATTGAGGGATCCATTTACAGTTAGTGTTAATTTCATTTTAATTTTTAGACATGCATTGATTGAACTGTAGATTGGACATGAAATTACTGTTCCATCTTAATAAATAAATTAGTTCATAGATATTCTAGAAGGCCCAAGTAATGCAAGAATGTGACAGAATAGTATTTATAAATAGTATTGTAAGTGAAACTTTAGTAAGTGTGAAATAAGACATATTACTTCTGTGCTGTTTATCAGCAACCTATTTTATGTTTTAGGCATACAGTAATAAAATTACAAATAATAGTGCAAATGGTAATATAAAATATTTGCATAATAAACCAGCTTATAATAATTGTAATTACACAAAAATTCTTGGTAGGTACTGTCTTTTATAGCATAGATACGTTATTATTTCATTAAATCAGTTAATCTACCATCAGGTCATGCAAACACTTCTAACAGTGGCATTAGTATGACTTCTCTTGACAGCATTTCACTTATTGCAGCCTAGAGCATAATTTTTTGTGCATTCAGTCATTATTTTTCTTTTGCCTCTGTGCCAGTTCCTGCCTGCCTTTAACACACTGTCTCATTGTCTGAATGCTCACAAAAGTGATTTTTCTCCTTTTACCGTATTGTGGAGTAGGTGTGTCAGTGCTACAACACATCACAGAGTGAAAAGGAGGTCAACCAGTAATACCAGATGATACAAGCAGCATTTTCTTTGTTCTCCATCATCTGATTTACTTCCTTGCATTTGAGATATGACAACTGTAACTGTCTTAATTTATTTAGCTTCGTGTTTCTGACCTACAACATACTTTTGGATCAGTGGCAGCTGGAGGAACAACCTTGATGATTGAAACTTGGATGTCTTCCCTACACTGATAGTGGCATGCATTCCTTAGTTCTGTGGTTTTGGAGACCATATATTGCCATGTATTAAGAACATTTTGCAGCCTGCAGATCAAGCTACTGTTTCTGTTCCTTTGTTTTCAGCTGGGTTACCAATCTGCTAAAATCCTGTTGGTCAAGATCCCCCTGAGAGACAGAGTAAGGACCAGAACAATACCTATAGATAAAGGCACTTAGCAGAGACATAATGCTTATGTAGATCACCTGACCAGTAAATGCTCCTTTCTCACACACATCCTTTGTCAAGGCTGCCCTTATCAATAGCAAATGAATATAAGCAAGCGAAATTTTTACTATCTAGAGACACCTATATAATAGCACTTTGAACAGAACTACACTAAGTACATATATCTTGAGAAAAAAATAATGGCACACAGAGAATTGAGGATTTATTCTGTGAGTATTTATTAAATTGATGCAGGATTTTTAGATAAAGACAGTTAATTTACTTGTCTGAAATATATATTAGTTTAATTCTTCCAAAACGATTTTTCCTTTTTTTCCTTCCATTATTTATATCATTTTCTTATGCTTTTTTTTTTTTTTTTTGAGGTGGCATGAGTATCTACCCCATTAGGTCTGTATTTTTGTAAAAGAGTCTCATTCTTAAATTTAGAGGATTTTAAGAGGGATTTTGTAATATGGAATTTCCATAAGTTTGTTAACGTACAGTTTCAGCTCTTCTTTAAAATGATTTGTTTGGTTTGAAATATCAGTATGTTTTGTTTGAAAAAAATAGGAGGAAAAGCATCCTGATGTCAACCTAGCTTTTGTGATATTCCAGTATAAAAATTTGTTGCACATTTTCGTAGCATTTTCCAAGAAGCAATAGTCAGAAGCAGCATTAGGCTATGCTTATCACTATGTCTACTATGTATACAAGCCAGGTAGCTGGGAATGGTTGATGACATAGGAATTTTGCAAAGTGTATTATTAGTGTGATGCCTCTCTCATGTTTGCTGTGTTTTTCTCTATTTTTCTGTAGTGAAATGTTTCAGCATTGAATTGTATGTTTTACTACAATTTTGCTTTAAGCCACTGTTAAAAATAAAATTATCTGTGATAGGAGACCGTTGTACCAGGTTAATAAGATACACTGTCCTAATCATTCATACTTACTCTAAAATACTGGATTGTAATTTTGTAGACCTGAAACGTACTTTAAATCCTGATAAATTGTATTGTTATGCTTAGGCGTCGTGGGATAACCTTGACTCACTAATGGCTGCCCACGGAGCTGCTCTGTCATTCTCCCTTCTCAGGCACAAAAAAATCATTTCAGTTAGGCCTTGGAAGAAAAGTATCTGAGATATTTACTCAATTTGAAGCACTGAATGTTTTTCTAAGATTTTGGAATGAGTGGCTGCTATCTGTCAATATAAAATCTTAACCTTAAATTTAGTTTTAGTATTGCAGTGTCATGTCTGTGCCTGAAGCTCCCATGCTCCAGAACGTGTACTCTGGAGAGTGAAAGGAAGGTGTTTCAGAATATTAGGTGACTATTTCAGTCACATAAAAGATAGCTTTTACCAGAGCAGTCACCATTAAAGGGCCATGCATTAATAATTTTAAATGAAAGGTCTAATTTTCCTGTGCTGCATCTCAAAAAATGTTTCCATAAGTGTTCTTCACGTTTTTTAAGAAAAAATTCTGAGATTAATTTTGTGTTACTTTTGTAATTTGTGCGGCACAGTCATCCTAAGAAGCCAAAATATGTCAGTACTCAACACTTGAAGCTTTTGTCAAAACATAAATAGACCAACTGATCATAGTTTTGGGTCTAAAACATTCTTTGGGTGACCTATTGAGGGTTTGAAATGCCAACAAAAATTAGGGAAATTTAAAGGAGGTAAAAAAAACTTGAACTGACTTTTTAAAAACTAACTGATGATATAATAGATATAACGTATTAAAGTAGTAGATAATATTTACACGAACACCACATAAAACCTTAACTCCAGAAAAAAATCAGAGTTATTTCACTGCCATAATGCAGTGTTAGGAATAGTTCAGTTCATAGGTCCAGTCCCATGACCCTGGTGATGCATTTATGCAGTTATGTTTGCAATTACGCAAGTGCAGTAATGAAACTGGTCATCTAAAAATTAGTTTAATTTGTTTATTTGTTTGTTTTGTGGAGGGAGAGGGTTGAAACTTACTGTAAGGCTCATACTGATATGGAGCCAGAATTAGTGTCTGCTGTGTCAGGGGAGAGTTAGGTTAGTTATTAGGGAAAGGTTCATCCCCAGAGGGTGGCTGGACACCAGAATAGTCCCATCAGGGCAGTAGTCTTGTCCCCAAGCCTGCCAGTGCCTCCCTCTCTTTTGATATGTCTTCCAGGAAGATCTTTTCCATGATCTCACTGGGCATGGAGGTGAGACTGGCCAGTCGTGCCTGGAGTCCTTCTTTTTACCATTTTGAAAAATGGGTATGATATTTTTCTTTTTCGATTGGAATTCCTGTGGAATTCACCTTATTGCCACAATTTTTCAAATATGATGTTGAGTGGCTTGGCATCTGTATCTTTCGCTCAGGATCCTGGCATGTGTCTGGCTGTGTCTCATGAGTTGCTCAGTGTTTCTAATATGAACTTGTTCTCATATAATTTTCTTTATTCCACCTTCTAGCATTTAGGACTGTTGCAATCCTTGGGAATAAAAAAATCAACTTTTTGCAACCACCCTTTATTTTCCTTGTGAAACAATGCACATTATTGGTTTTTTTTCAATGAGAGATAAAAAAACCTTCCCTAAGAAATTCTGCGATGTTCAATCTCAGCTTCCTTGACTGTTGTTCATTCTATTGCATTTTTTTAATTTCAGGCAACAATATTAAAATTCATCTGTACCATGAATTCTTTTTTTTTTGTGATTTACAATTTATTTCAGTCTAAACTGACTCTGAAATGTGCCATAATGCTTTGCTGTTTATATATGTATTTTATTTCAGCCTGCACTGAAGTGCATATTTCCATTTAAAAAGCATAGTAGCTATTTAAAGTTCTACAATCAGAAAATCATTTTAGAATAAAAAATATAAGTCCATTAGGAATTTTTGCAGGACAGTGGGTCTGTCTTTCTTGCTTTTTTAAGAAAAAGAAGCCTTTAGCAATGTTTTGTTTCAGGTGAAAGCTAGAGCCACCTGTAGTGTAAATAGAGTCAAGTATTACATCTCTGCCTTTTTCTCTCTCCATTCTTTTATGTTGGTGGCCTTTTTTGAACTTCTCATACTTCCTGGTATCTGCATAAGCCTGATCTTAATAGTAAAAGATGTTTTTGGGATCTAGTAAGGTTAGTATTTGCAAAGTGTATCTTTGGGTTTTACTGAATGTTTTGTGTTCTTTCTTTAGGAGGTGTAATTGCAAAAAAAAAGCCCAACAGTATTCTCACATTTAATAAGCATTCCCTTTACATGAAAAATAATCAGAAAATAATTTACGTCAGTTAACTGACTATTACATGTAATCCCTGAGCCGTTGGTGTGCCCTTGTGGCAGACAGTGAGGTGTGTCACTAAGAGCATTGCCAGCAGGTTGAGGGAGGTGATTCTGCCCCTCTGCTCAGCCCTGGTGAGGCCATATCTGGAGCGCTGTGTCCTGTTCTGGGCTCTTTAGTACCAGAGAGACATGGAGCTCCTGGAACAAGTCCAGTGGCAGTTACAAAGATGATTAAGAGACTGGAGCAGCTCTCTTACAAAGAAAGGCTGAGTGAGCTGGGTCTATTTAGCCTGGAGAAGAGATGACTGAGATATCATCTTGTCAATGTCTGTAAGTACCTGAAGGGAGGGTGTCAAGAGGATGGAGTCAGGCTCTTCTCGGTGATGCTGAGCAATAGGACAAGAGGCAACGAATAAAAACTGGTGCACAGGAAGTTCCACTTCAGTATGAAAAAGAACTTCTTTACTATGAAGGTGACTGAGCACTGGAACAGATTTGCCCAGAGAGGTTTTTGAGTCTCCCTCACTGGACATACTTGGGAACCGTTTGGACCTAATCCTGTGCAATGTGCTGTAGGATGACCCTGCTTGAGCCGGGAGATTGGACCAGGTTACCCCAACCTTACCATTCTCTGACTCTGTGATTAGCTTTACTTACTGGTATTTTGGTCTTCAAATTCAAGAATGGTAAACTTTTACCCCGTATGTATCATAGGAAGTGCAGCAATCTCTTCAAACAGTAGTCCTAATTTTATATTAAAACAATGTCTTCTTACTTCCTCTTCTGTTTTCTTCTTTGTAAGAACACAAAGTTGGCCTTCAAAAAATGTGTGATCTTAAGGATTTTTTCTGTATATTCTCCAGAGTTTCTGTGATAAATAAAGGGGATTTAATTATTTTTGGGAATGGATTCTGAAAGCTACTTTTCACAATTTTTTTTAATCAGGGCATATGTCAAATATTTTTGAGAAGTAAGGATCTGGGAAGCACTTTGTCTTCTATTATTTGAAATATTTAATTACAATAATTCTCAGTCCTTGTTTTAAACATATTTTAAAGTTCTTTAAAAATAAAAATATTTTCCATTCTTCTTTAAAAATTTAAACCAAAGGTAAAGCTATTATTCTTGTAAATGTCATGGAATATTGTGGTAAATTGATTTTATTTTTTTTTCTCCAAAAGAGATTTTGGAAATCTGCCTTTTATGTGTGTGTGTATTTATGTGTCTGTGTATTTGTGAAAATTTCACCTTTTGGAAAAAAAATAGCATTTAGCATTTACAAAAATATACACAGCTTAAACCAGTCTCTGATTAGTAGAAATGTTACTTAAAGTCAGCTTCTGGTCTTTCTGTCTTGCTTCAAGTTCATTTCTGCTATGTATTCAGAGAAAGACTACTATATTAGAAGGTTAAATATTGCTTATCATCTGGCTTCTGGTTCTTAATAAGAAAATAATAAAAAAAAATAGTTAATCCAAATACCCCAAGAATCAACACCATCCTTACATTGTCCAAATAAAATTCCTGGTTCCCTGAGTTTGGAATTTCACTGTTGTAGTGCATTTTGGTTACCACTGAGTCTTTTAATCTAAAATCCATCATTCAGCCTTTGTTATCATTTCTTTATACCCATGTAATCCCTCCTTTGTACATTATAAAAAAACCCCAAACCAACATTCATGAATACTTGTATTTGTAAGGCTCCTTCACACAAATGATAAAGTTTTTGACCTGATGATTCTGTGGAGAGCTTCTTTGTTCATGTATCTTCAAAGCCTTTCCTGTTCTGCCAAGGAATGTGTAAGAGGATGCAGGTTATCAGGCTTATTAAATAATTTTTAATGTGTACACTCTCAGTTTCTATATTATGAAAAGAATCTTTTCCACCTTCTGTTCATTCCATGTGTTTTCATGTCTTTGTTTTATCATCCCAGCTGTAGAAATTTTTTGCCTTGTAAATTTCAGTTACAGGTATAACCTTTGAGCTTAGACTGGTATCTTACAAAGTGCTACAGAGGTTGTTTTGAAGTATTTGAAATAAAGGTAACTAAGTAATTGAGGTCTTGAGGAGTAACTACTCCTAGAGTTTACTTACAGTATAAAAAATTCTTTTTTTCTGATTCAGGAACACGTGCATCTGGTGTTGAAAAGTGGATATTCATGGCAGTCTTAACACATGCACATTAATTGTCCCCAGAGTACAGAAAAATTCTCTGAATGAAAACCCTCTTGTGAATGATTTGAATGAAGTTACCATTCATAAGGGCTCTTCACTCTCACTGCAATTCCTAACCCTTGGGTCAAAACACACTGTAAAAATAAAGTATGGTTTAAAATGTGAACTATTCTTCTAAAGATCTTTTTTTATGCAAACCAGTGAAAAATTTCCTAACACATATATGAAAATTATAGTCAAAGTCCTAGAAAGTATTGGGAATGTTGTAAATTGTATTTGCACAATTGGTGGGCAGTCTGACAACGATTACAAATATTTCCATGAAGAAAGAGAAACATTTTGTAATGGAAAAAATTGTATCAATGTTTTAAGGTCTCAGCCTCATGTAAAAAAGCTTTAGTCAAGCTGAAATCAGTCACTCATGTAGGTGTGTCCGTTTTTATTAGATCCAACGAGAGAAGCAATAAACCTGAGATCACAAGTGTAGTATTCTTTGCACATTTCTCATGTTTCTAATCATGTGTGCCCAACTATACGTTATCTTCTTCCAGAAATGATGTCTGACATATTTAAGGAAAGATCGTGGCATTAAGCAAAAATGGATCTGTATATGGAGTCAGGGAAGGAGCATCTCTCTCGATACATCCATCACCATCCAATTCCAACATGTGAGAAGGATCTTACAGTGACTACAAGTCAGCTAGTACCCAGTACCTTAAGTACTGCCCAGATGCTGGAGTTCCTAAATGACTTTTAACCAGGCTCATACATTCCAAAGCACCTGCTTATGAAGTTTCATAGTCTTTCTAAACTAGTATTATAGTAATTTTTCTTTGGACAGAAGAACTTTGTAGCTAGCTGTGTTTTCTTCTCAAGGCATCACACATCCTTATGGAAGTTACTTATATTTTAACACTGACTGCTCAACTTCAGTAGTGTCGCTGGTGCAATGGGTAGTGTCTTTTGGTGAGATGTAAGAAAAGTCCCTACATCTAGAGAGCAGTTATTGTCTGCTAGGAAATGCCATGTAAAGCTTTGGGCAATTTAAGAGGAGTAGTGAGGTCAGGTACTTCTCTCATGAGAATACATGTGACTGTATATGATCAACTGCAGAGCAGCCATAGATTTCTGCCATTCTTCCAAAATACCACACACATGAGAAAGAAAATCACTGTAGTTCTACCAGATTGGTAACTAATAACACTGTATTATTTGTGCCCAGACACTGGGTGTCAATAATGGAACTTCTCGTCCAGAAATCTTTATCGTAAGTAATTAAGGATTAAATGAATTCTCCTTTTTTCATACTGAATGGGACCTGGGAGGAACCATCAGGAAAAGCTGTTGTTTCATTCTTTTTAATTTGCACTGCAGTCTGTATTAGGTAGTGAGTTCTTTCAGAGACAGTCTTTCTAATCTGTTTTTTAGAGATGATGAAGCTGTTGAACACTAACTATTGGAGAAGGGCTTATGCATATCTATTTGGTGTGAAGGAGACAACTTCAACTATTTCCTTCAAATATTTTTAGGATCTGGATAAGCTGCTTGATAGCTTTTTGATGTATTTCAGAGAGTAGCTGGGTTAGATCTGCACATATACCAAGATGAAGTAACTGAGCATCCAACTCAATAAAAAGTAAGAGGAGAGTTAACTGTCTATTTTTTATATGACGTATTTGGAGTGGCAACACAAATTTGAAAGACTGAGAGATAGGTTAATGTATTCTGGAGATTGAGAACAGTTTTCCTCTCTCTTTTAGTGTATTTTTTATAAACTGTCAACTTCCCTCTTTTTTTTCCCCCTCTAAGACACTAATTGTGCTATTTATTTATTATATATTTATTTACATGCATGGAATTTCTCAGTGGTAAAATAAGTGATGATTAGAACTTGATTGGTGTATCTGTAGTCTACAAGTTGTGGGATGGAGGAGGCTGATGAGCCTTATGCCTTAGTATGAGGTGTTAGGTGTTAGATATTTGAATTTGACTGGTGTACAGGGGATAGAGACTATCAGGTTATCCCCATGTGGACCAATAGTGACCATAAATGGATTACAGGACTGATCCACAGTGTGTCTGGGCCAACAGTCTTTGTATTGCTGAGACTGACTCTGCCTTAAAAATAAATTAATGTGTGTAACTCTATAGGAAGTAGAGTGTGACACTTTATTGGATGATGTACAAAAAGGGCACAAAGAAAGTACTTTTTCTGGGTCTCATCATGAGATTGTATGTTGTTTGAATTACATTAAAAAACCCCAAATCCCTAAAACAGCTGTTGTGCTATTTAAGAAGTAATGGCTGCCTAGACTATATTTTGGAAGGGGAACATGAAGCTTGATTATTCTTCTGATGAAAGTGATAATGTTTTGTCATTGTATTGATTACCT
Source organism: Platyrinchus mystaceus (assembly GCA_035041135.1). Lineage (NCBI taxonomy): Eukaryota > Metazoa > Chordata > Aves > Passeriformes > Tyrannidae > Platyrinchus > Platyrinchus mystaceus. The sequence continues at coordinate 43,579,834 of JAWWLV010000100.1, forward strand.
TATGTGTTAGTTGAAATTTAATGTGAGAATGTAGGTGGTTAAAAGCCCATTTCCAGGTGCTAGGAAGAATAGGATCAATTTTTTCCTTGAGAAATCTTGTCTGTTTGCATTAACTTCCATTTTTACTGGTTCTGGTGTTATATTTGCAGGTGATAATGAAGGCAGAGTCATATAAAACAAAAATTTTGACCAGAGTGTTAACATCTTGCTGTAAGCATTGCAGCATTTTACTGATAAAACGCTCTTCACATATGTGTATGAAAAGAATTTTCTTAATTATTGGAACACAAGGTTCAGTCTTCTTAAATAAGTAGCCCTGTTAGCTCCACAGCAAAGAAAACTCGTAGCACTCCAAGAGTAAGGAAAAAGTGATTCATTAGTAATTAAATTCCTTTTTTAAAATAATATACCTACATATATATTTCTCTTAGATCAGAATATTTTTGTACCTTCTCTAAGTGGGTGGATTTTTTGAGTTGTGTTATTGGGAAGAGCTCTATTGAAATTTTTGACTTGTATGTATTTCTGTCAATGTGTATGAGAGAGATTAAGAAAAGAGGGGAAAGAGATCCTGTAGACAGTTTCAGTTGCATGTGGGTTTGCATATAAAGGTTGAGGGATTTGTGAGGAGAGGCTTATGTATTCTTCTAGGCTCCACTTGCAAATTTCTTAGCTTTTTTTTCTATTTTTAAATAATTTAATAAGCAGCTTGGCAAAGATATATAGAAGCTAAGAAAATAAAACACCATTTGACTTTTTATGACAGAAATTAATGGCTTTTGTATCAGAAATTGCATCAGAAGTTAACAAGGCCTATTTAGACACATGTGGTAATAGTGAAGTGTAATTAGAAAATAAAGGTAGGGATTATTGGTAAAATAATAAAATATCGTTTTTAGCTAAGCATGTAAAGTTTCACTGATGACCACTGTAAGTTCAAGAGTGCAATTAATTTTAACAGGTATCTTTCAAAAAAATTTCATATATAGTATGTGGAATTATGTAACATTTTTGTATATTGGAATTTGAGTCTAAGACTTTGCAAAGATTTGTACTGTGTTATTAAACTCTAGCTGATTCATAAACGCTGTTTTACTTCTTGAATTTTGAACAGTCTGTGATATTCTGAACAGAACCACAGCTAGATCATACCAGCTGTGGACAGTGATTAATGCAGTGAGCAAGGAAAGCATAGCATGCGTGAAAGGAGAGCATAACAAGGACAAAGGCAGACACAATGATGGTTGTAATGAAGCTGGATTCCCATGAGGGGTAGCATCATAATGTTACTTTTCTCTCTCTCTCTTTTTTTTTTTTTTAATAATTTGAATTTGGTATTGGCCATGACTGTTTATTTTCCAGATTATGTTTATTCTCAAGTGAGTCAACTAACTTACTAGAGAAGGCAGTGCACTTTATAGAGGTTGTGGAAAAAGGTTTAAAAGTAACGGTAGGTTCCCACTTTTAAAGTGATGTTCATGTTTTTATTTACTGGCATGTAATATTACATACTTCTATTACATTTATTCTACGAGGCTCAGGTACTCTTCATTAAAATAATATTTTTAATCATATCTTTTTATGGTTTTTAATTCTGATGGAGTGCTGAATTTGCTCCATCATTACTTCATCCTGAATGTTTTAAAGTAAAATGCAAATCAAGTATTGCATCCAGTAAAATATTAGGGCTTGGTTACAGAACTGGTGAAAACTCATTCCTATTATCAGGCAGTAATAAAGCAATGTTATCATGAATCAATATGAATTAACATTTTCACAGAAATCATGTTATTCTGTGTGGCACAGTGACAGTCTGTGTTTTTTTCAATAGAAATTTCAGCTATGAATACTCACAGCAGAAATGTACAGTAGCAAGAAGTCACTGAGTGTTTCTATTTGAATAGTCATTCTCACTCTGCCTTTATTCTGAAGAAATTTATTATAATCGCTGTCTCTTCTATCCACTGGTGGAAAATTCAAAACTAAAAAAACACAAACAACAAGAAAAACAACAAAACTCATTAGTGGTAAAAATGGGTTGAATCAAAACATTTTGGTGAAGATGCTGCATTAAAATGGTGCACCAAAACTAAAGTAGTCAATGTGTTTTTACTTGAACTACAGCTAATTTAATTGTATCAGAGTTGAAGAAACCTAAAAAATACATTTGTCAGAGTAAGCATAATTCTTCTTCTGAATCTAAATCAAGCTTGACTTTCTTACTGCATTTTATCATAAATCAAATTTACTTGCTAAATAAGATGTTTGGACTGGATGATCAATGGTTGGACTGGATGATCTTAAGCATGTCTTCCAACTTCGATGATTCTGTGATAAGATGCACTGTTAAACACTCTGCTAGAGCCTTTAGAAATCCTATCTGAACTTTCCTGTTATACAAAACTTACTATGAGAGAACCTGCACAACTCCAAACAGTGGTTAGGAGGTGTGAGTTTTGGCTAAAAATGTGATGTCACATGGACATAACAGCTTTTTTCCCCATAGTACCCAAACCAAATCTTACCTTTTGGAGGGAAATTATTTCTTTTGTCTTTTCAGGTCTTTTAAGCTCACATCAAACTTCCAAAAGTAATTTTTTTTAAGACCATTAAGCACTAATGTTTTCTTCCTGAAGTCTACCAGCATAGAAAATTAATTTTGCCTGTATGATCTTTATTACATCATGACAACTGCTACTGTCACTACATTATGGTAGGGTTAATAACCCTTCTGACTGAAATGCAATGTTTCAAACTTAGATTGTTTCAGTGCCTCAAGAAGATGTTCTGCAAAAATTGGTTCTGCTTGCATTTTAGTTCACCTCTGGTTGTATAGGTGTCAGAAATGGCTAATGAACATAGTTGATTTCTTCACAGAAATAAATTATATTAAGTGACATATGAGAATGATCCACTGATTTTTTACGGGTTACTGTCAGCAACTATGAGACATTTGTAATGTTCAATTCCTGCTTATCTAGCTGGATTTGAATTTATCATCTAGAGAAAGGACACACTGTCATTTTCTGTGCATGCCAATGATTGTCTAGCTCAGCAAGTCTCAGATTAATTATTCTCTGTATTTATTTTATAATGTATATGTATATATGTATATTGGAGTGCCTATAGATACATTGTAATTAGAAAATAATATTTCCAAATTTGACAAATTAACTCTGTTGCACTTGCAGAGTTGCCTCCTGTGTGGTGGGTTTTTTTGTGATTTTTTTTTTTTCTTGGTTGGTTGGTTCGGTTTTTTTGCATTAGATTCTGATAATTTTCCAAAGTTCAAAAGTGTGCACAATGACCATCAATTGGAAAAAAAATGAAATTGGCTTTTATTTATTTCATCTAGGCACTTGCACATCTTCAGTGAGAATTATTTTTGTTTATTAATGGGTGGTAACAGCAGTGGAATTTTATGTCCAGGGATAATGGTGAATTTAAAATACAGTTAAAGTTGAACAGCATTCCATCCCTCTTTAATAGAAACATTTCACTCTTTAAAATGGCATTTGTTATGTGTCTGAACTGTAGAAATAAAATGGGAAATTAAATAGGGAACAACATGGTGGTATATATTTTGAACTAGGTTTTGTCCTTCTTTAAGTGGGTATTGTTTTCTTATCTCTAAGTGTTTGGCCCATAAAAGTGGCCCAAGGGAGTGAAACCTTTTATATGTTTTAATAAGCTTAGTACTATTGTAAAAGAACTATTAATGGTTTTATTCTAATTCTAATTGGATATTAAGAAATATTGACTCTAAGTCATACATATCTTATTGGCTTATAATAGGTTTGGTTTCACAAGTAGATGTGTGGAGTAGAATTTTAGGTTCACAACGGTAGTTGTAGGATCTACGTTTTTACTAATTTCTGCATAGCATTTAATCACGTTTTGAAACACACAGGCTTTGAAACTTACAGCAGACTGTTGTTCTCCCACGAAGCAATAAGCTCTGCAGCTTTAAGTAAAGGCAGGTGAGAAGTGACACAACACAGGTCATAAGTGAAGCCAGAGCATGGCTTCACAGCTTAAGATCATGTAATTTTCAGCTTCCTTGATAATCATGGTGATTTTTGTCAGAATTATGTAAGTTGGGAGGTGTTCCTAATGTTGAATGCATCGTGCATAGAGAGACATGCTACAATTAATGGACCTACATAAAGAAAAAGGTATTGATTTGATTGAAGTCAGTGGTTCAGAATCTAGACCCTTATGCACATTTGTATTGCTAATAATTTCTGTCAAAAAGATGTATTTCATGTTGTGCTTACATTTATTTATTTTTGCAATAGCTACTGGAAAATATATTAAAAATTATGGATAGAGCCATGTAGTACCTGTATTTCAGTCTGTATCAGCTTCTGCTGATCTTTGGTTAAAAATAAATGCTTACATATCAATGCTTTTTTTGTTTATGCATGTTTGTCAGAGGAACAGTTTTTCAGTTTTTCCTTTTATGATACAATCAAACAGGTACTAACAGAAAAGGAAACAGTTATTGTGCCAGCCATATTAAATAGGGCTAGAAGTTTTATAATTCATTGTTACTACTCATAAGGGTCTCTATTTGATGGGAGGGGATGTGAAAAACAGAGGCATTTGGCTTCTCTTTGTGTAATTTTAGAAGTTGTTATGTTAAAAAAAAAAATTATTATTGCTATTTCCCATCTTTTAAAAACTAAAAATTATTAAAGTCATGAAAAGAAATTATGGTGCACATAATGATTTCTGTACAATTTTTCAGGTTCTGTAAAAAAAGAAGTTTCTAAAAAAACCCAATAACTCAGATGCAGACCTTCTTTTGAATTAAGTGATTTGGAACAGAGGGATTATGCATACTTGCTAGATCTTTTTTTTGGAAAAGACTCCTAATATATCAATTTCTACGTAGCAAATTCAGGCATTGTATATTGTGACCTGTTAAATTTACTTGGTAGTCATGGAAGTTGCATTTGAATTCCTAATTTAAGGATCTAGAAGCTCTTTGCACTTGGATAAGCTTTCAAAGAAATAAATCAATAAATATTTTCTACCAGTACGAAAGCCCCTAGTATAACACAATACTGCAGCTGAGGAACAATGTTTTAATCAAGGTTGTTGGGTTTTGTTTGTTTATTTGTTTTTTAATGGGATGTATAAATTCATTGAGGTTTAAGGGTTTTTTTTCCTCTCTTAAATACGTTTTTTCTTCAGTCTGTAATAAGATACACTTCAGTTAGGACCTTTTGAATTATAATGAATATTATAATATATATATAATAATGAATTAAAATATTATGATGAATATTAGTTTAAATAACTGAACTAAAAACAGAAGATCAGGTTACAAAACTGATGTCAGGGGGAAAAAAAAAAAAAAACAAAACAAAACATATATCTCTGAAATTTTGATTTTTGGAGTTGAAATATGCTGAAGACCCATATGTAATGCTAAATCCTTTTTTGGGAATTAGTGTGCAACTCAGATTAGTTTTCGCTGTAATTATGGCTTTGGTGACAGATGATGAAAAGTTTAATGAAAAGTCAATTACATAAACTACTTGAATCTCATGGAGCTTAATTATAGGGTCCACATTCTAATAAAATTATTTTTCAAGCTTCATTGAGAGGACCTCACTAAAATTGTAAAACCTACAAGTAAGTTCATAATGAAAGACTTACTTCAAAGGTTTATGTAATGATACATTTACTGGTGGTGTGAAATTACAAGAACTGAAATGAGAGAGACAGAAGGATGATGTGCTACAAATTTGTTTCCTTCAGAAACTGTAACAAGGAAGTGATTCTGTTGAAAGCAGTTGAAAGCACAGCTAATAATATGAAACATGTTACTTTGTATGCATATGCAAAAATTTTTTTGTCTTCTTTAAAGGCTATACCGTCTTGTTAGAAAGAGGATCATTTCAAATAGTGTTTGTCTGTACTTTGTTGTTGTTGTTGTTATTATTATTATTATTACTATTATTATCATTATTGCATTGGGATAATTTCTAGTGTCTGTAGCTGATTGTGCTTAGTAGAAATTATGGTAGGCTTAGCTTTTTGGAAATAAATTATTCCCACGTGGAAAAAAAAGAGTGAAATATGTCTGAAAATGTTAACTGATAATCCATGAGTCGTCTGCTCTTTTATCAGTGGAAAAATACAAAGGCCACAAATTGCTATGTTTTGCAAGCTACATCCTAAGCTTCATTTTAAGCAGAATCAGTAGAAGAGAGGAGAAATGGGGTTTTTAATTGCCTATGATCTCACTTAAAAAGTGTAAATATTAATGCCTTGATGGAAAGTATGTTACATATTTACACCTTAACATTTGCTTTGGTTTTATACTGAAGTAACAACCAAGAGATCTCTGAATACATGTCTTTTAACTTCTTATGAAGCTGCAAAATTGGTGACTGTTGCCTTCCCCTTTTTAGGAAGTGTCAGCCTGATCCTTCTTCATTCTTTCTGATCTTGTTAAGTATCCTTGTGTGGCAGAAGAAAGATCATGCAAAAAGGCATATTACTGAGAGGTCAACTGATACAGGGCATCCTGGACAAGACTTCTGTGTCTGACGTCTACCCCCTACTTGAAATTATGAATAGGTATCCAAGACTGGTATCCATTCTGCTCATTATATTTTATAGCTTGAAGTTTGTGCTTAGGCTCTTGCTGGAGCTGAACAGGAAAATACTGCATGGTATGCAGGTAGCAAAGGCATGCAGGCTGTTGGCCATACAGCAGTTGAATCTTACAATAAATAATTCAATACAGTATTTTATTTAAGAGATGGAACTTTTTGACTCAGACTTATTTAAAAGAAAAAAGCCATGAGGCTTTCATTGCCCACTCTGAATGTGAATGAGAAAGATGTCTGGTGGTGTTATCTTGCACCAATTTTCAAATGTGAAGCAGTACACTGGAGTAGCTGTTGAAATAGTCTCTGTTAAACACCATACTACTGTTGTATTAATAGTAAATGAAAAAAAGGAACTTGTCACCTGTAGCTTTCTCTGATGTATTCCCACCGTTATAGCCTAAAGTTAGTGGAATATGAGTAGATAAGAAAGTAATGATTAAAAGCAAAATATGTGATGGAGACAGTTTTCCTGGCTTGGCTACCTAGTTACATAGCTGGCATCTCTGTCGCTTACAGTGTCGAGAAATTTCCTTTATGCATTTTTATTTATGTCTTAGTGTTAAGCACAGATCACTATTCCTTTGAGAAAATAAAAAGAAAAAGGTGACACTCTAAAAAAAAAAAAAAAAAAAAAAAAAAAAGAGGTGTATATGTCAGTTTATAGGACATGATTAATCCAGAAAGTGTATTTTTGAATACTACAATAAGTACAACACTACTAACAGTGGAATGAATTTGAAGCCAAATGGCTGATCAAATAGTTTCAAAATGAAAGGTTTTTAATTACTGTTTCATATTAAAAACATATGACCCTAAAGGAAAATGCTAGAATTGTGGAAAGGAGGAAGAAATAGTTAATGCTAAGATACAAGAGTGGGAAGATGTCAGCAGAATGTATGTGATTTAGACATAAGACAAAATGAGAAGCAAGATCTCAGGACTGTTAAAGAGACATAGCCTTGGTAGACATAGTAAGGTAATAACAGAAGCTCGGGAAGGAGAAACCAAAGGGAAGAAAAGTGGTCAAAACATTGTTCTGCATAGCCTGAGAATAAATCCAGGCTTCTAATAGTATCAGGGATTTACTTGCTTTGCAATAAATAGTCTCTAAACTGAGTGGAAGACTGGTTGACTGTCTTCTGTTTTCAGGAAGACATACCAACTTTAGTGAATATAAATTGCATTATGCTGGTTCTACACATCAGCAAAAGTAATTGTATGGATGACTTGGAATTAGTAGAAATATATATGATACCATAGAATTCCTTTTTCTAATATGAAAAAAACAACAAACAAACAAACAAACAAAAACAAAACAACCACCAACCAGCAACTTGGTGACGATTTCTGTGTCTGCACTTAATGGGAAATGCTAGAATCAAAAGGGTATTGCTGTAACTTTCTATTTTCCCTATATGGGTGCAAGATAATATAATTACACTGACTTTCTTTCCCTGTCTGTCTGCCAGGCTTCAGGCCAAGGCTCTTTTCTGTAAGCCCTTGCACCTTTCATTCTTTTTTGAAGCTGTACAATGAATGAATCAGGGAATTGCAGAAAGTAAAAGCTTAGGAAGCTTTTGAAAGATGGGAGTGCTATAGAGTATGGAGACAGCAGGCAGGGTGTTAAGCAGACAAGTAGAAAGGAGTCACTATTAGGTTTGGATACAAAGTTTTTGATAGTGGTGGCCCACAGAAGTGGCTTCTGTGAGAAGCTGTTAGAAGTTTCCTCCATGTCCAACTGAGCCAATGCCAGATGGCACCAAGATGGACCTGCCGATGGCCAAGGCCGAGTCCATAGGTGCTGGTGGTAGTGCCTCTGGGATAACAGATTTAAAAAGGTAAGGAATTTGCTGCGCTGGGGTAATTGCAGCCAGAGCAGTGAGGAGTCAGTATATGTGAGAGAAACAGCTCTGCAGTGCAACAGCAACTGGAAGTGAAGTGTGACAGTGTGAGAGAAAAAGGCCTGCAGAAACCAAGGTCAGTGGGGAAAGAGGGAGAGAAGGTGCTCCATGCACCAGAGCAGAGTTCCCTGCAACCTGTGGTGAACACCATGGTGAGGCAGGCTGTGCCTCTGCAGCCTGTAGTGAAGCCTATGGAAGACCCCAAAATGGAGAGGTGGATGTGCCCAAAGAAGGCAGTTGATCCTGTGAGAATCCCCTGTTGGAGTGGGTTTGCTGACAGGACTTGACACAGTGGGGGACTCATGTTGGAGTAGCCCATTCCTGAAGGACTGCACTCAATGGGAAGAAGTTCATGGAGGACTGTGTTCTGTGGGAGGGACCCCAAAATGGAGCAAAGGAAGAATGTAAGGAGGAAGGAGTCACGGAGACAAGGTGTGATAAACTGATGACAATCTCCATTCCCCATTGCTCTGCAGTGGGATAGGGAGTAGAGAAAAACTGGAGTGAAGTTGAATCCAGGAAGAAGGGAGGGGTGGGTGAAAGGTGTTTCTAAGATATAGGTTCGTTTCTCATTACCCTGATTTCATTGGTAATAAATTAAATTATTTCACAAAGTTGAGTCTGTTTTGCCTGTGACAATAATTGGTGAATTAGTGAATAGTCCTTATCTATCCTATCAAAAGACCCATGTGTCTTTTGTTGTATTTTCTGTCCCCTGTACAGGCTGAGGAAGCGAGTGACAGAGCGGTTTTGATCTGCACCTGGTGCCCAGCCAGGGTCAACCCACCACACTGTTTGACCACATTTGTTACATAAGTGATTTTTTTTGGAATATGTAATATCTTCGTGAACAAGATTAATTTTTGCCACTACAATTTAGCTGCAGCTTAAATAAGTATTTGACATCAGCCATATGATATGTTATAGGCTTTTTCGGAGTGAAGGAGGTGAATGACAGTCTTATTTGAACTTGAAATAACTGCTTGTTGGATCTTTCAAATGTCACAAATTGAGTAAAAAAACCTGTAGTTCAGAATCATGTCAATATGTCTGGATGCAATGCTACTCTGACCTTAGTACAGAAATGCAACTTTATGAAACCAATGACATTTATCCTTAGGTAGCTTAGCTTGCTTCTACCTCTTTTCCAGCTCCAGAAAGTAAATGGTTTATTACATATTACAATAGTTTGATACTATATATGCAAAAAGAGAATTGAAATCTCAATTCCTGTAAGATATCAACAGCAGTTTTAATTTAGTGGCTATGCTGGGATGCTTATTCACTGGAGAACAGAATCTGGAATGATCTGAATGATGAGTATGTAAGAGAAATTTTCTAGCAGATAAGAATCATAGACTGGTTAAGGTTTGAAGGGACTTTAAGGGACATACAGTTCAGACTCCTTTGCAATGGGCAGGGACACCTTCCAGTAGACCACATTGCTCAAAGCCCCATCCAGATGGGCCTTGAACACTTCCAGGGATGGGTCCAGTGCCTCACCATCCTTATAGAAAGAATTTCTTCCTTATGTCCAGTTTAAATTTACCCTCTTTCAGTACAAAACCTTTGTCCTGTCACTACAAGCCCTTATGAAAAACCCCTCTGCATCTTTCTTTTAAGGTCATTTTAGGTACTGGAAGGCTGCTGTTAGAGCTGCCCAGAACCTTCTCTAGGCTGAAAAACCCAGTCTCATGTTCTAATATGAGGCTGATAATTTTTGGTATCAGCTGGCTGTGATGCCATATTTCCAAAAGTGAAACAAGACACAAAATCCCTATTACACTCAGTGGGCAAAATGGAAAATAAAGAGTAGTTCTACCTTAAAATTGAGATTGTGGTCAGTTTCCTGAATCAGGGAGTATTTTGGGGTAGGTGGTTACAACTTGGAGACATTTACCGTAAGCTCTGAATTTCTCACTCAGCTGAAATGTGCTCTTTTCTTAATAAATGAGATCACTGATTACCTTTCACTATATTTCCTGTAATTTTAGTACCTGTGAGTCAGCAGCACAGAGTTTCTTGTGAGACGAGCTCCTCTGACCGCCCTGATAATTCCACACCCGGAATGGAGAGATAGTGACTTTTACATGTTTTCATTTTGGAAGCCGTTTTCCAACTTTGCATAAACCTGCATTGCAGGCTATTGAGAAAGATAAACAAGAATTCAGTTTTCAATACTTATCCACAAAGAGACTTCCTAATTTTCCTTCAGTTGTCTTTTACTCTTCTAGAAACTCAACAATTTTTAGAAAGTTAGCAAAGTTGATTTTAATGCCATTCCTACTGTCTAAAACTCTCTGATATTTTAAATGTATTCTGTTAAGTCTGGCCATAATCAGCTGTTGTGCCTTGTCTTAGACTGTAAACATTTAAGGGAGGAAGATTAAGATTGTAAATATTCTTGGTGGAAGATTATCTTATGTGGTTTTATTGGATATAGCAAAGTCAGATCCTATTTTATGAGAGAGCTAAATGTTCTACAGATACTGAATAATGCTGATAAATGGGTATATGACAATTAAAAAATGTGATATTTTAAGTATAGTGGAACTATAGTGAAAGAATGAATGAAAGCGTATGTAATATTCCTAGTTTGTTTTTTGTTTTTTTTTTTTTTGAAGGGGCTGAACTCCATTATTACTATTTTCTGATTAATTATTATATTCTTAACAATGATCTAGTAAATCAGGGTCCAAAGAGCTATTCCTACCCTGAGTGGTTTTATTTTGACATGTATGAGTATGTAATAGTAGTTGAAACTTTATTTAAAGTTTGCTTTGGAAAAGTGCCTTAGTTTGTAATATTACTTCCCTTCATTCTTGTTTACCCATTCATTAGCCTTATTTCACTGGAATTTTTCTTGATTTCTGCCAAGATTACAGGGAGGAAAAACAGACCCTCAAACCTTAAAAAAAATTGAAAAAAACAATCAATAAATGGAGAAACTTAAGGTCCACTACTGTTGTAGCCTGGATATTTGTGAGGATCTTTGAAACACAAAGGTTTCATGAAGTGTTATGAAGAATTGCACTCGATACATATGGAGATTTCTTACATAAAGACACATGATATGTACTTGGCTTCACTTCACAGGAAATACTTTCACTACAGGATGTGAGAATTTCCACTTGGGTGTAAATGTTTTATGCTGTAGGATCAGGCCTGTGTTTACTTTCATTGCTGCAAACCAGCTCTGCCCTCTCTCCTGTATCTCACCATCCAAAAAGCTGAACTCAATATTAACAGTGCTGGTATTTGAAATGTTTATATGTCTTTTTCTCCTGGTAGTTTTTTCCTTGTAAATAGAGCTCTAAAAATTAATTATAAATAAGAGCAATTAAAACTACTTAGCAATTAAAACTAATTAAATAAGAAACAAGATTAGGATAAATAGATATGTGTTTTCTACTTGCTGAAATGCACATATGTCTGCAATAAAATTCAAGAATTCTTCTCTCTGGTGACCAGTGACAGGACCTGAGGGAACAGCATGAGGCTGTGTCAGGGGAGATTTAGGCTGGATATTAAGAAAAGGTTCTTCACCCAGCGGGTGGCCAGATACTGGAACAGGCTCTCCAGGGAAGTGGTCACTGCACATGGAGTGATTATTGGGACTGTCCTGTGCAGGGCCACAATTGGACTTGATGATTTTTGTGAATCCCTTCCAACCCTAGTTCTATGATTCTATGAAAAGAATACTGTGCTTTTACTTGCTGAGCAAAACCAATATTCAGTCTTGAATTTTAGTAAATAAGTTTTAAATCTTTTTAAAGCAATTTTTATTAAAAACTTTAATTTTTTTGAATTTTTATCTGCAAAACTCAAATTAAGCATAGTATGAATCAGTTCATTTGAAAAAGGCTTGCTTTTGTTTCATAGGAAGCTAGGTAAAACCTTAAATGTAAGAACTTCTTTGACTCCCATCTATTTATCAGCTTTCTCTGCAGTGTATTATGAGTACATTAGTTCATAACCTATGTAATGTATTCTATATTCTCTTTTTTTTGTGTGTGTGTGATGATAACTGCTAGATAACTAACAAGACTTGTTTGTGGTTACTTGATATGGTAAAGACTTTGCTAGAGCAGAGGTATGAATAGTTATCAGTTTATGGCTATCCATTCAACTTCGATGCAGTCTACATTGACACAGTGCATAAGGAGCTAAGCTCACAGACTTCTGTTATTGTTGGAAGCTATGTAACTAATTACTTCATCACAGTGGTGATCACATGTGTGCTGATCAACATGAATCTAAGAATAACAGACCAAATCTTCATTTTCTATAAATTTGAGCAGTGTCACTGTAGTTACTGAATTTTGGGCAGCTTACAGGATTGAAGAAATTAGGCTGCTCATTATTTTACATAATTAGGGACATGTCATGAGTAAAACCTCTGGAATGAAACAGTATCAATTGATGATTTAGGTGATTTTTTTAATTAAATGGAAAAAAATATTTTCAAAACAATCAGCCTTCAAAGTTTGCCTGATTGAAATGATCTTTTTCAGAAATTTAGTTATGTCATAAACTTGATCAATTTTGATAGCAATATGTCAGTTCAGAAAAAAGGTGTTCTTCCAGAATCTCTACTTCTTAAATTCTATAAATGTAAATGTGCGTTCGTGTTCACTGTGCCGTATCTTGCACAACCTTTATTTTGTGAGCATAACTGTAAAAACTTTTAGGAAGTTCTATATAGTTTTCCCTGCAAAGCAGTACTAGTACTGGAGTCATTCAGAGTCATACAAAGTCTAGCAATATGGTCAAAAGGCTGGCCCTATTTAGGAATACCAGGCAGCAGTATTTCTTTGGCACAGGATTTCACCTACTGTGATCTACAGCAAAATTTACTGTTTTGCTCACATCATTTTAAGAATCCATTACTTTTGTTTTTAGAAAAGCAGTTAAAAACAGAAAGGCAAATCCATAATGGGTTTAATCATCTGCATGAAATATCCAGGGTGGCATTTTTTTTCACTACTCTGTGTTTCAAGTTTCCATATTATTCACTTAAGCACTCAGTTCTGTGGTGTTCTCTTTTACACATTCATCTGATCTTGGGAGTGAGATAGCTGCTTGTAGAAGTAAATGTCTGAATATTGGAGGGAACTATGAATCTTTTATCTGTTCTTCATTGTTCATTCACATGAAAGTGTGCACACCTGCCCGATTTTCATTGCCTTTTTAGTTCTTTCAGAAAAGATGTTAATTTAGTCAGTCTTGAAAGGTCACAGTGAATCAGAATGTAGGGAAAAGCATGAATACTTTCAAATAACGATGTAGACAATTGGGTCAGGCTCCACAGAGCAAGATCCAATATTTGTTCTATTTGCAAGTTTGGCAATTAAAATTGCTTGGTCATAGCAATCCCACCTTTTAACAGTGTAATGCTTTAGTCATTGAAAAAATGTCATATTCCTTTGCTATGGTGCAGAGGAATCACCTGTAAACAAGATAAGAAAAAAACTGAGGGCACAGTGGAAACATTCACTGGGACATGATCAGAAAGCTTAAGAAATAAGACCTGACTTCGATCAGAAAGGACTTAAATTCTCAGATCTGAGAGAACAGGGGAAGCTCAAGATATGAATCAGATAAAAAAATCAGTTCCACATAGTATAAAAAGAAAATGTGCTGGTGGGTTGTGAAAAAAATTTGACATCCAAGTGTTACAGGAGATTTGAACTTGGAAGTCACCAATATGGAAAGATTACAAACGTACACACAAAATTTCATTTTAATGGTGACAAAACAAATATCTTATGGTTTGCAGAATCAAGGGAGCTCAGTGTGTGTAGTGCAGTATGGATTGGTATGGGGTTTTTTTTTGTGAGAAATTATAATGAAATTGAACAATTTTGTTGTTCAGTACTTTTGTCAGTTTTGAAGTGCTGTGGCTACATTAACGGTTAGGCAGGCAGTGTAGCATGATATTCTGAGTCCCCATCCCTCTGCAAGGTCCATGTAGTTACTTTGATGCCTGCTTGAGGTGTCTGTGGCTAACGGTTAATTATAATGTCTTACCTAAATTACAACTGACTAGAACATGTGTATGTAACTGTACTTACAAGATTGACTTCAGTATGGGTAAACTCAAAGGTGAGGAATGCTTTTGACACTATTGAAAGTGTTGGAGTTCTTTTCTGCTGCGGTTAAAATGCACATGTGTAGGTTAGCTTTATGCACTCAGAAGCAAAAACACTTTTTTTTTTCCCCTTTTTTTGTTTGCTTTGGTAAGTCATATAGTCAGCCTTATAAGTTTTGATTTTCTTTAAAGACATAATTTGTAATCTTGTTCTCAAAGCAAGATTAATTCCTTGAAATAACAGTAGTTCTTAACTGTGGAAAGTGAAATGTGTCCTTTTAAAATTAAGCTATCACAGATTTTTTTTTCTTTTTTTTTTTTTACTGAATTTATATTCATAACATAAAATAATTTAATGAAAACCTGGTCTTGTATACACTATAGTAATTCCTTCATTCTTACTGTCTACATATACAGCATGTAGCTCTTTGTCTCTAGGAAGGGAGAGTTGCAAATATCCTATTACTCTTGTCCTAGTAACAGAGTACAACTGCAGAGAAGCTGCTACATCCAGTCAGTAAGAACCTTCAAAATAAACAGAAAACACAGGCTTAGTTCACAATGTTCCTGGCTTCTGATATCAGGTAGAATGTTACAGGTTGGAGTTCATTGACTCTTGCATTAGGAAGAGCAAGGACTATACTTGTGTTATATTATATTCCTGTAGTGTATACCAATCCAGAACTAATTAAATAATCACCTTTTATATATGGTGTTGTTACGCTATAGGCTGCTAGAAAAGTTCAGTATGTTTGTATCAACACACCATACTGCTGTCTATTGAGAAGGGAGAAAGCACGCAAAGATTTAATCTTTTTATTCTTAATCATTAGATGTGTTGCCGGGGTTAAGGCCAAACACATAAAAAGCTAAATCTGGTACTTCAGTGGGCTGATTTCCGTCTCTGTCAATAATAATTTTATATTGATTATTCTCCCACCTTCCTTTTGTTTTGGTGCCCTATATTGCACTACATTGTACTCTTATTATTACAGTGAGAAGTAAAGAAAAATTAAAACAAAAAATTAAAGAATTTTTGTTTTTTTTTTTTTTCTGGGAGTTTTTTGAAAGCTGTCTAGTTTTAAAAAAATATTTGTTTTAGAAGAGGGAGCATCAAAGTCTGACTTCTCAACTCTAATTAGAATTTTTTCCAGTTGTGTGTTGCAGCTTTTGACACAGTAATATGCCAAATATTGAAAAACCAGAAGCTGCTTTTCTAAATGGAACAATACACATAGTAATTAATTTTTGTGATTTATGAATACAGTAATTCATTCAAGAGGTTTTACTAATATTTTATGCAGGGCATTTCATGTTAAGGAACATAAATATAAAATTACAACTTTCCAGAAAGCCCTTGGAAACAAGCAACTTTTATACATACCAAAGCTATCAAACATTTTTAATTTTTAATAAACGTATGTGAGTGACTGGTGATATATTAATATGTAATGATTGTATTTTTACTCAAATTTTTACTTCAGTTTATCTGAGGTTTATATTGGTTTGGGTTATCCCTCTGCCTTTTTTTTTTTTACTCTGCTTTTGTAGTCTTTCTATAAGCAGATCGTAGCTTTGATGATGCACTGCAATGATCAATCGTAGGCATCTTCTACATTTTGAATATGCTATTGAGATTCAAACATATAGAAATTTGAATTCATAAAGAGCAAACTCAAGTTCCCAATTCTCTTCAGGAAATATTGAGCCATTTTCAAGTATACTTTCAAGAGTTTGCCAAAGCCTGATATGGAAAATACAGTTTTCCTAAATCTGTAATTTCTGAACGTACATATCAATTAGATATAAACATGTCTATACATATTTACTGCAATCTTTTTTAAGTGAATATTGTAATTAACATGGCTGCTTAATTAAAGCATTCAATTCTATGATTTAAATGGACACACACAATATTAATTATATACCTCTGAATTTTAATTATGATGCAGTGTGATATATTTTGCAGAAATAATTTATTATCATTTCATAGAAGATAACCTTTGAGAACATACCTCTCAGTGTCAAAAAGAGCAGTTCTTATTCAGTATGCTTGTGCAATGTAAGCTCATTTCCTTAGAGGAAAGAGTGTTAATTAAACCAACATTTTTCAATACTGATATGCAGAGGACTGCAATTTTCAAAGACTAATAAGTTTTCCAAATAGATACCAGTTTTCACTGACACTCTAAATTTAGATTTGAGTGCAGTTTGTTTGTTTGTTCATTTTCGTTTCCTTTGCCCTGATAAAAGTGTCACTGGTGTTATAAGTAGATATGACTTAAACTGGAACATTTCATTCAATGCATGAGCACAAATCCCTACACAAATTTTGTAAATATAGTGACAGTAACCACTGTAATACTCCTCCTATGTTTTGCGACATTATCTAAGTAGCATAATCCTGGAAGTAAGTAAATTGAGACATGGAGGCTAAGTAATTTGCCTGAAGCTAAACAGCAAGCAATTAACAGAGATAGGATTAGAATTACAAAGTTTTGGCTCTCAGCCCTCTCTTCCATCCAGGAGCCAACTGCCACTTTCAGTGTTTTTGGCTTCCAGTTTTATCTCTTGAGACTAAACTTCAGTAAATTCTTTTTCTTGTTACTACTTAGATATAAACTGAAAAGGAAGCCATGACTAGGATTGATACTACTTTTTTGGGGTTTTGTGATAATTGGAAAGAACATGTTTGCCTGTGAAAGAAAATGGAGAGTGAAATCCTTATTGGTGGTTATATTTTAGTAATCTTTTCTTTTAAAGATGGGCATGAATTGTGCTTTCCAGTTATGATGGAGATTTCAGAGTGAAAATCTCTTCTGACAGGGCAAATGCAATTTTTAAAAAATTTATTTTAAGACAGAAATCTTTAATGTGTTCTACAAAAGTCTTATGTTCTTTGACTATCAGTTATATGTAATGTTATGATTTCTTGGTGTCTCTTTTTTTTAAAGAAGAATAAATTTATGTTAAAACAGAGGAATGGAAGATATCATTAGTAAGATATAAATTATATAAAGGTAAAAAATATAAATGAGATAGGCATGGCACAGCACTGTGGGACAAAATTATCTACCTAGGTGTATTTTTAACCACTGAAATTTATGTGAAAATCACTGAAGTAACATGACTAATCATGCAAAATCCTTGTAAAGTAAGTGCAATGCTACACCAACATACAAGGTATCAAATAATTGTACTCTTCAGTGATTTTAGGTAATAGATGGCAGAATGTTGTTGTATGAAGTGCTATTAAAGATCAGAATTAAAACAGAAATGAACTTGTGGTAAGGAGAGGTTTACCTTTATGTGATGTGTTTCTTTTTGTTGTTTTTCTCCTATTTAATAAAATTTCTGATCTGGTAACATCTTTGTTTTTCATATCTTTATACGAGGTTTTACTGTTCACCTTCTTGAATATATTCTATATCATATGCTTCAGATTTATGGTGGCATAACTTTATTGGAGAGAAGCTAGAGCAATTTAGCTCCTGTAGAAGTTCATAGAGGAGGTGCAGTTTTGTACTTAAAACTGCACCTTATGAGTAGTATTTTTTGCATTCCATTGTCCTTTCTGACAACAAAATATGACCGGTATTCATAGGAGAACCTATACACAGTAGGACACTTGTACGTTCCTGAAAATATACAGTATCAAAAATACTGCCAGTGTAAATACATTCTAATCAGTGCTTTTATGTCTGCATAGCCATATCCCAGAGCACACTCCTTGTACTGTGTTAACCATACTGATGTATCGTAAGTGACTTGTAAGCAAAGAACTGGGACAATCCACTGGGGCCTTTAGTCACTGTATCTTTTTTAATATCTATAAACAGTTTTCTGACCTAGTTTATGAATGTCTGCTTGTGCATCAGCAATGCTTCATCTTATGGGGCATGTTAACCTGTCTCATAGAACCACTGAAAGTGGGCTGCACTGTGTAGCTCACAAAGCATTGCTGGTAAAAGGAATATATATATATATATATATATATATATATATATACAGGAATATATTCTGTCTACTTGGCTGGACATCTAATTTAGGTTTCATCTCATTGATTACTTGTAGGCAAATGGTAACTGTTGTTTTATTACTAATAGAGGGTAGTGTTTATCAAGTTTTGGGATTAAGTAGTTCTAACCAATTGAGAAGGAAAGAAGGACTTGAGTCTCTACTAACTAGTAGGGGGGGTTAATCATTATTTTATAGAAACCTTAATTATACAGTCTTCTTCTTTTTACCAGTTTAGCTGCATAAATTATGCTTATGACAAATCATGTAATTTCTTAATGCTGTTTTACAAGTTGAAAGTTATCTTGAACCCCTTTAATGCCTTACACTGTATGTGTTCACATGGACTGTAAGATTTGATTAGATGCATGCACACTTCTGCTTGAATAGGAGTTAGAGAATTTGCTTATATGGCTGCCCTGCCAAGCATTAAGACTGAGTAATATTAGTATGTAGAGTCAGTATTATGACTAGATAGGTGATCCTGCTTTCACAGTCACTAACCAGCAGCTTGCATGTGCCTAAATGGCAAAATATGCATTTTGTTGTGTTTAGATAAATAAAAGAGTGGAAGTTTCATTCAGTTGTTACAGTGCCCCAATTTTATGCTTACTTGTTTTGGTACCTTCATTTGAGGATTTTAGTAAGACTGAAGTGCTGCCTCTAAAGGTCATCTCTCTAGTCATAACCCAGATATTCTGAGTCCCTAATTGAAACCTGTAGTATCTTATTATTCCCACTTTTCTTTTAGAGCAAAAATCTTCTGGAAGGAGATCGGCTTGCCTGGCATTTTAAAATCCACTGCCTCTACTTTGCACATTGAAGAGGAGTGTCAGCTCTCAGTTACCAAATAATTCATATGCAGTCTGCAGACATTAAAATTTGAAAAAGAAGCAGTAGAGAGCTTTGAAGCGGAATTTCCTTTCGTTAAATTAGTGAATATGACAAGGTTATGTAATATTCCTGGGGGATAAAGTGGTGCACGTCACTAACCTTTTAGATTCAAGAGGCTTCATGCTTTTCATTTGCTGCTGAAGGAAGGCTTAGTTCTGGATTAACTAGCAGCAAGTTCCTCTTTCTTACTCAGGTAGATTAAGCCCCTCCTAGCTCTGCATATACCGTGTGGGATAAATTCTGTGTATACACACAATTCTACACCTATTTTTGTTTTGTATTCTGCATCTGAAAATGTGCTGATTTATGACTTAAAGGCATATGTGGAGCTGGGTTAATAGTAATAAATAGTGGGTTAATAGTGTTGGAATTCCTATGGGCAAGGGACAATTCTTGCCCTTCTATGCATTTACAGCTTAAGGAGTATTATTTTGTGCTATCTATGCCCGCATCTTTCAGTGCTCAGGTTAGTCAAATACTAGAACGCAAGCATCCTGATTCTCCTTTCTTAAATTAGTGTAAACTAGAATTTTTGTGCAGAAACAACTGAACAGACACTAAAGCAAATAAGGGGAGATTTATAAGCAAATGTATAAAAATTTCATTTACTGTCGCAATATATAAAAGAAGGCTGAAGTTTGCACTGAAGATCATGTGTGTGAAGTACTAGCAGCTGAAGCCGTGTACCCAGCTTGGGAGTTGAAGGCAGGAGGAGACGGGTGTGGGAGTGTGTCTGGCTTTGGGAGGCTTCTCCTTTGTTCTGATCATCCATGAGATTGACTCTTATGAGACTGTAAGCCCTGGCTTCCCTTTAGGTTTAGCACAGTATTGCTCTGATGAAGCAGTAGTTAATGGCTGGTCTCAATTTTACACTAAATGTCCTAATAATTTGTCATGAAGCCAACTTAAATTCTTACCAGGTTGCCTGCAAGACTTTTAATAGAAAAAGCCCAGCAATAAATAATTCTTCCACTCGGTCCTACTTAGAATATGAATGTAATGATATGAATAAAAGGCTTTTTCACAGGTTTTTCACAGAGATTCTTCATATTTGTGAAAGCCTTTTTCTTTCTTTGAGTTATTATGAACTATAAACGAGTGTGTGCGTGTGTGTGTGAATGATATTACTTGGCAAATAAATGTCTCCTGCTGTCTGCGTTGGTTCGTATACCTCCTATGTCCCTAGGGCTCAGGTAATTTCTCTCTAAAAAAGCATACATAATCCACAATGAAGTGAGTCAGAGCTTAGAGGTACAAATTAAGAATCTGCTATTTTAACATTAGACCTTTTTGAAAATGTAACCTACCTATTCTGCTTGTGAGGCCTTACTTGTAAGTCTGTAATTTGATTTCATACTTCAGGGAAGAATGAACCTAATGGTCAGCCTGCTAAACTGACACTGCATTGCAGGAAATTTGAAGACATAAAAGATAGGCTTGACTTTTCATATTTTCTTCAAGAGATCTTTTATTTTTCTGAGCTGCTGACTAAATCTGTAGGATAGATATGGTCTGGCAGATTGAAGGCTTGGAATTGGAGATGACTACTAAATTGGAGAAAAAAGCCCCAAACAAACAACCACAAACTTCCCTCAAAAAAACCTTTCCTTTATTCTGAATGCTTTTGCATTTAGAAGAAAACAGAGAGAAGTTGGGGTGATAAGTGTTTTGATTATATTATGAAGATTTTATGAGTATTGTCAGGGCTGAGTTTTTAAGAGGATGCTGGGATGCTTGTAAAGGGAAATAGCTTGATTTCCTTCACCCAGGATTTAGGGAAACCTGTCTTTGTACCTGCAAATAGTTTTTATGAACCAAATGGATCAAGGTTTTCAGCTGGACTTCATTGGCATGGCTGCTTTGCATTTAGTAGTTCACAGATACAACGCTGATAATTTTCATTCACAAGGTAATCAAATTGTTTATCTGCTCAGAATATGGTGGGATTTGAAGAGTGTGTTGTTGCTGTTCTTCTTGCTGAAGGATGTAAAGCAGGTACAGTTTTAAGAGGTTCACAGTGAGAAATAGGAAAATTTCACCATCTTGTGACTGACAGACAAGAGCCTTTAGGAACATACCACTTGTTAATTTAGGAATTTCTTTATGCAGATTTCATGAATACAAATTATTGCTGTCCTTATAGAAATAAAAACTAATTAACTTTCTCACATAGCCAGTTTGCATGTCTCCTGTACATGTGGGTTAGAATTAAGGTGGAACAATTGCTTATAACATTGATCAGTCTAACTGATGGCACAAATTATGACTAATGAGTAAATTAACAGAAAATGCTGTGAAATGAATGTGTTTTGAAAATTCCTCTTAAGAAATAAATGAGCACAAAAAGCTTTTCTATTATGTACTATGTGTGTTTATATATATGTATAATAATTTTTTAATATATTAACTCCTAGAGTAATTGTGAAAATAATAACTCGTGTAATTTGTAATGTATCAATACAATATTAGTCTGAGATTACATGCAACATTTGCCTTTTTTACTAGGATAGGAGTAATCACCACCTTCACCGTTATTGAATGTGAATCAGTTTATGGCCTGTTTATTTAGAATATATCTGTGGGATGCAGTGAATGGTGCAAAATAGGAAACAGGGTGAATAAAGGGTTTGGGGTTTTGGTTTGCTTTGGTTTGGGGTTTGGGGTTTTTTTATGTGTGGGTTTTGTTGTTGTTGCTGCTTTTTATTCTGTTTCTTTGGACTTCTACTCTGTGTCAGAATTTTCTGAGTATGTAATTTAGCATGGGAAGAATTACTTCAGAATTTTTTACTCAGAACTAGTCTGGTTACATATCCCACTGAAAATTGATGTCACTAGACCTGTAATACATAAGGTCTCTACATTAAGTGACAATTATTCTTTAAATGGTATGTGTGCAGTATTTCAAAGTGCATGGGAACCTGCCAGAGCACATTGTTTACTCTGCCCTCACCGTGCATTGCTGAATCTCAGCTGAAAATGTTTCATGGGAACAGTTGTGAATATCATCTTCCAACTTTTATTGCTACAAAACAAGTCTTTACAATCAAAACAGTTACTTTACTTTTTAAGGAGTCTCCTGTAATATCAGTATGTGTTAATTTACAAATGAGGCATTCGAAAGTCTAGCGGTTTTAATTTTTTCTGATATCTTTTTTACTTTATTCACCTTTGCTATGAATGTTTACAAATGATGCAATAGAATATATTTTTTGGCAATTTTTATTCTGATTTAGGAAACTTTTTCATGTTTCCAGCATATGATGAAGTTGAATTATGATATACCAGGAACTCCATTCACTCCAAGTAGAGAGTCTAGAAACAAATGCTTAAAGGTCTACATTCTCTAAATATCTCATCCACATGCTGAGCTTGCTGTACTGGCACTGAAGACATCCCATTAGCTCTCACATTATCTTTAAAGAAGGTGAAGTCTTATCCTCATATTCATCTTTTCATGAGAAGAGTATGTCCATAAGAGTAGTTCTCAGAAGCTGTGGAAAGAAGAGGACTGAACTGGGAATTTCAAAAGTATTTTGTCAGACATTTTATTTGAGTGTAGAAGAAAAGTAGTACATGTCCTTAAAACAGAGCACAGAGAACAGAACGGCAAATTGAAAACAGATAATTCTGTAACGTGATGAAATGTTAGTTAATTCCATTCACTACTTTGGAATTCTACTTAAATTTTTAAAAGGCAATGTGGAGGTGCAAAAGAAAAGAATGAGATGTCTTATGTTTGTGCCAAGCTATTCAAATGTTCCTATCCAAATGAGTTATTTTAGTGTCTTGTTACAAATATGTTTTATGGAGTCTTGATGTGCAAAAAAACTCCACTTCTTTCTGGATAGTGTTAAACTATGTTTATTTGAGAAGTTCCTGTGCCCTCTGAGGGGACAGCTTGACTGTTGAAGCAGTAGCCTAACTTCTATGGGTTTAAACTCCTTAAAACAAATAAATGAAAGCTTAGTGTATTTAAGATGAGCTAGCAATAAGTTCGATTTTCCTTCATATATTGGAGTGTAATTTGCGGTAGTTCAATAGTTGTCACTTGAGCTTCTTAGGAATCCCAACAAGAAGTGCCTACCAAGTAGCAGAGGGTGGGAGCCCTCAGATCTTGGATGACAAAGCTTATGGTACTCTTCCTAAGTCCAAGCTGTGGGTATCTTCCACTGTAATTTTTTTTTCCTTAACAAAGGAATGTGTCCAAATTCAGTACCGAATGTATCTACGTTCAATATTGGCATGAATATCTGAGTAGGGACAACAAGCAGAAACAAACAAAACTTGGATGTTTTGCATTTAATAGCCAATAATGCTGCATTTTTGATGATGCCCACAAGAGAATGCAAGTCCAGAAATAGGTGCCAATTTAAATTAGTTTCACTGCTTTATTTTAATTATACTTCTATTATTTTAACTGCAGCATTATTGAGATGTCACCAAGTAGAGTTTGAAAAGTGCTAGAAGACTGTGTACCATATTGGTAACATATTACATCTTATTTTTTTGGCAGATTTAATTGCACAGGAAGGTTCCCATATAGATTGTTGCTGTGCTTAATGAAGTGTGCTGTGGAGAGTTTTTCTTGGACTGTGCACTGCTGTTGTTAAGGGAAATTGAAAATAGTTAGTTGTCAGTTCTCAATCAAAATTGCCCTCATGTTAATAAGCACAACTGTGTGTGCAGTTTAATTGTGTTTGCTATCAGAGTGCCTAGCAGCTTAGGTCAGAATCAATGTCAAGAAACTGACAACATTAATTGTGGAGATAATTTGTGTCAAATTTTAATTAACAACCTTTATAAAGATAAAGGAAACAAATACTACTTTTCCTTTTTGGTTCTGCTGGGTTATGATTTCACATACCCCTAGACTGATGGTGGTCGCTTTGTGTGTAGCAAGATGAACATGTTGATTGAGTAATGAAAAGGTGGATTGCATACCTGTCTTTCTCCATGGGTGGCTGGCCACTATCAGACAATAGTCTGACCATCTCTTGACCATAAATTAATTTATCTTCACAGCTTAAACATGCAGACATTTTTATCCTTCTGGTGGTGCTGCAGAGCCTGAAATGGAGAATTTAGCAGGTTTTCGAAATTATATTAGATTTTGAGAATTTAAAGGTGAACTGCTGAAAATGGCCATTGTATAGGACTACTATGAGCTTCCTGTTCAGATAAATTTGTCTATGATCTAATAATAATTTATGTTTTTTGATATCATATAACGTCAAAAATAAACTGTCTTACTTTCTTGATTAGGTACTAGAGAGGAGCTGTGGCAGTGTTTCCACAGGAATTTCTTACTTACATAAAAAGAAGTTTTGACCAGTTGCATACCTATTTTTTTTCAGCTAGGTTATTGTCTAAGTGAAACACAAACATCACCACAGTTCCCTTCTGTACTGGATTTTGAAGATTTTTTAATGATGTAGCCAATATTAGTCTCCACATACAATAATGTGGCCTTAATATACAACCTTTAAACCTTGTTTATCTTGAAAAATGTCTACAAATTAGAAATTGCAAAATTATGTACAACTGCACTTGTCTTTTGTCTCTAATGCTTTGTAGCAAGTGTTGTTAGGTAAGAAACAACAGCTTTACTAATTATTGGCTCAGCAAAAATTAATGTAGGACTGAAAAAATATTTTTGTTCAGGTAGCTTGAGGCATGTTAGGTTATCAGCCCTATTTCTGCAACTCCACTATGTAGATATATCTCTGCAGAAACTAGTCAGCAATTTTTGTACAAGTCGTGGCAGTTATAATCCTTTACCAAGTTTAGCCCAGTTCTTCATGAAAAAAGTGTTAGAAAACTGTTTGGACCTCTAACATTAATTGTTTGGTGGAAAATTTTTAGTTTCACTTATTGCTGTTTGAACTATTTGCTGCCTATGAGCTACTATTCATAGTTACTGTGTACTGTTGGACTTGAAGTGTTTCTTTTTCACTAGTTTGAGTTCTAACACTGAATTCAAAAAACGTCAAAAAGAAAAAAATAAAAAGAAAATGGCAGCACATCATTTTTCACTTGATGGCACACAGTCAGAACTTGTGCCTCTCAATATCAGTATATCAGATTCAGTCATGTCTCTTTACATATCAGAGTGCTGATTTAATACACACGTAGAGAGGGATTCAAAGATAGTTTTTGTGAAACCCAGATGCTCTTCATCAGAACACATTTCTGTCTTTTCTGTTAGTAGGGGAAGTATTTATAGTTTCTTTGCTCTAAGTGTGTTTTATTTGCTATGGTTTTAGTAATTGTTGACATCAGAGAAGTTCTTTCATAATTTTCCCATGGCAGTAGTGTCACACTATTTTGCTGTGCTCAGATTTGCTCTTGCATTTGGATTTAGGTATATTTTCACAAGGCAAATTAGAAGAGTAGATAGTTCAAGAACCCATGAGCATTCTGAGAAGTTGAGAAATAACAAATTTTCCTAACATTTCTATGAAAGAAAAAAAAAGAAGCCTGCAGATTTTCAGGAACATTATAGTTTTACTGCATTTTTAAAAAATACCTTTTTTACATTAGGGATAGGTTAAAAAAACCCCCTCCTTATTTAATTTTGTAAACCTATTACAATCTGCATTCTCTCATATTTAATGCAGCAACATAACATCAACCTACTTATTTTGTTTTATAGTAACAGCCACATCATATTTTCTTGGCATGTTAAATTATCTCAGGATTTCTTCCAGTGTTGCATACATGCATAATTGTAGTCTGCTGGGTTTCTGTCATTAAAATAAACATGCTGACAAATGTTGCCTGTGGAAAGACCAGTTTGGCAGAGTAAGGGGTTAGACATCAGAACTGAAGGGCAGCAATTTAGAAATGAAAACTAGCACAGTACAGGTACATACCTGTACCTAAGAGAGGAAAGTGAAGAAAAGCGAAGAGGTGGTAAACATAAAGGAGCTGACTGCTGATTTTTGAAGATGAGAGCAAAAATGAATTGCAGCAGCTGCTATAGAGCAACAGCTACTGAGAAAGACTATATAGCAAAGACTTGGGGGGTTTATCATTTATTGTCCCTAAGTTCTCACTTCATATAATTTAAATCGGCATCTGAAAGTATGTTGGATTTTGAAAAATTACTTAGCTAAGAAGAAGAATGGTTTAAATGTTTGCAGGAATTCTTCAAATCTGGTTAGCTGTAGTCTTACAGATTTTGATAGTAAATCTTTAGAAGTCATGTCTTGTTCTAAGCTTGAAAGTTTTGTCTCAACCCAAGACTGATAAATTAATTTTAATTATGTTGTAATAGAAATAAAAGGAAAACTAATAATTAAAAAGTCTTTACATACTTTTAAAATTATTTCTCTTCTACTATTGTTGTAGTAGTTAGATCTTTCTTCAGTTCTTCTTTCTGACAGAGTAGAATTTAGAAATGAGCATGAAGTTTATGTGAAACTGTGCCCACGCATAAATCTCTCCTCTGTTACAGTCCTTTCTATGTGGACTCTTAATACACAGTAATTTACCTCCACTACTGAAAACTTACAAATGCTTTCTCCTAAATGTCACTGATTTTAATGTCTCAAGGGTGAGAATCCTGTTTTCATGACATCCTGGGATCATAGTATCAAGTAATGAATCATAATATTCCAGTTGATTGATGAGCTCATTTTGCAATAGAAGTCAAATTGGATTTTTTATTTATAAGAGTGATAAAATATAATGTGTGATCTTGCTATGCTGATTCCATCAGATTTCTGTTTTAATATAAATTTCACTAGTTAAATCCGTAAGTGCTTTCCTGACCTTTTAGGGTTTTTTTAATGCTTTCTCTTGCAGTGAATGCTATCACTAGAGAAACAAAAAATTCCTTCTTTTTAAATTTTTAAATCTTGATATAGCTTATTTGTTTTATGTTTATTGTTTAGATTAATTTGATTAATGTTTTTTGTTTTTTCAGCACCACCAAAGTTTACAAGAACTCCCGTTGACCAGACAGGGGTTTCAGGAGGAGTCGCCTCTTTCATCTGCCAAGCCACAGGAGATCCAAGACCTAAAATTGTCTGGAACAAAAAGGGAAAGAAAGTCAGCAATCAGAGATTTGAGGTATTAGGTCCATTGTTCTGTTCCTCTGAAAAACATTTTATTGCAACCTCACTTCTAATCCCAGTATGTGTGCTTTATTATCAGTGACTTAGCAAAATAGGAATGAATATCAGGGATAATTTGGTGGGAGCATTCCCGTGAAATTTTTAATTTCCAGACTGGTTTTCCATAGCACCATTAAAGAGTAAACTGCTACTGCTGCTTTCTAAACTAACACGGTCTCACTGAGGAGCTTTGAGGTGCCTCTGTTCAGTTTGCTGTCTCATGAAGGAGATGATGGGGAAATTCCTTAGGCAGTGATTGCTGTCTCCAAAGAGCAAGTCACCTCCTTTTGTGACAGAGTGCATCGAGCAGGTCTAGGCTGCTGCTGCTTCTGCTGCCACCATTCCTTACCACAGTTGCAAAGAGAGATGAGAGGGCTATTGTGGTACCTGCTACTGAAGAGGAAATGTAAAACTTGCTTCCTTTTGATTCTTTTCTTAAGAGTAAATTAGAAAAAAGCCTTAGAGAAAGCTATTTCCCTTCACATCATTCAATTAAAGGAAACAGTGAAAGTAATCTGTTCAAAGGATTCTGTTTATTTGGGGGAAATAAGTAAAAAAAATATTATTCCTTCTTTTAGTGGTAGGTACTATCAAATTCGGATTAATCTTTAACATAAAGAAAAAACACAGAAAATGGGCATAAGCTTTTAGAATAGATAGCAAAACTGGCACTAAGACTGTATAATTTTCACTGTGTCTCTTCACTATTTTCAGTGTTAAGTAAGAGACTTTTGTTGTCTTAAAAATGACTGTGTAGATTACTAATCGTATATAAAACAGATGTGATATGCATCTTTTGAGCAAATGACCTAAGATATTAGAAGCTGACTTAATATTGAAGTCCTTTGTGTTAATTTTTAGTTGTATTTGTGAAGATTGTCTGTCCTGGCTTTCAGGTTAGATTTATTTAGAAGAATTGCATTTATTGTGTAAACTAAATTTATTTTATTATTTTTTGATCAAAAATATATAGAGGAATTTGAATTTGTTCATTAGCCAGTACAATTATTTGCTTGTGCATTTACTACAACATGAAAAAATAAAATCATGAACTTAAATCTTACCTTCTAATGCCAAGGACTGTTTGCACTTTGCAGAGCATATGTAGAGCTGTAATTGGCTAGAGGGATTAACACAGAAATTTTATCATAAATTCTATGCAATTTATCCTCTTCTGCTCACAGAACTTTCACTCAAAATGAATTCTAAACAGAGAAAGATTGGACATGTATATGTTTAGTGTGTTTTATTTTGCATTATGTCATGGTTTATTCACTTAGTATATTTATTTCCTATGCATGTAACTGTTTTTAGGGAGAATAAGTAAAAATAAAGTAGTTTTATTTCCATCAAAATATTTAAATGTAACTATTAAAACCCCCTTAAAATGTTTTAAAAATACCTTTAGTAGACTGCTGAACAAACTTTATAGCCAAGTATGGTGGAATATATTTAAAAGAAATAGATGATACTTGCCAAGTGTTTTATAATTTTTATTATGACCACTGAGTACAGCAATTATAAAGTGTTCAAAGCACATGAATGTTTTAAGTAGCATTCCTTCCTGTTCAAATTAAGGCCATTATTTCATGACGTAGAATCTCTAAATAAGAACAAAACAACAGTAGAAATGAGATTCATAAAAGACATTTGAAACATTTGGCAAACAAGAAAAGTCTGAGATTATCAGCTGCATCAATAAGAGAATAATTAGTTTGGCTTATTTTCCACTTCTTTCACATTAATATTTTGTATATTTCTCTGAGTGTGGTTACTTAATAATACAAGACACCAAATTGTTTTTCCTGTACACCTGTCTTTATAGAAGCCTACTAAATACAGCTGAAAAGGACTTCAGTGGGACATTGGATCCATATGCTTTCACAGGGATGCTGGGGGTTACTTTTTTTTGTATCCTTCAGTAAACTTGGACAGTCTGCTACAGTTTTTCATGAACCTTTTCATGATTATTTTTCCCACATATGGAACCTGAACTTTTATACTGGAACTTGATGTATTTAGCATTTGGGGAACATTTCCTCACTCTTGACTGTATATTTGAAGACTGTTATCATTGAATGTTCTTGGTCATGGACTAATTCTCACAACTTAGAATAGTGGTGAGAGCTGTGATTCTGAAATCAGAATCTGCAGTAAGACCTTGTGGGTCTTCTCTATTAATCTTTTGCCTTTTATTTATATTGCAGAGATATACTGTGAATGAACATGATACAGGAGGAGTCTTTTTTTTTCTTCTCTTCCTTCAAATTAATTCAAATAATAGGAATTAGAAAAATCTGCTTTAAGTTACTAAGAAATCTTTCTCAGAAAAAGTTTTAAAAAAAGTTCTTTAAAAAATTACATCATTTTCCCATGTGGGTGGAATTTGTCCTGGTACATATATTTGAAAAGCAAACCTGCTTTGGTGACTTGTATACCAACAGCCTGCTGTTCATGAGTAGATTAACTGAGGGATAGGTATTTGTAACAACATCTGTGACAGCTTTTGTTTCCTTTTATAGGTAATAGAGTTTGATGATGGATCTGGATCAGTTCTCAGAATACAACCACTGCGCACGCCACGAGATGAAGCTATTTATGAATGTGTGGCTTCCAACAGTGTTGGTGAAATAAGTGTGTCCACAAGACTCACTGTTTTACGTGGTAAGCTCTTTAAAAGCATAACTAATTTACTTCATTGAGCTCAAAGTACTATGTTGTTGTAAAAGAGAGGTTTCTCTCCAGCGAAGTTAAATACAGTTCTTTTCAAATGGACCTTACTACAGTCCTGATGCTTTTGATTATAAACTTTTTCACATAATACTTGAATATCGCATTTGTAACCTTTGACCATAAAAAGGTAATAGGAAATTACAGGGTACGACAGAATAGAGTGAAGAAAATAAGAAATAAGTGAAACAGGAGTGCCACACGCAACAGGTTGTTATAACAATTACTGCTCAAAAGAAAGTACTTTACGAATGCATTTGATTTACATTTTAGGACTACCCTGAGTAGCTTAGCTTTTTGTGATCAGCATTTGCACAGAAATTTGCCCAAAAAACAGTGACCTTTAAAAGTTGCATGAACGGTTTTTAGATGATGTTAAGTTGCTGCAAAATTTCTCCCACAAAATACGATCATAAAAAAGGTGAAGGCTTCTTCCACTTCAGATATATATCACCTGAGTTCCTGAGTTGCATTCTCACTTCAGTAAGAAGTTTTTGAGAACAGTAAAGGAAAAGATGAATTTTTTCAACCACCGTTCAGGGGTGAGGATATTAATGTACTGCCAAGTCAACTGTCTAGATAATACTCAGGGGAGGAAATACTAGTAGTCAAATGACCTGAACAATTCATTTTGTCACCTAGAGATGAATGGACTCTGGATTTGAAGACACATCATGAAATATCACACTCTTTAGTTTGCAAGGCTGCTTTTATGACTGAAGATTACTGTCTTGTATTTTGATGTTATGTGGCATTACATGGTCTGAAAAATTAACTACTAGGTGTCTTTTTACAGGAATTGAAGATGATTAAACAGCTTTAAAGAATTTAGAAGAAAATCTGTGAAATGTGTAATTTCAATGATTTTTTTCTTGAACCTTCCATCCCAAGCAATTTAGTGTAACAAGGAGATTTCTCCTGTTTTTCTTTGAAGGTTATTGTTATTTAAAAAAATTAAGTAATTTTATTAGCTTTTTTAAGCAGTACAGACAGTACTGACATTACTCTTGAAATCAGCTATCAATACTGTGTGCATATGTAGCAAATAATAACCCTAAATAATAACCCTAAGTATATATGTATTTTTTTCTTAGAGTTAGTCTGACATAAGCAAACTTTTTCAGTATTTAAAGTTCTTATCTTCAATGCCATGATTGTTCCTTATGTTATCTTTTATAAATTCTTCCCAATCTAGCCAATGAAAATGGGAAGATCGACAGATTGATATTTTTAACAGCACTATGGACCTGTTCTTAACTTCCCAAGATAAGGTTTTCCTCTTATTAACTGATAGGAACACTTTTTATGTAAAGCTTCTACATTGCTGAAAATGAACATAAAAAGACATTTTTTAATATTCTATTAGAAGTTCTGTAAATTAAAGAGAGATGGGGAAAGGGAGGAGGGGAAAGCAAAAAACAATGTGAAAACTCGGGTGGAAATAGTATTCTTTGTCTTCACAGTTTCTTGGAAAGTATTTATAAGACTCTTGGTCATGAAATGGGCATGCATTTTGAAAGGTACTGTTCTAAACCAAAATTGTTGTTTTGGGTTTTGTAGAGAAGCAAGAGCCCTTATCTCTCTGCGTAGCACCATAGCAGTTGAAAAAGGCAGAGGAGGTGTCTGAGTGTACAAACTGACTGACTGTAGAATGTGGTCCGTTTCTTTTCTAGTCCCATTGATTATTTAATCAATTTCTTGTAAGGCATATGTAGGTTTGCTGTCTATTTTTTACTCCATAGTAAGAGCACTAATAGTAGCTCAAAGCTACTTCAGACAACACTAGCATGAGATGCTATTTTAAAAGTGATAGATATGCATATGCATGAACAAAGCATATATACTGTTAGTTGTGAAATTACAATTTATATTTCAATTTCAGTTAAAAACCAACGATCTATAAAGATTGAGCATTGTATCCAACCGTATATATGGCTTTTGCAACTGCTGGAATACATTTGATCCCAGGAACAGATTTCTGGATATAATCTGAAACTGGCAACATATGAGAACTCGTGAACATGTTGCGACTGTGAATAAAGGGGTAACATCAGAGAAAGCAAGAAGCATGCAGAGTAACAGGGCATTATGAGGAAAATTTAGGACTATTAAAATTTTGAATGGCTGTAAGTAGAATGGCTTGCTATATTGCTTTCCAAGACACAGAATAGTTCAGTGCTAAGGGCATTAGCCTGGAAGATAATTCTATTATTGCAAAACTCCTATTTTGTGAACTTACCTTCACCTTGTACAGTCTGCAACAGTAGCATTGTGGAAAACACTCCATCTGGTTATGTCTTTATGGGAAAGAGTGCCTCTATACCTCACATAGCTGCTGTAGGAATATATATCATAGATGTGAACAGGAGTTAACAGATTTAATCAAATGCAAAACAGAGTAGAGTGAGTTAGATCTATGATTTGCTTAGGCCTTTTCTCATCCGTGGGGCATGTATGTGACTGGATTGCAAAAGATGCACATATAACTTTCATATGTTCTTTGAATCTTTCTGCAATTGTTCTATCACAAACCCGACTTAGCAACATGGCATCTTGCAACATGGCTTCTAGTGAAGGAAGTCAGTGTTAACTCACAGTTCAGCACAAAGTATTGCAACTCTTAATTTGGAAGGTCAGTGAAGTCAGGGTAATTCCAGGAGCAGAAGTGTCTATCCATACTAATTTTGTGTGATTGTTTGTTTCACAAAATCCAGCTTAACTGCTGCAAATCATTTCTGCAGCACAGATCGCACCATTTTTGCAGATGGGTCCTTATCTTTACAGCCAGACTTGGCAGTTTTTCTGTCTGTGACATTGTTGAGTACACTACAGATATTACTGTGTTTTGTTAGATTCCTGCACTATGACCATTTTTTAGTAATTGGGCCTCAAAGAACTATGAATATAAATAAATTTTTTAGCTTCTAGGTGTTAGAAGTTGACAGTGTGAGGAGGAAAAAGAGCAGGAAAGGCATCTACAAAATTATAACATTTCAATATTTACTAGAGACAAAATATTGGACCTTTTTTTCTGTTACTAGAATAAATCAGAAACATTCTAGGCTAAACTTTCACTTGTTAGGATGAATACTGTGAGAGTCTAGACCAAGAATGAATGTCTAACTGGAATCGGCTGCTTTCCGGGACAGATTCACCCATAAGAAAATGTTGAAGAAAAATAAGGCTTGAAAGGAGAAGTCTGGAAATTGCCTTCCAGACAAGAGGAGTTCATGCTATATATTTTGGAGATCTTTGTTTTGAAAGTTTTTGCTGAGAGCCATATGAGTAGAACAGTGCATTGATTTCTTTATTCACAATTATTAGTGTTCAGTACACATGCCTTTGTGGCCAAGAAAGCCAGTGGTATCCTGAGATGCAAAGAGCATTGCCAAGAGATTGAGGAGAGTGGCCCGGCCCCTCTATTCAGCACTGGTGAGACCACGTCTGGAGTGCTGTGACACAGAACTGGACACAGCCTCAGTACAAGGAAGATATAGAGCTCCTGAAGCTAGTCCAACGAAGGACTACAAAGATGATTAGGGGACTGAAGCATCTTTTTTAGGAGGAAAAGGCTGAAGGAGGTTGGCAGGTTCAACCTGGAGAGGAGGTGACTGTGAGAGGAACTTGTAAGTTTCTGAAGGGAGGGTGCCAAGAGGACAGAGCCAGGCTCTTTTTAGTGGTGCCAAGCAATATGACAAGAGGCAACAAGCAGAAACTCGGGCATAGGAAGTTCCAGCTGAATATGAGGAAGAACTTCTTTACTGTGTGGGTGACTGAGCACTGGAACAGGTTGCCCAGAAAGGTTGTCGAGTCTCCCTCACTGGAAATACTCAAGAACCATCTGGACACAATCCTGTGCAATGTGCTCTAGGATGGCCCTGCTTGAGCAGAGAGGTTGGCCCACTGGCAGTCCCTTCCAATCAAACCCATTCTGTGATCTGTGAAAAGGCAATAAAAACCAATAAAGTGTAGGATCTTCCCATACTCTGTGGATATCAGAAATGGAATACCTTTCCCTTTATTGTCCATTCATTTCATGGTAAAGGCACCTAACTCTGTACTTAGGTCTTGCAAATGGTGATTATAGAACTATTTGCAAATTAAGTGCCCTGTTGTAGTCTATTACAGGCAGTTATAGAATGGCATGCAGATTTCTTGGAATGGCTTGCAAAGTAGTATGGAATTAAAAATATTTGTCTGTAATGTTAAAAACCAGTTTGAAATATAGAACGACTATTTTCCTGATTATAGAACAAGGAATCTGTTGTCATATACAAGTCTATAAATTGTTCAGGAAGGCAGAAATGAGGTGCTTCCTTCTAGTAGAGAAATCAGCAACAATTCCATTCAATTAATTTTAAAGAATCCCACTTTTCAGTTTTAAAAAGATTTTTTTATTATTCCGTTATAAAGTTCTGCCAAGATCGTGAGGACCTCAAGAAGCTTTAGCTTCAACTGCTGCTAAGGTATATGATTGCAGAACAAAAGAGTACAGATTTTAAGCAAGGATGTAGAGCAGAAGACCTAAGCATATTTTAACGTTGGTCCTATTTGCTTTGTTTTTCTTACTGTATGGGAAGTAAAGAGAGAGACAACAACAGGGCACTTGAGTAGAAGGCAGTTTGTTTTTCTCGACAGACAGTTTTCTGTTATTGTCATTGATCATACTCTACATTACAAAAATACTGACATATAGCATTTCTGTACCACAGGCACTATGTAAGCATGAAAGAAGTAAAATTTCTGTAAGAAGTGCCTAGGTTAGTTACTCCTTTTAATGTTTTTAGAAACTGATTGCTTCAATGTCAAACAGTCATTGCTGCATAAAATGAAATGAAACCCCAAAATATTTACAAACAATGTATGCCTGTCCATTGATACATACAGATATTGAGATAATTGTGAGAAATTATTTTTATTAGACTCTCAGAAGTGCAGAACATTTCCACACTGTTAAAGAAAACAAAACAACAACAAAAAAAGAAAGACAAAAGCAGGAACATAACAAAAAAACCCTCAGAACAACTCAAACCCAGAGATGATAAATCCAAGGTGCTACAGTTTTTATTTCTGCTGCTAGCAATACATTCAATGATAATAGAAGCTCATTTCTGTATTTTCACTGTACCCAGTAGTACTGAAATGAGAAGGAACTATTTTGAAGTAATCTGTCATCTGGGACAGCTATCTTTGAGGGCATAGAAATTAAACAAATGGAGTGGCATGGCTATAATGTTGGAAAATGTGCTGTGGGATGTCCCTCATTTCTAGACAAATGGGAGGAACGACTGTACGTATTCTGGGTATTAGCAGCACAGTAGGAGAAATTTGCCACGTTCCAGCTGGAGCTGTATAAACAATGTACACCAGTGTTTATCTGAAACCGCTGTATAGTCACAGTAATTATTGCCAGGGGGGCTGCTAGTAGGACAGGTTTTGAAAGTGGAATGAAGAGAAATAAGGAAACCAAGGAAATACCTGTGCATGAGCTTGATACACTGGAAAGACACTTATCTCAAACATATATTGCATGATAAGGATTTTGAGAGCCAAAGGAGTATCATTCCCCAAAACTTCCTGATTGTTCAGTGATCATGCTATATGTAGCACCTTGTGACCAGAATTAGCATGTTTATTACAGTCCTATTTTTATTAAGCCTCTTTTTGAAGAGGAATACTGTCATTCCTGCTGTGAAAATGGTACTTTACAGTTTATGTTGTAAAGCCTCTCCTGGGTAGCTGTGCAAGAAGGATTAAGGAGGAAAACACAGCTGTTTGACAGTCACACAAAAGGATTTTGTGAAATAGTGAAACAAAAGGAGAGGTAGCCAATACAACTTAAGCTTAAAAAAAACCCTTACAGGCAGTTAGAGAATGGCATGAAGATTTCTTGTAATGGCTTACAAAGTAGTACGGAATTAGAAATATTTATCTGTAATGTTATAAA
This sequence comes from Platyrinchus mystaceus, assembly GCA_035041135.1. Taxonomy (NCBI): domain Eukaryota; kingdom Metazoa; phylum Chordata; class Aves; order Passeriformes; family Tyrannidae; genus Platyrinchus; species Platyrinchus mystaceus. The sequence goes on from JAWWLV010000100.1 coordinate 43,616,160, forward strand.
CTATTTTGAAATATTTTCTTTGGGTACGTAAATGTTATTTTGAGCAAATAAAACATTAACCTTCCATGCAGTATAGTTTGAAATACTTCATGAATTACTGATCTTTATAAAGATGTTGTCTTTATAAAGATGCACCCAGAAGAGAATACAAAAGAATAATGAAATACATTGTTCATATTCCATGGCTAACTTCAAAGTTAACTGTGTGTTTTAAGTTCTTTTGTAGTGCAGGCATATAAATTGTTTAGAAAACACTGCACTTTATAAATTTCATAATAATCAGTAACAGGGTCTGTTATGTAAATACATGATTCAGGGTATTTGGTTCAGCTTTTAGGTGAACACTTGAGCATACTGGTTTGAGAGTTGTTGATTTCTGTGTAGTTCTTTAAAACTGTGTAATTATTTAAAATAAATATAAATTAATAACTGCTGTAGATATTATAAGACATTTCTGGCAAGTGCCTCACCTATTGTTTTTTATGGTTAATACGTCTTTAATATTTCCACTTATATACCTGGATGCAAAGTTTATCAAATACATTTTTCTCAATCCGTGAATGTTTTGGTTTGGTTGTTTTTTTAGCTTGAAATGTACATATTTTTCCTTCTCTTGCACCCTGTTGTGTTATAAAGAACCTACTACAGTCATGAATTTAAAGCTATTCATTAGAAAGCTGCTTACAAAAAGTAGAGCAGTCACGTTAGAAAATGAATGAAACAGGAATCCCAGATTTCTTGATTGTCAGTGTAAATTCCTGTAGTCAAAAATTTCAGAGATTAGTTACTTTGGAAAATCCAGAGTAGGCTGCTCAACTTATAATACCTTTAGAAATGTCATAAGAAGGCATACACAGACATCAAATTTTTTCGAAAAATCTGTCCCAACTTTATTCCCTGAGATTTTTTTTTTACTCATGAATTTTAATTCAACCCTTTGTCATCCCACATATTCTTGTAATATGATTGATTTTTGAGTTGTATTTGCTCAATGAACATACATGGAGAAAGTTTTCCTGCTGCCAGCTAGTAATACCACCTACGATGTTTTTGTAAAAGTTTATTTTTCTTCCTTCTAGTTCTCAATGAATTTCACATCACTAAATTTTATCCAGACAAATTTTTGTTTTACATAAAATGCTATAAAACTATCCACTTACTTGTGCATAGAATCAATTTTATTTTTTTAAATATTGGCAGCAGTAGATTATTTATGCTGCACATTTTTAGGACAGTAAAGATAGTCCTAAGAGATAAACACTAGCTTGAAATCAGTAAGCTGGGTAGACTATATCATGTTTGTACTTATTATATATATATCTGTGAAAGAAAGTAAACTTATGAATGCTGACTAGTTCATAGATAGATGTCTGATGGTTGTTACCTGAGAAGAGGAATTGATATAATGCCAGACAAAAGCAGAGCAGCTCTGTTTAGTTTGAAAGAATTCTTTACTGACAATTTTGGCTAAGAATGCACACCTGTTAAATACTTTCAAACAACAGTTAAGTGACTAATTTTAGCATGACCCCTATTTTGGTGTTCCCATTTACTATCTAACGATTGCATATAGAGTTATAGGCATTTTCATAACAAGAGTGAATATATACTGTCCACTTGGAAGATGCAAACTGAGCCACGCTGAGCAGATCAATTTTAAAATGCATTTGGTTTATACTTTTTTCCCACTCATTGATGCCTATGATGATTGCATCCTTTTTCCCAAACCGTCATCCTCAGATCATCAGAAATCTGTTGAAAACAAGTGATAATGAGAGCAATGGAAAACAAAATAGTAGGGGGATGAGGAATATTTGTCCTGCCAGTCTGTCCTTGCAGAATGAGTATCAGGTGATGTAAGCACAGAACTAAACCATGAAATTTCCTAACGCTGAAGAACCATGATCTGCTGTATACAATAAGCAAGCATTTTGTTATGGTTCTTCAAAGACCCAGATAGAAGCAGCATACAGATGTGATATTACAAATTATCTTTATGAGAAATGGTAGAACGTTAACTACGTGTAAAACTGCAAGATATTCTAAATAAGGATGTTGGGGGGATTATACTTTTTGCTATCATTTTGATATTTTGCAGTGCTATATGTATATACATATAAAATCAAGCTACTTCCAATTTCTGCCTGGATGTAATATAGTTCAATTTAAATAAAACTGTTATTCAAAGTTGCATTGTGGAGATTTTTAATCAGTTTGTAAAATGGCAGGCCATTTGTCTATTTTAATTGATTAAAAAAAAAAGGCAAAATATTTCTACTTAAACTCAGAATTTTTAGAAGGCAATCACTTTTCTTGGGTTTCGTTGTTATTCATGAATGTAAGGCCCTTGGTTCAGTATCAGGTTTTCAGATTGTGCAAGTTTTCAGTGTTCAGTGGCCTAAATCCACTGTCAAGTGAAGCCAATGAAATAGTGAAAGTGAAAGCTGATGCAGTTAATCACATTCTGTATCTCCTGTTGCTATTATACCACGTGTCCTTAATTTGGGATGCATTTGATTTATCTATGTGTCCACTCACTTAACAAATTCTAATGATATAAAATAGCAATGCAGTTGTCAGCATTGCAAAATATGAAAATAAAATTGACAGCTCTATTCTAGGGATTTTTTTTTTGTGTTGTTATTTCATATTGATTAAAAAATTAATGCAATTCTAGAGATTTTCTGTTTGAGGAGATGATATGATGATCAGTTGCTCAACCCCTGACAGTGTCAGCATATCTGTAAGGAACCCAGTGGTATTAGCAGTTAGATAGTTTCAATTTAATTGTTATCAGAGCAGATCCTCATATGAGATGATCTAATATAGCATAATAAAACCAAGGCATTTACTAGAAAAATACATATATTCATATAGTAGGTCTGTCTTCGGCTTTCCAGGGTAGCAATTTCTGTGAATGCTCATATCTTACCAACTCTACCCTTAGGATGACACCAATGTTTGCTGAAGTGTAGGATGTGTTAGACACTAGTGTACTGAGGTGACAGTAAAATTAAATCCATTTTAATGTAATTAGCACTAATCTTCAAATACAGAAAAAGCCTAGTAAGAAAGCTTTTTCACATATATCTGAAAAAGTAACTTAGAAATAGAGAAAGCTTATGTAGTACTTCAGCTTGCTTAGCCTGTCAATAGGTCATAAAATAGTATTTATTACTGTGATAGTTAAGTTTTCAAAGATATGACATAGGAAGCAAAGTAAGTTTACAAAAGTATTCAAAATATTTTTGGCAAACATATGAACATTAAAAGGAAGAAGTTCAATGTATCTTTTCAAAGAAAAATATATTTTTTATTAGAACTAGTAATAAGCCAATTCTGAAGCGGTGACTTTCAACTGATGCTACGGAGCAAAGGAAGTTTCATTGCATTAGTGTGGTAGAAGGTTGAAAGAACTGTGATTTAAGTGGCTCTATGTTAGAGAGAAACTTATAAATTCTCTAAGGTTTAGGCAGGATATAAAATTCTGTTACAATATATATAAATTCAGGTATTTTCAGTGCCTGCTGTAAACTGAAGTTCTACAGCTGGCTTACCACTGTTTTATTTATCTTCCTAGCAAGATGCATTAAGTAGCACCTTGCTACTGGGTTAATAGCAAATGACATTTCTTTGTCTTCAGTTAAAAATGGATAAATCGTGCAAAATTGTGATTGAAGTCCACCATGATTTAAATTATTCTTTTAAAATTATTTAATGTAAAATTATTACAGGGAATCTACTGTGATGTAAGTTCTTACATAGTAATAGTAGCATTTTAGGACTTTTGTTTATATTAAATGGATCTTGTGACCTACATTGTCAGTGCATGCTTAATATGACAACAACAAAACAGAATAATGAGGTAATTCTTCAAGTGGAAACATTTCAATAAGCTTTTCAGTCAAATACAGTCAAAAAGCACTGATTAAAGCCAGGTGTTTCATTTGGACTATCAATGCACCTGATCTTGGCTTATGACACTCTGGTCCTTCATAAAATTAGTGTATTTCAGGACATATTAACTGAAAATAATTATCTGAATTATTTTTATTATCATTACTGCATGACCACTCTCTGTTTTCTACCAAAGGTCTTGGGAGTCTGGGGAACTCCTTAATGACTGGAAACTGGCCATTGTTTTTCTAATTTATATGAAGGGTGTGAGGGAAGACCCAGGAGACTACAGACTTGATAGTTCTAACCTCAGTTCCTGGAGAAGATTATAGTTCTGAATGGCATTTAAAGAAAATGCAGTCAGCACTGGTTCAGAAAGGGAAAGCCCTGTTTAACTGATTTGATATCCATCTATGATAAGGTCACCCTCCTAATGGATGAAATGAAGGCAGTGGGTATGTTTTTTTTCTGGATTTTAGTAAGACTTTTGATACTGTCCCTCACAGCATCCTTCTGGAAAAGTTTTTCAGTTGTGGGATGAGTGTCTTCAGAGTGCATTGGGTGAAGAACTGGCAGAAGGGCAGAGCTTCAAGGAGTCTGGTGCCTGGTCACCAATGGTGTTCTATAGGATTCAGTTCCAGGGTCAGTTCTGTTTAATATATTTATCAATGATCTGTATACAGGAATGCACTATTTTGTATCAGTAAGTTTGCTGATGATACAAAACTGGGAGGTGCAGTTGACCCTTGCAGAGGGACCTTGCAGAGTGATCTAGATGGACTAGAGCATTGGAGTAGGATTAATAAGATGAAATTTAAGTCCAAATGCCAAATTCTGCACCTGGGGCACGAGGCTAAATTGGGAGAGGAGTGACTGGAGAGCAGCCCTTCAGAAAGGGATATTTGGGGGTATTGGTTGACATTAGGCTCAATGTGAGTCAGCTCTGGCACCCAGGAGGACTAACTGCATCCTGGGGAGCATCAGGCACAGCATCATCAGGCAGTCCGAAGGGGTGACTGTCCTGCTATATGTAGCAGTGGTGTGGCCTCACCTTGAGTGTTGGATGCAGTCCTAGGCCCCGCAATTTAAAAAGGATGTGAAGGTCCTTGAATGCATCCAAAGCAGGCAAAAAATCTGGGGAAAGAACTTGAAGTTATGTCCTCTGAGGAGTGCCTAAGGTCTTTTGGCTTGTCTTGTTTAGAGAAAAGGAGATTAAGAGACCTTACTGCTCTCTGCAGCTTCCCAAGGCAAGGAAGCACAGAAGGAGATGCTGATATTTCTCTGGTATCTGATGATAGGACACGTGGGAATGGTTAGAAGTGGCATCAAGGGGGGGTTCAGACTGAACCTGAACCTCAGGAAGTATTTCTTTACTGAGGCAGTGGTCAAACCCTGAAATAGGCACTTCTAGGTGTGTGGTTGATGACCCAAGCCTGTCAGTGTTTCAGAGCCATTTGGAGAATTCCGTTAATGGTTGCTTTAACCTATTGACAGCCCTAAAGTGGTTGGGCAGTTGGATCATTGTAGATCACTTTCAAATAAAATATTCCATTCTATTCTATTGTAAATTATAATACTTCTATATAATATATAATATGTAATTATAACAAATATTCCATATTTGACATTAATTAAAAACATTAAGGGAGAATGCTAAATATGTTAACTTCACAAATCCCTTAATTTTCAAGCAGTGTAAGATCTTTTTCTGAACATGAAATTGTCTTGTTCTTTCTGTTATCTTTCATATTCCCAGCCTTTCAAAAAGAAATTTGTCTTGGAACAGTAAAGCCGCATTTTTGCATCCTGTCTAACTTGGCTAAGAGCTCTTCTTCATTACAGTGAATATCCTTGTAAAGAAATGCATTTTTTATGATCACTGCTATGAATGGCAGTTATAAAGTACATTTTTTTATTTAATAATTTGAAATTCAGGGCATATAGCTTAGTACCAAGCTCAAAAGCTCATCTTAGCTCCCATATATTCCATTGTTTCAGCTCTTGCACTGCCATGTTTTCACTAGGCCTGTAATTTATTTTCATAAAATATATCATCTTGTCTTAAATGGCATTATCAGCCTAGCTCCTAAGATAAACAAATCTGTATAGACAACCTCTATCTTAATGTTCACACAGAGATTTATTTGGGTTTTGGCTGTATAGATAAGAAAGTAGGCTATCTGGGGAACCCTCTTCATAATACCTGCAGCAAAATGACTTTCAAGGAAAGCGAATTGAGAGGCTGAAAAGTTGCCAGGTTTTTTTGGTGTGTGTGTGTGTTTGTTTTGTGGTTTTTTGTTTTTTTCTTTCAAAAAGCTACTGTCTTTTGGAACTTGATTTATGGCAACAAGATGAAGCCAAGTGCAGAAAAGCCATTAGTAAGCCCAAAAGCAATCATTTTTTGTTGTGTTTTTCATATACCAGACAGAGGATTGAATTGAGAATATGTTGACTTCAGTGAGAAAAAGGTCTTCTTAGCTGGATTTCAGATCAGTCCAATCTTCTGGGTTTTGTCATTAATTGCAAAATGTCAAAACCACAAAATGCAAGCAGAAAAACCTCTCATTCACATTTTTCAAAACTGAAAACCTAAATTTAGGCTTACTGATAGTTCCTGTGTTAGATACTGAGCACTTCTTGTTTCTAAGGATGCTTAGATACCTAAAAAATCTGATTTGGTTTGGTTTGGTTTTTTGCTTAAGTCCTGAAACAGAAGGGTGTGAGTCTTAATAGGAGATATTCAGGGAAAGGGGAGTGGTGTGTGTTGTTTAGTGAGCTGCCTAAACTTAAGTGACAGTGTAAGCAGGTATTCTAAATGATGGCCTCATGTTCATATGTTCTGAATAAACCATTTGGTCTCGGCAAGATCCTCCAGGAACTCAGCCCTTCGGAGTTCAAGAATCTTTGTAATGTTGGCTGATAACTAATGAGACACAATTTTGAAAAATAGATTAATTTTTAAAATAAATGTTTTGTACATTTAAATGTTCTGCCCTTCTGAGAAGATAGGAACCTGTGCATGTGGTGTGTATTACAGTTTCTTTCTAATGAGCGATTCACATAAACAAAGGGATATTTTAGACATTTATTATGGAAGTCATTTATTCATAGAATCATAGCACCCTAGAGTCAGCTGAGTTGGAAGGGACCCATCAGGACCGTCAAGCTCAACTCCTGGCCCTACACAGGACACCCCAAGAGTCACACCATGTGCCTGAGAACATTGTCAAAATGCTTGTCAGGCTTGGTGCTGTGACCACTCCCCTGGGGAGTCTGTTCCAGTGCCCAACCACACTCTGAGTGAAAATCCTTTTCCTGATGTCTAACCAAAAACTCCCCTGACTCAGCTTCATGCTGCTTCCTCGAGTCCTGTCAATGGTCATGACAGTCCCTCTATTTCCCCTCGTGAGGATGTTGAAGACCACAATGAGGTCTCCCCTCAGTCTTCTCTTCTCCAGGCTGAACAGACCAAGTGACCTCAGCAGCTCCTCATACAGCTTCCCCTCAAGGCCCTTCACCATTTTCTTTGCTCTCCTTTGGGCCCTCTCTAAGAGCTTAATGTCTCTTTTATATTGGGGTGACTAAAATTGCACACTGTATTTAAGGTGAGGCTGCCACAGTGCAGAGCAGAGTGGGACAATCCCCTCCCTAGACTGGCTGATGATGCTTTGTCTGATTCCGTCCAGGACAGGGTTGGCCCTCCTGGCTCCAGGGCACCGCTGACTCGTATTCAGCTTGCCATTGACCTCCAGGTCCCATTCCGCAGAGCTGTTCTCCAGCCTCTCATTTCCCAGTCTATACACACAACCAGCGTTGCTCCATCCCAGGTGCAGAATCTGGCACTTGCCCTTGTCAAAGTTCATGTGGTCGGTGATTGGTGAGGTCCCTCTGCAGGGCCTCTGCCCTTGAGAGAGCCCACAGCTCCTCCCAGTTTAATGTCATCAGCAAAATTACTTAGTATTCCTTTGAAATCTGTGTCCATGTTGTCAGTGAAGATGGTGAAGAGAACTGGGCTGAGGATGAAGCGCTATGGAACCCCAGTAGTGATGGGATGCTGGTCTGATGATGTTATTACTGTATTCACTACAACTCTTTGTGCCCAACCTGTGAGCCAGTTGCTCACCCATCACATAACACAGTTATCCAGCTGTATGCCGGACATTTTGTCCAGAAGGGTACTATGAAGGACAGTATCAAAAGCTTTACAGAAGTCCAAAAAGGTTACATCTACTGGCTTTCCTAGATCAGTTAAGTGGGTTACCCTATCATAGAGGGAAATCAGGTTCGACAAGCAGGACATTCCCCTCATGAAGGCGCGCTTGCTGTGACTGATGACTATGTTGTCCTCAGGTGTTTTTCAGTATTTCCCAGAATAATGTTTTCCATGATTTTGTTGGATACTGAAGTGAAACTGACAGACCTGTAGTTTCCAGGGTCCTCCTTTTTGCCCTTCCTGAAAGCCAGGACAACGTTTGCCAGCTTCCAGTCAGCTGGGACCTCCCATGATTCCCAGACTGCTTGAAAATCATAGAGAGAGTCTTTGTGATGACATCAGCCAGCTCTTTGAGTATTCTTGGATGAATCTGATCAGGCCCCATAGATTTGTAGGGAATGCAGCTGGAGAAGCAGATCCCTCACAAGCTCAGGGTCAACTGGAACTTGATCATACTTGTAGTTATAGTCTTCCAGCTCAGAGCACTGAGATCCCCCTTGATTTGTCATCCATGTTGAAGACACAGGCAAAGAAAACGTTAAATACCTCTGCCTGTCTCTGTCCCTGTTTGTGAGATGACCATCCTCATCCTGTAATGGGCCAATGTTACTTCTGCACTGTCTTTTGCTGTTAATATATCTGGAAAAAACTCTTTTTATTGTCCCCCTCAGTTCTGGCCAGCTTCAATTCCAGTTGAGCTTTGGCTAAATGAATTTTCTCCCTACAGTGGCAAGCTGCATCTCTGTGTTCTTGCCACGTCAGCTGACCATGCTTCCACATACGTTTTCCTTTTTGCCTTATTTCCAAGAGAACATAACATCTCTCTTCAGCCAAGACAACCTTCTGTCTGGCTTGTGTTACTTCCAACATTTTTGAACTGCCTCTTCCTGTACTCTTAGGAAGTGATGTTTAAAATGTGACCAGCATTGATGAACTCCAGCACCTGCAAAAATGTTTACCTCGGTGACTGTCATGGGTTTGCCCATGAGCTAATTTTTTTCACTCCCCCCCCCCACACAATTGCTACTAGTCGAGAGAAAAGTTTATGCAGACAAAAGAGATGTGGGGGGAAAATAATAGTAGGATTTATTATTTAACAAATAAAAACTAAAGAATTACTAATATACAACAATTCTAACTA
>JAWWLV010000100.1:43629868-43646100 GCA_035041135.1 Platyrinchus mystaceus
GGTTTTTGTTCCGGAAATCCACCTGGCAGAACCATCCTCAGCCCCCGGGGGAGGCTGACTGGCAAACCCATGACAGTGACTTTATTCACTGCTTCACTAAGTAGCCTTCAGTCTGCTCTGCTCATGTTGAGGGTTTGATGCCACTTCTCCTTCTGTCAACAGAGATTCTAAACTTGGCCACCTCACGGTCGCTGTGGCCAAGACAGCCACCAATCTCTGCTTCACTCACAAGATTCACTCTGTTGACAAGTAGAAAATCAAGGAAAGCATGTTTGCAAGTCAGCTCCCTTAGGACCTGTTCTGTAAAGTTGCCATCCTAGTTGTACCAGCTGTGTGATGCTCCTAGTTGATTTCTGGCAAGCTGAAGTCCCCCATAAGGACAAGGGCAGTTAACTTGAAATTATCCCTTAGTTCCTCAGAGAATAATTTGTTGGCGTCATTGTCCGGGCTAGGAGGTCTATAGCAGACTGTGACAATGACATGCACATTATGTTTGCCCCTTGATTCTCACCCAGAGGCTCTCAACTGTGCCATCGCCAACTGTGAGCTCCATGCATTCTAATCATCCTATTACATACAGTGCCACCCCTCCACCTCTTCTTCTCAATTTATCTCTCCTGAAGAGCTTGTAACCATCTAACGTGGCACTCCAATCCCCGGACTCATCCCACCAGATTTCTCTTATGTCAGTGATGTCAAATCTCTGGGACCGGGCCTAAGCTTTGAACTCTTCTTGTTTGCTCCTCATGCTGCATATATTAGCGTAGAAACATTTCAGGTGTGGTTCATTGTAGCCAGCACCTCATGAAACAGATTGAGGGATCCCATTAGTCTTCATTTCTTCAAGTTTTGGCAGACCATCCCATGGCTCACCACTTGGGAGCCTGATTTTGTCCCTTTCCCCCTTCCAAGATAGTTTAAACCTCTACCAACAAACCCCACTATCTCCTATACTAAAACTTTTTCCCCTCTGAGATAAGTGAATCCTGTCAGGTGTCAGTAGACCAGGTATTAGGTAGATCATCCCATAGTGAACAAACCCCAAAATTTTTGCAATTGCACCAACCTCAGAGCCACATAATGACCTGCTGGATCTGCCTATTCATATCAATATTATTCCTTAGTATCGAAAGGATCGAGGAAATCACTGCTTGTGTTCCTGATCCTTCAGTTGTCCCAAGGCCCTGAAGTCTCTTTTGATTGCCCTCGGACTTCTCTTTGTTGTTTTTTTCACTGCCAGTTTGAACAGTCAATAGTGGATAGTAATCAGAGAGCCTTACTAGACTGGAGAGTTTTCCAGGAATGTCCCTTATCTGAGCTCCTGGCAGACAGCAGTCTTCCCTATTTGCATATGGGGGTTTCCATTCCCCTTAGAAGGGAGTCTCCTATTACAACTATCTGTCTTTTCCTCTTGACAGAGGAGGTCTTCGCACAGGGTACAGGTAGTTTTGCTTCAGAAGAGCCCACTACCCCAGAAGGACCTTCACCCACCTCATCAGTTGTCTGGCCTTCTAGTGCCAGAGCCTCATACCTGTTGTAGAAGGTGCTGGTCCTACTTGTCAAATTTTCAGAAAGGGGGAACTTTTCAGAAGTGGTGGTGAACAGTGCTGCATACAGTTGGTGTCTGCTCACTAGTTGTTCCCCCAGGGATCACTGTTGGGCCCATTCTCATTTAATATCTTCATTAACGATCTGCATAAGGGGATTGAGTTTATCATTAGCAAATTTGGGGATGATACCAAGATGGGTCACTACACGACCTGGAAGGGACCTCTTCCCATGTCCCCAGAGGATGACGTAAGGTATAGAATAACCTCCAGATCCTAGTCATTCCTCTTCCTGGCTACTGCAAAAATTAACACTGTTGTGGCCAAAACCAGAACAATGTGGTAGGCCCATCACCCATTCTAACTGTCATACAGGTTGCTTTGTAGTTCTGGATTTTGGGAAAACAGCTTTCACACTGAGGAATCCCTTTGACATAAATGGGCTTGAAGACTTGGTTATCAGGGATAAAGAATAAAAAAACTTCTTCAGCAAATAGGTTTGAGCAGAATCATAGAACACCATAATTTCTCTTAGATCCTTAAAATTGACTATAAATAAAATTGACTATAAATAAAATTTGACTATGAAGAAAATCAATAAAATTGTCTCCAACTACAGTAATGGCAATAGGTTCTTCATCTTGGACTTTTGGAATCTTACAGGAGGATCATAAGTCTTGTCAGAATTTGCCATGAAAAGAATGAGATATAGAACTCTTTGAAATCTATGCAGTATTAAACACAGTTTTGAATATTTTACTCTTCCTCAGCTACTAATTTCTGTGTGCTACCTAATCTAAAGGATATGCTAAACAAATTTGCACATTGTTCTCCATCATAAGTCCCAAATGTAAACTGTCTTACAGTTGTCTTTGCTGTTTCAGGGTATTCAGTTATTCTGAAATTCTGACAGCTTGCAAACTTTTATCAGATCTGTTTTAAGTTATTATATCAGTTTAGTTCCATCTGGAAATCACAATGAAAGACGCATGTAACTATTTGTTGCTTATATGAATTTCCTATATATGCGGAAATAATATTAGTAAACATTTTATATCTACAAAGACAAAAATGTCTTATCTATCTCAGGGACATGTTGTATGTATTCTTTGTTTCTTCAAGACTGGTATATGCGGAAATAATATTAGTAAACATTTTATATCTACAAAGACAAAAATGTCTTATCTATCTCAGGGACATGTTGTATGTATTCTTTGTTTCTTCAAGACTGGTAAGGAGGCTAAGTCTATCCCTAAAACTCTTACCTTCTGAAATGAAGGTGCATTTTCTGTGTGTCTGTGAAAGGGCAGCCACAGGTAGACAAACCATTTGTTGCTATCTTCTAGCTGTCTGTTAAGAAACTGCCAGTATAACTACCTGGGTTTTGAGGGAAACTGTTGGAGGTTTTCTATTTACAGAATTTTATCACAGGGTTCACTTGTGTTCTTGCTTACGTTTAATCTGCCTGAGAAATGTTTATGCAAACACTGACATTTAATTTTGAAATAGGTTAAAACCTTGTCACTGGCAATGTGATGGACAGTATGATTGGATTTGTCAATAATCATTGACTTTCCATCACAAGTAGTACCAGAGTGCCATTGTTTTAACTGGAATGAGCATGCCTCTGACTCATTGAAGTGCCACACAGAAATAACAGTTGCTTCTCATAAAGTCAACCACAAAATGAAAACATAGCCTGAGGTTATTGTTATTGCTGTTTTAAAATTACAGACCCTAGATTTACTTGTTAAGACTTGATATTTGCATTACACTGTAATAAAAAGGATGTTTATTTGATGTCTTTTAAATGGCTGTGCTGCTCATTTCCATGAAATTTGGCAATATAAGCATGCATTTGTAAAGCAAAATGGGAACTAGAAAACCATCCATTGGAAATGGCATCACAAACACATGATTTCTTTTTTCATTTATTTTATTGCCACTTATTTAGGCACTTTTTTTTTTTTTAATTCTGCCCATTCTAATTTCAAATACATTTATTTCTGTCAAGGCAAGCATGTCATTAACTAGGTGGGTCAGTAAGGTCTTCTTTCTGAAAGGAATTTAATACCTGCAATGAGTTAGTAAATGTGAGATTAGGGAGAAGTGGTGCATGATGAACACCTATGGGGGCTGACAGAATTTCTTTTGCAAAGTGTATTCCAGGTCATCAGTACCTGAGCTTACTCCTACATTTAGCAATTCCATATATTTATGAACTTTTTCGATGTAGTATTATAGAGCTCTGAAAGAAAATACAGAAAATAACAGAGCAGTGAATAGTTCCCCTTCTGTTCTAGGAATATAGCAGAGTGTATTTTATGAGTACACAAATATAACATATCCCTGAGTTTCAGATCACTGAATGCTGGGAAAGTACATTGAGGAAGGTTCATGATACATTTCTTCTGTTACACTCTAACCTCTGCATCTGATCTTGGCCATTGACAGAACATATGTTTTAAGTGAAATGTTTCTTAGGTTCACATTGTTCACTGTTTTATGCTCTTAACAAGTATCTGTGCAAAAACAGTTTCATAAACTCTATAACATGATGGTAGAATAGTTTTGATAGCAAGCATCTGACATTTCTGCCTCTCCTTCAAGTAAAAAAAAAAAAAAAAATAGTTAAGTGAATGGTTCTGAGGACCAAAAAAATAACCCATAAAAAGCACCCACCAAAAAACCCCTGAAGAAGTACAAAACAGAATTCCATTAAAATGAAGATCACTAGTTCAGTCCAATTATTTATGGCACTTGTAGTCTACATATATACTAACCTGTCAGGTTATAAAACATGCTAATTAGATCTACATTAATGGCCCATTGTCATTGTTTTAATATCTGTTGAGGCACATTATTTCTAATAAAGTGATTTCTTGAAGAAGTTTTTGACAGAATGGATTTCTTTCATGGTGCCCAGGAAAAAGAAGAATTTGACAGCTTAACAAGTTATTTCCAGGTATATTGCCAAAAGAAAACATACCTTCTTAAGAGCAGTATTATTTTTAATGATTTTGTGTTGGAAGTCACAACTTACTTGCTGAATGTAAATTTTTTTTAGAACAGAACGTTCCTAAGCAAACAATTTTAATTCATTGTATATTTAGGGAACAGGGTATTTGTGCCAATATTTCAGTAGCTTATTTATAAGACATTTGGGTATTTAGCTGTTTAAGGGAACCAGGTGATGCTTCATATGACTGAATGACAGATAGGATTTCTGCAAAGATAGGCAGCAGTATTCTGGGCTGTGTGAACTGTGACAGTCAGAAGATCAAGGCAGGAACTACTCCTGCTGTGTGCGGTCTGGTTAGACAACATCTGGCTTATGGGTTACAGCTTTGGTCACCCTAATGTAGTGAAAATGCAGCCAAATGACAGGAGTTGAAGGAAGGCCACTGAGGCAGTGGGGCCGGAGCCTTCTCCCTGTAAGGAGAGACTGTGGCCTTGGCACTGGTTCAGCTGAGAGAAGAGATGGCTTTGGGCAGCATGCAGCAGCATCCTCAGCACCAAAGGGAGGTATGAAGGAGATAGAGCTAGGCTCTTCACGGCAGTGTGTGGTGGCAGTGTGAGAGACAGCAACACAAGCTGAAACATCAGAGCCTCAGGCTGGAGATAAGGAAAAGTTTTTTTCCACAGCAGAAGAACTGAGTGGGGCTGGGCACAAGGGAAGTTGGGTGGTCTCCATCTTCGTGGGTTTTATAGTTCAGGTGGTTGAGGCCCTGAACAGCCTGGTCTGAGCCCACAGTTGACCCTGTTTGGGGAAAGGATCCTGAGAGTTCAGGATTGCCAGTATGAGTGAACCCCTGATTGTGTAGTTTAGACAGAAACACATGCTTCTCCAACTATGCTTATAGACAGGTGTTACTGACAGTACTCCTCTCCATTTCTTGACTTTCATGAATTAAAATCCAAACCTCAATATAGAGATGCAATTCTATTTAATGAGGCTACCCAGTATATGTTCTATTTCAGAAACTTGGTATGACGTTAATTTCAAATTCCTCAGAAAAAATTTTGAAAGAGAAAATATGATTTAAAAAGATAGCATTATTCCTGATGAGTAGGCTGGGTTCAGACTTGAGAGTTAGGGACTTCTTCATTAAGTAATTAGCAATACACATAAAGATAAAATGAATTTAAAAAAAAATAAATCTGCCCCCCCTGCTGCATTTGACAAAGAGGAAGCTTTTTGGTTTTTGGTTTTTTTTGTTCCATGTATTATTTATAGTGATATGGAATGAAATAGACTCCTCTAAAATCTATTTAACTTTTTGAAGTCATTATGATTAAGCATTCAAATATATTTGAATTATCTCTTAAACAAAGCCATTATACAGAAGCTGGAGTTTCTTCACATGGCATACTAAATATACAGATGACTTAATTTTTTTATTAATTTGATGAAGTATCATTTTGGAGAAAGTCTGTAACTGTGACTTTCTCCATTTCAATGTCTGATTTTTCAAGATTGCCAGATTATAACCTTACTTAGAATAAGAAAATCAAATGAGAGTATTAAAGGCAAAAGTAGCAAAAATACTTAGACAATACAAGTTTTGCCAAATATTTTGTTATCCGTCATAGTGTCTCAGTAATGTGCCTTTGATGTCTTATAGATCATTGAATTTTCATGTACAAACAAAACACCAGAAGTCAGCAGATAACTTTGCTTTTACCACAGTACTTCCTATGCACATCTGTTTTAAAGAAGGTTACGGTTGACCAGTTAAGTATAAGCAAACATGATTGTTCTGGTGGATGGGTCTAGCACAAGCTGTAGACTTCATTTTTAAAGTTGTTCATTCTACCACATCAAAGCTTAAATTGAAATTGTTTTTTCTCTGTCAAACAAGATTCAGACCTACTACAATGGTTTTTTTCCCATGTTGCAAAATTATTCCACACTATCCTGAGAGGCAAAAGGCTTAAAGAGTGCTGTAGAAATGTACCAACATTATTCTTCTACATTAATGAAATTCTTCTTGTGAAGTCCAAATATGCAGTGTTATGAATACTCATATTTGCATTTTTATATGCAGACTTACATTTATAGTCATAGATTTCTTTAATTGTTGTCATCCAAAGAAGCTTGTCAATTCAGAAGAATTTTTATGAAGTCATTGTGAGGAAAGTGTACACAGTTCAGTGGAGTAAGTACCCAAATGGGTGAGAAAGTGAGTCAGAGAGTATTCATACTTTATAGAATTTTTACCCTATACATTTCCATTGTGAAAGAAGCCTCTTTTGAAAGAGGTTTCAAAATGATGTAACAGTGCTATCAGACTGCTATAAGCTGCTATAAGACTAGCTCACATTTTCATACTGCACAAGTTATTTTCACAGATCCTAGTAGTTAGTTTTGCTTAAAATTTTCTGTGAAATGTGCTTTGCAGACCTGATGGTAATAATTGCTTCTGGAAGATACTGCCATTTTTTCACATGCGTATCTGTTAGCTTGACAGTTTCCAACTAGGTAAATTTTTTAAATTAGTTTTCTTTTTCTGTATTTAAATGCTGTGGGGGAAAGAAGGAAGAAAGGAAGGAACTCAGGTAAATTCTACTCCCACTTCAGAAAAGAAATTAAATATGGGGATTTCAAGAAATGAGGAATCACTAAATAGCTGGTCCAGGTTTTGCCTCTGTGATCAGAGAGTGAAGACTGCATCTTCAGTGGTAGGAGTGCTTTTATTTGATTTTGAAGCATACTTAAAGTCAAAAAGAGAACAGTGTCTAGATTTTCCTTGTCTTACCTCATCATTCCTGGTCTCTTTATTGAATGTACATATGTCAGTACATTCAAACATTTAATACATTTTAAAAAAATTATGTTAAGCTGTGTATATCACTGGCACAGTTCTATATTTTATGTTATTTTGAAAGTATGGACAAATTCATGAGAAGGCACTAGTGTATTAGGCAAGACAGAAGAGTTACTGCCTGAAGTTCAGTATTTTATAAAGTTCTGAAATCTGTCTATTTTATAATGATTTCCAAACCCTCTCTGAATTTATCTAACTTGTTAAACATTCAGAGTAATAGAGAAAAAAATGTTCTTCACTTTTCAGCTGTTTCTTTATAATTGTAAGTACTCTCTTCATTTATTCAGTTTCTATATGAAAAGTAGAATAACAGATTGATATAAACAGCCATATAGGAAATAACTACAGTGAAAGTCACCTTCAAATTTATTATTTTAAACAAAAAACATGTGCTATCCTGTAGGCCTGCTGTATTTTCTGAGTAATTAATAGATACCAGAAGTCTTGGTAGGCTATTCTGTTAAACAGCACAACCTTACAGGAACTTGGGATTTGACAAACATCACAGTAAATAAACTTTATAGAATTATTTAGCGAATGAACATTTCCCAAGGGCATTAAAGGTTGAGTTTTAAAATCCTGAGTAACATGACTGAAATTTTTAGTGGGAATTATGTTGGTTTCTTACATTGGATGGGTTTCTATATTTCTGCTTTATACAAAGAGTGTCTTTTCTTACCGAGTAGAGTTAAATCTGGTCATTTGACAATAACCCGATATCCTACATTTTCTTTCCTTTTACTGTGCAGAGTGCTTTGTACACCCTAATCTGTTTTAAACTTTGTTGATCAACAGTTCAGCCTAGATTTTTTTAATGTTCCCCACACTCAAATTTAACTTATATTTTGGATTGCATTCAAGATTTATTTTTAGGAGTTTGAAACATAGCATAAAGCCAGTATGCTTTATAACATCTACTCAGAATTTTGTAGCATTATGTATGAGTATTGGTTTCTGGCTTGGCAGTGTGAGTTATGTACAAAGTGTTTCGTAGGAGGAGATGATACCACTCATCACATGCTGTTAAGTCCATCCATTATGTGCAATCATAGAATCATAGAATGGTTTGGGTTAGAATCTCCAACCTCCCTACCATGGACAGGGAACCTTCCACTAGACCAGGTTGCTCACCCAGCCTTGTCTTGAACACCTCCAGGGATGGCACAGCTACAACTTCTCTAGGCAACCTGTGCCAGTGCCTCCCCATGCTCACAGAAGAATTTCTTCCTCATATCTATCTAAACCTGCTGCCTTTCAGCATCAGGCCTTGTCTGGTCACTACATAGTATTTGAAAAATCCCTCTCCAGGCTGATAACACCCAAATCTTTCAGCCTGTATTTGTAAAGCTGAGCAAGACTTTCTGCATCTCTCGCAGTATCCAAGTCTTGTTGGTCCTTCCTGTTGTTAAAGAAGTATTTGGACAACATTCATAAAGTGTGATTCTTGGGGGTAGTCCTGTGCAGGGCCAGAAGCTGGACTCGGTGATCTGTGTGGGTCCCTTCCAACTCAGAACATTCTATGATCTGTAGAAAGAACCTGTTTGCTGTGGAGATTAGTGAATGCTGAAGTGTGCTCCATTAATCTGATAGTTTTAGTATCCTCCCATGAGATTACGTATAATCAGTAGATTTTGCAGAAGGTAAGTCCCTGGATTTGAATAGGACAGACTCCTTTGCAGCACTTCAAGAAGGAGAACTCTGACCTGATCTCAAAATAATTCAATTCAAAAAATAGGAAAAAAAAAAGTATAGGTGATAAATCATTGATAGATGTATATCTACCTACAGTCAAAGGCTGACTCATTCTCCAAAGTACTCTAATAAGAAAAATGAATGGCGTATCCCTTGGACAATACAAAGACCACTCAAACTCAGACAAGGACATTTGCCTTGACTTCCACAATGGAATTGCAATACTTTGCTTCCAAAAAGACTTCATGTACTTCAGAATGAAGAAAAACATAAACACAGTTTTTACATACAAAAATGACACGCACCCAAAAACCCTTTTTTCCAGCCCAGCTTCTGATTTATTAAAAAAGATGACATTATGTGACTAGCAACATGCATTTATTATTTAACTGTATTACTATGAGTCTCTGCCAGTCTTTGTCTTTGTGTCCTTGCCCAATCTTTTCTTGGTATGTGTTCTCAGTATTATTTAAAATAAACATAAGGAAGTCTGCTCAGATTTCTGCCAGCTTTGTCTTTGTTCCATCTGTCCAATTCCACTTTTATCACCATTTTAAAAACTGTGTTATAGGTTTTGATTTTTTATTACTATACCTGGACCCTGTAATAACTATTCTCAAATGAAATAAGCACTTGGAAAGCTGTCCATAAGTCCACAAAACATCCTTCCTGCCTAAATAAATTTTATGATCTTGGTGTTCCCACAACACCATCCAAATTGTTCATCTTGTCAAAGAGCTGGGAAATGGCAGTGTGCCGTAACGTCAAGGGCTGGTTAACCATTGCCAAGGCCTTAGATGCCAAATGCTTAGCTGCCAAGGTTTTCAAGGCTCTTGGAAGTCACCCAAACTTGACTTTTTTTCTGGAGAATAAGTGTTTCTTCTGGTAAAGTGATTGCTGTTCTGTTGTGATGAAAACTTTCTTGTGACACTGAATCCCCGTTTTCTAAAGATGCATTGGATACTTTCAGAATATTAGCAAAGACTTTATTTCACTATTTTTTTGTCCCTTTTCTCCCATTCCCATCTTCTCTTAGACAAGCACTGCTGTGACTTAACATGAAAAATAAAACACAGTTTTTTGTTTTCTAGCAGGTAATAAGCCCATCCATGCCTGCTGCATTTTGTCCAATTTCAGTTTTGCTAGCTGTTGTCTCTGCTCTGATTTCAGTAACAAAACTATTAGGTAAACACAGAGGATTTTTGAGGTGAGTGTTGTTACCTGTTTGTTCATTTGCCCATCACTTTGCTCATGTCTGTGCAAAGAAAACAAAAGTTCTTGTAGGAATCTGCCTTTTTTTTTTTTTCCCAATAAAGTTTCTAAGTCTGCAAAGTGAGAGAATCTCTTTTGCAGTATTTGAAGATGAATTTTATTAGAGCTGCTATGGACCAAAAGCATAATTTTGTGACATTTCAAAGGAGAGGTACCAAAAAGATCTGGAATACCTCATCCCATTCTTTCTATTTATTGTGGTTCCACTAAACTTCTGTATTTATTGAAACTGAGAAGAAATGAGCTAAAATTGTAGTTAAAATGATAATCTGCTAGCCGAAAACAAAACTATATTATACGCTCTGGGGCAAAAAGATGTAGGTCGAACTGTAGCAGTTTCAGTGATGCTGATCTTTAAAATTACCTTTAATATCTTTATTATGCAACATCAGTTGCCTTGCACTGATTCAGTAGAATATGCTAAATTAAAGTGTTAGGTCTTTGAGTCCTAAAATTATACTAATATTTTGGTACATAGTCACTACTGTTTAATTTTGTATTTCTGTCCCTTCCTAGCTGACCATTGAAAGCCAACATAAAACAAGAATTTATTCTACTGTCTGTATATTTTAATATACCTGTTCTGTGTAATTATTTTGAAATGTTTTATACAATGTGAATCTGTAAAGACTTCTGAAATAGTGGTTCTTGTCTCTCATAAATGACAGGGAACCTGCTCTGAAGCATATGGAGAAAGAAGAAAAAAGTATACATGGAAACAGCAGAACATGATTAAAAGATTTTGAGATAATGATGAGACTGAAGTACAGCCACGTAGGACAGTTAGCCATGAGAGTTGTCAGTGAAACAAACAAAGTTGTTTTTCTTGTTAGGAACTAAGAGATGGTGGGCTCTGTGTTTTGAAGTTTTTTTTAGGAGGAACAAGCAAACATACAGAGAGCAGTTAAGAATTTATAATTATTGCAGATGAAATCAGAAGTGAAAGAAATGCGGAATTTCCAAGGGTACTCTCAATGTAGAACGTAGAGTTTGTAAAATATTAATAAATAATGCTTTCATTTGCAATAGGAAAAATGGCCATTGCAAACAACAAAAATGGTTTTATTTACATGGAGAAGATAATTTGTTTCAAACTACTATGTGAAGTGAGTTTCTTCCATTATATATTGTCTGACTTTCTGCTTTATTTTATCACAAGTAGGAGGAAAAGTCCATTAAGTATAATGCAGTTTGCTGAGGTTACAAATTCAAGTTATTCAAGTTGAGGTTACAAGTTTGGGTGTTGCCTAGATTTTTAACCTCTGTGTGAACAATTCTTGGGCAAAGTCAATGTCTTGGGAGACAATAACACCTTGAAGAGGAGAAATGAATTTGTCTAAATTGATTGAAAAAAAGAGTCAAGATGCAAAAGATGTGAGGACAAAATACAGTAAATACAAAATATCAGTAAAAATTAATGCAAATATCTTAAGTGAAAAGAAGGTGAAAACAGCACAGCAATGCAGAGAATCAGTAGAATGTTAGGTCTAATTAAATTTGGTATAGAACATATCTGTGATCAGGTTTTCTAGTATCATGAATTTTCTGGAATGTGTATGTGGTTGATTACAAAAAAATACATATGTATGTAATAAACATATATATTTATAAAAAAATAATAACTATTCTAAAAAAAGAAATTAATTTCCTAAGGTTATTCCAAAGAATTTCTGAGGAGTACAAATTATTGCTGAAAGAGAAAATTTAACCAGCCTAATACAGTTCTATCATGATTTAAAATTGAACAAGGACTCTTAATACATCATCCTTATATGTCATGTGTGGTGTTACTTCTGTTAGGGAGTTGTGTAGTGCCATGGAACTGTAGGAAGTGTATTCTTTGCTTGATGGCAGTAACTTATAAAGTGTATGTGTATCATACATATATCAAATATATGTTATAGAAATATGATCTGGATGATTTGTCATTGTAATAAATTTGAGTTGTCAGACTTAGCATTTTGAGACTTATAATATCACGTGAATTGGTGATTTCCTAAAAATAAAGTTATTCCCATCATTTACAGAATGAAAGATAAAGCATCTCAGTCCGTCATAATGATCATCATTATATCATTGCTACACTGTCATCTGAGTCGTTGAGTTCTGTTTCCAGGTCAGATAAACCTATTCCAGCTATTTCATATACATCAGTACTATGCTATTTGCTAGTGTCTGTATTTCTTCTTGCCAGAGAGATGTCAGTATCGAGGAATGAAAGTGAAGTACCTTCACCAACCAACCAACCAACCAAAACCAACAAAACCATCAACAAAGGAGAATTATTTACTATATATTTTTAGTTTTGCCATTACAAATATAGTACGGTTTTAAGATAAGGTGTAATTAGTGGAGCTTTTTGCCCTGACAGGATTTTCTTTGTTGCTCAGTAACAGCTGTTTTGCAACAACAGTTGCAAAAACTGTCAGCAGTTTACAAATTAAATGTTTTTTGACTGCTTTGCAAACAACCACTTTCATATTATTCATGAATCTTCCCAACATGAAGCTTTGAGGTACAGATGACAGAATAAAGCAAACATCAAAAAATCAAAGTCTTCTTTACTAGCTTTGTGATTAATTTTAAGATATGATGACATGAAAGCCTCCATCTTAGACACACAGGAAAAAAAAAAAATTGGAGTTTCTAGAAGTCTGGAAATGTGTCAGTAAATGTTTCAGGTACCAAAACTGCTAATAATGTCTGCTGCTTTCTTACTGTTTGGATAGCAGCTGTCATGTGGGGCAATAGGAACAACATGAAGTGCGCTTTTTGAGCATGACTACAAAATTGAGGAAAGCAACTGTTGGCATATGCACCGAGGATGCAGCTGATGATGCATGACATTTTATTTCAGCCTTTGCCATGATAAGTTTTTGACTAGTCTGTTGAGAAAGCAACCCTGCGCAACTTTCATTTTAATTCTGAACTTAATGAGTTGTCTTGGGATTGTATGAGAAAGCCAGGGGGACCTAGATGAGAAGAAAGATGAATAAAGTCACCATGAGTCTTTTCTCAAGTCTGTTAACAGTTATTTTCTTAGTGCTGTGTCTTGGTGTTTTGCACATCTTATACCATAGTACTTGTCAGTGTAGTGAATGAACTTTACTTACCTATCCTCAGCTCCCAAGTGCAATATTGTTTTCTAAAATATGTGATTGACTTTAACTGGTCTAAAGGAAATGCAAAGTACCTTCACAATGGTAGCTATCTAATTTTACTTAAGTATAGTGATTAAATTTTAGAGTTATTCATACTGTAAAGTTTACCATTTAAATGTAAAGCTTGACAAGAAAATAATCCAGAATTAGCTTTGACTTTATGTGTTCTCTTCTTGATGTCATTGTGTTTTCTAAAGTAAAGGTTTCAGAGATTGGCAGATAGGCTCACAGCGATGTGTTCATAAATGGCATAGCTTTAATACTGTTGGATTTTGTGAATTAAGAAAAAAATTACAAGTTTAAAACCTAAATGCTAAGTAGCTTGAATGCAACATCTTTAGGATTATCAGAATGCATTTGAGAAGCAAAAATGCTAATGAAAACAGTTCTGTAATTATTGGATGAAGGTATTTCTAAGCTTCATCTGTTTATTTTTGTTCTTTGAAATATGGTGGTCCAGATATGTGCTGTGTTTTTTTTTTCTTGCTGCACTGTGCTCTTTCCATTATTAGCAACCCTTTGTAGCTATCCAGATAAGGAAGGCTTCAATAAGGATATGAGCAATATAAAATACTTACAAAATTAACTTATCCAGGTAAGAACGTGACTGGGAGGATTGTAAATTATGCCAGATTCAGTTGGAGTACTGAAAAACCCTCTTGTGAAATAAAATTTTGAGTTTAAAAACTTTATTAGATAATTTTAGTGCTAGCTAAAATTTGAGAAAGTCCTCCTCGCTACAATCCAGCAAAATCTGTCAATGATTCTTGCTCTGTATAATCCAAGCTAGAGTTATGCATAACTTGTCAGTTATGTCTTCGCTTTATGTTCTGGAATGCTTTTTCATTAGAAATATTCATGTATATGTAACAAAGAAGGAGGTTCTGTAGCTTTGTGAATGCATTTATAAAAGAAGCATGAAAGATCACCACTGTTTTTAATAGAAGTATCATTATTGTTACTGAAAGTGGTGAGTACTGTCATTTTGGAGGTTTTCTGTCAACCAAGCAAAAAGATACTAGAAAGTCTTAACCAGTAACACTGAAGTCAGTGATGCAGTCATCAACAAACAGACTGATGTCGGTCTGTACTATATATAATTTTTTTAGCCCTGGTTTAATAGTAATGTTGACATGAGCACTCAGTAGAGCAGAACTAAAAGTTTGGAGAGTTTTTCCCATTTAATATGTTTCAAAAAATACTTAAACTGTTCATGAAGCCCAAGTCTTACATATTACTGGACTTATAAATGAAAGCCTTTTATGGAAGTGCTAGAGAGAGTGCAATCCACTGTTTTTAATCATATGCTGACAGAACAGTGTTGCTAAGCATAATATCTATTTTATAGCTAAACTTGTCATCCTTGCTCTAAAAAGGACAAAAGAGGTACAAAGAAAAAACCTGAAATATTCAAGATAGCTTTATATATGCTCTTATTCACAACAGTTTCTCTACACTACAGAAAGTCAGGCTGGTTAAAAATTATGACCTCTGCTTTATCATATAACAAATTAGAAATTTTGTTGATAGGAGTAAAACCCATGTTGTCTAATGCTATTTAACACAAGGCTAATAACTCTTCCGTGGTACCTGTAGGGACAGTCTAACGTATGCATGCATTATTCTGAGTACTCTTTGGCAGTGTGATTCTTTTAGATTAAGAATTATCATTAAAATACATATATAATGGTCACAGAGAAATCAGAGCATTTCTGTAGACTTATCTAGAAATTTTGAGGTAAAAAGCTGCCCTGTAGAAGCAGGATGAAGAAAGACTAGAGGACATTTCTGTGGCATTAGTTGCCTGTGAAAAAGGACAAGCATAATCAAATAGTTTGTTATCCTGAATGGAAGAAGAGGGATGGAGTTGCTTAGGCAAGATTTCTACAGATAGAAACATCATATATACTCCTGAGAGATGTGTGGTCATATGGGTCATGGTATGAAATGTAAATAAAATCTAAATTTAAAAACCTTCTGAGAACTTTTGCCCATGTAAAACAGAATATTGAATAGTGTTTCTTGCCTGTAGGTATATACGTACTATTCATGCTAATGAAAAAAATTTCTCTTAAAAAGCTGCTTACTATAAGCATATAAAAATAGTTTCTTGACGTTGCTTTTCTCCTATCTTGGACATCTTCTTTCTTCCATGTATTATCCTGGGAGCAGCTCTGCTGGTCAGAGGTGAGGTTGTTATCTGGTGTACTCACAATATTTTTAAAATTAAATCCTGTCCTAATAGAGAAGAAATCTGACTATAGTAGTAAAACGTGCTTTAAGTTGGAGATAGCTTTGCACAATGAATTCTTTGATATTCTCTACTTTGCGATAGTTACACCACAGGTGTCAAGTTATGTCTGGGCTAAGACAGTAGTACAGCATGTTAAGAAACAGAGTAAGTTTGCTAACTATGAAGTGTGCTTTTACAGACTGCAGAAGCAGTCTGTGAGGAGCTCCTTTCTTGTTTTGAGTTCCTGCTGAGTTGTTTGTATTTGCTTTGCAACTTGATTTGGAAAATAACAGTGGTTGTTGCATTTCTGAATTGTACTTTGAACCTCTTTCTGCCCAAGTGAAGAAATGTAACTTCTCATGTTCAAACACAAGTCTTCTTGTATCTGAATAGGATACAGGAGTGGCTGAGGTCACTTGATTTGTGATATGGTTTGGAGCTGGCTCCCTGCCAAGTCCCCAAACCCTACCACCAGAAGTCCCCCCCCCACCCCGAACCA
>JAWWLV010000100.1:43651344-43746084 GCA_035041135.1 Platyrinchus mystaceus
CTATCTATCTATCTATCTATCTATCTATCTATCTATCTATCTATCTATCTATCTATCTGCCTGTCTACCTATCTACTTATCTATTTATGACCCATGTATCTTGATATATTTAAATTAAAATGTCAATTTGGACTTTGAAACTTTTTACACCTTGACTTTCCCTACAACACAAAGTCAGTATTGACTGACTGATTCAATCAGGGACTCTCCAGAAAACTTGAGCTTTTCTTAAAAATAATGAATTTTTAAAGCAAACATTCTAATTTGCAGATTTTATGGTTTTGTTACTTTATAAAAATTGTATTACATTGTGGCTACATCTGCAAATTTTTCTTTGTATCTTCAAAAGCTTTAAAACAATTTTTCACAAGTGGAAAATAAATTTTGCAGGGATTCACAGAATTCTGAAAGCTTTCACACCTGTGAAAAGGGAAGCTGGTCTGTTTGAAGTGTTATGACCTCGCAGGGGGAATTAAATTTCTCTTATTGCTCTTAGACTTCGGTGGTTGTACACACCATTAAAGAAATATATCTTCTTTTCCTAATTGAATCTCTGTTTGCCTTCTCCTTTAGTGATTTCATGTGTATTAAGTTTCTAGGTTAGTCTTGGTTGTTTGTCTGTGTTTTATTACAGTTTCTTACATCAAAAATGATGGAATTATCTTAGGAAACAAATAAATGTACAGGATGTAAATTTGGGAATAGTTTATACCACTATTCCTGCACTCTCAGTGTTGAACGAGAATGAAAAATTGAGTTGGGCTTGTTTAAATTGATATTTTATTGCTATGATTTATTTCATTGCAATTATTTAGTATTTCTTTAAAGCTGCATGAGTTGAGGCTTTTTTTTTTGGTGATAAGGCCACAATTGACTACCTGTTCCCATTTACTTTAGCAAACCAGTTTTAAGATTAATGCTCAGTGATTTGTTGCTCCTCCCTCTGAGAACAAGACTGGGTTTCAACAGCTCAGGTCAGATGCAATAGTGAGAACAAATCTACAGAAACAAAAACACTAAAAAAGGGTTAAAAGGAGATAAGTATTCGGGGTTTTCACCTTGAGCTGACATTATAGTGCAGAGAAGAAAGATGGTTGTGTTTGAGTAGAAGGTTGATAATGTTTATTATCCCTGTTGTTTATTATAGGGAGTTAACCTCTAGCAGGGTGACTGACACAGGCAACACCTCAGTAACTGTACAGTTGCTGTTTGCCATATGAGCACAGTTATTTCCTTCAACTGGTTACACACCCACTATAGAGACCTCCTGTAACATCTCTGGAAGCAATTTTGTCAAAGTGATACTAGTCAGAATGGTTATACTTTCATGCTGTTATTTCTCTATTACCCTGTCTTCTCTATGTAGGAAAAAAAATAATCTTTGGTATTTAAAAATTAGAGTGTATGGGTTTTGAAAATAGAAATTACTCTGGATGTAAGTGGATCTGCCTGCATAAAAGAGTTTGATATACTTGTAGTCAATTATAATACCCTTCTGATAAACAAACATAAGTCATCAGAGTACTATAACTCCAAGGGAAATACATCTTCTCTCTAGCATACATGAAAAGTGCCTAAAACAAACCTACAGTACTGAAACATCATCTTGTGTGAGTCAAAGTCTGAGATCTTTCTGTTTTGTTTGCTGCTTGATGCAGAAGTAGTCAAGATGGTTCATGAATAACGAGGTGGCAGTGTGTGCTCACAGCTCAGGAAGCCAAACATGTCCTGGTCTGCATCAAAAGGAGCTTGGCCAGCAGGTCAAAGTGATTCTCCCTCTCTATTCTGCACTTGTGAGATGCCCCACCGGAGTTCCTGCACCCAGCTCTGGGGTCCCCAACATAAGAAGAACACAAAACTGTCAGAGCAAGTCCAGAGAAGGGCCATGAAGTGAAGAAGACTGGAGCATCATCCCTAAAAGACAGGTTGAGGAATTTGGGGCTGTTTAGTCTGGAGAAAAGAAGGTTGCATGGAGACCTCTTAGCAACCTTTCAGTGTATGAAGGAGTTCTAGCAGGAAGCCATAGCGGGACTCTTTGTCAGAAACTGCAGTGATAGGACAGGGAGTAATGGGTATGAATTGAAAAAGGGGAAATTTAGGTATGATATTAGGAAGATATTCTTGACTGTGAGAGTGGTTAGTTACTAGAAGAGGTTGCCCCAACCCTGGCAGTGTTCAAGGCCAGGTTGGATAAAGGCTTGAGCAACTTGGTCCAGTGACATGTATCCCTGTCCATGGCAGGGGGGTCAGGACCAGATGATGTTTATGGCTCCTTCCAATCCCTTAACACTGTATGATTCTGTAATAATAAAAAGAGTTTAGAAATATTGTGAACTTCTTTGACATTTAGTCAATTCAGACAAGAGACTTAAGTCGTGATTGGATAGATTGCTAAAATGTGTACAAATTTATTTATTCGAATAAGACACTTCTTGCATCTGAAAAACTGTATAAACAATTTTTCCACTTCCAGATTGCCTCCCTCATTTACATTTACTACAGCAGAGAATTGCTGAAGTGAAATTGGTGCAGGAAGATCTGTTGAATTAATTAGCGTTAACAGCTGTTGGGAGATGCTGTCAATCAAAGCCTAGAGTAGAAAAGATAATTGGGTTTGGTAGACAAGGAAAAGGGAAGAGAGAATAACCTGATGAAATTTTGCCATGAACCCTTACAGTAATAATGTACTTACAAAGTTCATATACAAGGACACTACCTTCTAACTGTGAAATAAAAGAACAAGAAAATAGAATATAGTGCTCATCTAAATAAATTTCTTGAAAATGTCATACTGTTCTTGTTAATGGCATTCTTTTATAAAATTAATATGTATTGACTTTCTTTGAGTGCATTTAAATTCTGTCATCCTAAATTACAGTTTTCAGAAAGCATTTTGAACACATTTATTTCATCATGAGTCTACAGAAGGAGTACCACTGAACACCAGGGTCCTCCAGAGGTGCCTGCCTTTCTTGCCTGCCCGAAAGAGTGGAATTCACACTATTTCTGATTTCTTGTATGAGGTCTTTAATTTCATTATGTATCCTAGAAATGGTTGCCTTATGACTGTTTTATAACCTGACCTTGGAGGTTGCATATCTCTCTGGTGAAAGTGAAAGTGACACATAAAAAACTGAACCAGAATAAATTTCCTAGGTTCTACTAGCAGTTAGTGAAATCCACAGGGTTTGGCAAAACCTTATTGTTCTGGGAAGGTTAAATTTTTCCTAACATTCTGCCCCACGGCTTTTGGTTTTGTTATAAATAAAAAGATCATCATTATGCAATGAGCAGCACAGCATGATGCTATAATATTGTGAAGAACACCTCAACACTGCTACTACAATATTTATCAGAAAAAAAAACCCATCCTTAGAAATTAAAGAATTAGAATGTTTAAAATTATTTTGAGTAATGTAAATACCAAATGCAACTAATACAATATTTGAATTTTGCTCATTGGGATTTAATCAATAAACAAATAAACAATTACCATTGCATGCTTGGCATAAATAAAAAATAGCAAAATAATAGCCTTTTAACATAAGGAAGGCACAGCTGATTACAGTCTAGAAGCTAATGTCAATCAAATTGGTTTTAATTATTTAGAGGTCTTCTGAAAATGTTTTATTTAAAAACTGTGACACAGATTACTTAGATGCACTGTGAAACCAATTCACATCAGTGAGAAACATGAGTGTACCATCCTTTTCTGATCTTCAAATTTCTTATTCTTAAGAGATTCAGAAATAATCCAGAATTCCAAGAGTAAGGTTCAGCTAAATCGTTAGCATTTTTCTTTTTGCTCTGCAGTTTACTGTAGCAAATAGTCAAAGCACAGACCAAAAACTGATAAAAAAGTGACATATAAATACATTTTGCCGTAAACCCTGTTCATGAATACGTATGTCCAAATCTGGTAAACTTAAGCCTGTACTTTGGCAGGGCAAAATCATCTCTGCCTAGGTACTGTAAAGAAGTTTGGATATCCAGCAGCCCAACACCAAGTATATGTGTTCGTTGCATGTGTGATGTGAGCAGTGCAATTTAACAGCAGCAAAGTTATGTGAATGCTATGGAGTAATTTCCTGCTAAAATATTTGGGTGAATGCTATAATATTTAGGATCTGACATGCATGTCTTACAGTGTGATCGCTGCAGACTTACAGAAATTACCTGTTTATTTGCTTGTGGTTTTGGGGTTTTGGTGTCATGGTTTAAGCCCAGACGGCATCTAAGCCCCATGTAGCTGCTCATTCATTCTCCCACCCGTGGGATGGGTGACAGAATCAGAAAAGTGAGAAACCCTATGCATAGGCTGACAAAGACAGTTTAATAGGAAGAACAAAAGCCATGCCCACAAGCAAAGAAAATCAAGAAATTCACTCCCCCCTTCCCATGGGCAGGCAGGTTTTATGCCCTCCTTGAGTAAGCAGGCTCCATTGTGTGTAATGGTGCCCTGGTCTCCCCCTTCGTTTTTTTTCCACCAGCTTTTTATACTGACTATGATGCCATATGATTTGAAACATCCCTGTGTTCAGTTGGGGTCAGCTGTCCTGGCTGTGTCTCCTCCCAGCTTCTTGTGTACCCCAGTCTCCTTGCTGGTGGGGCAGTACAAGAAACAGACTTTGATGCTGTGCAAATGCTGCTCAGCAGTAACAAAAAGAATTCCATATTATCAACCTTATTTTCGGCACAAATCCAAAATACAGATCCATACCATCTACTGTGAAGAAAATTGTCCCTCCTAGCTGAAACCAGCACATGGATATTGCTGAGGGGTTTTCCCTGATTTTTTTTTTTTTTTCCTTTTTAAATAAGGAAGCTAGCTTATCCTCCTTTTTCAATAGTGGACTGTTTGTTACTCCCCCCCCCCCCCCAGTTTTATTTCAGCAATATGGTGTAGGATTTTTTTATTGAAAGTAAATAGCAAGGCATACAAGTATATAGGTAATTTACAGCCTCATATCCCTGTCTTTGCACCAGAGGCTAAGTTGCTTTCAGCAGCAACAGGACTACTGATACAGGCTATGGGAAAGAAGGGTCATATTCTAATTAAACTTCTATCCAAAGATCTTTCTTATGTAATCTGGTACTGTGCTGTATTTTTACCTTGATCTTTGTCCAGGAAATTATTAACAGATAAAAAGGATAATGTGGTCAGTAGTGATATTTTCGCTGTAATGTATGTTCAGCTGCTCTTGGTTTTGTTTTCTCCTAATGTTAGATTATAAGAAGGGCATGAACACTGAAACATGTTCAGATACAACCCCAGAACAATATTTTTAATAAACACAAATGCCATGACTGCATTATTTCTTAAACAAATACATTATATTTTGCAGAACCTCTAGCATGAGTCTGTACTTATTGGCTCCCCACAGACTTCATTCAAGTAACATCTGTACTTTTCAGTTTGCTCTTCTCATACTGGGTCAAGTTTCTCAGCGTAGGGGACAATTTTGTTAGAAAGAATAACCAGGGTAAAGAAGGAAAATATTAGGTAGCTAAGTCCCTAATGCTCTAACAGAGTTTTATTGTCGCCATTCCTTCTACCATTCCCATGGTCTTCTGGTTGAATTAAAATCAAGTTTCAATTTATATTTGTAGGCAAAAAGTGTTTAAGTTATTATGTCGTGTTTATTAAACCATATTTTATGGTGAGAATTTACTTATTTACATACTCATTCCATTCTTTATTAAATTTAAGGCTTTTTTTGTGTGTGTGATTCTTGTTTTTTAAAGTCTCTATTGTTCACTTGTTATTTTGACAGAGATCTTGGGAGAGAATGAACAGAAACGTCTGTGAAGTAAGGTTCACTAATGACAAATAAACATAGCTTGTACAACTTTAGTCATAAACACCAAATGGGTTTATGGCTTAGGGTAAAGATTGATAAATGGAATATGCTAAATAAAATCCCGAATAGGAACACTTGCCCAGTATCTGTAGGCTATCTGTGAAACAGAAAAGTTAAAGCTTTGTACTTTTATGCATTAGCCTGTGGAAACAATTTCACTTCTGAAGTGCTTCAAGAACATTTGAGTATAATGGGCTTTGTACTGCCAGCCTTGGCTCTACCCTGTAGAGAGCACTCAGCCCATTCAGCTTGAACTCCATTTTATCTAGCTCTTATCCATTAATTTTATCCTGACCTTGGGCATAAAATATATGCACTTTTTATGCTCGGTGCTTTTTGTGGAGAAAGAGGAATGGCATTACTCATCGATCACCATTATGAATGATACAGCTTAAAACAAACACAGGTCAGAGACAGATATGTTAAGAGCAGATTTGTATTGATTCTATCACAACACTGAGTTAAAAGGGAGAAAAAAACCCCACATTGTAGTATAAATGATGAAAAGACATTGGAAAAACAACAACAGCTATGAAGTTAACTTAAGAGCTTTGCTTTAGGGTTATTATTGGCCAAAAAAAAAAGAATTTTGTTGCTATTATTAATACAATCTACCTCCCTTAATATATTTATTGTCATACCTTAGGTTCTACAGCATACTAAAGCAGTAAGGTCTGTGTGTTTTACTGCAGCGTTTTCCTGTTGAAAGCTTTTCTGTTATAAGAATCTTACACTGATTAGATCCTTTAATCTATTTTTAGCTCTAGTGCTGAAATATTTATACCATACTTCTAGCTGTAGGCACTTTTTATTTGTTTGTAACTCCAGTCTATTTCCAGAACACTGTCTTTCAGTACAAAACTGTGTGTTTTGTTAGGGTCCATGACACTGGCACTAATGGTAGAAGTTTTAACAAACCTACCTGAATCACAGTATGCATCTCTGTGGTAATTACACACAAAAAAAATATATCCTGCTTTCTCAATGGATTTCCATTGAGAGAATAATGACTTAAAAGATATTATTGATGGGGGAGAGTTGGTTCCAGGAATGTGGAGGTTGAAAAATCTGTAATAATACCTTTATGTTCTGTTTGTTTACTAAGTAAAATCTGGAACAGTTAGTTGGGGAGAGATACTCTGTCTTGGCCTTCCTTTACTGGAGGTCAAAGTAGCATCTGTTCAGTTTTATAAGAAGTTTTCTTGTCTAAAACTCTGAGTGTTGGATATTAACTGAGTGGTTCTTTGGCATTACTATCCTCAATTCATAGAATTTGCCCCATGATTTTTATGGGTTGGGGGTTTTTTGGTGGTGTGTTTTTTTTTGGTTGGTTGGGTTTTTTTAGTTTCTGACTTTGTACTTTCAGTTCCTGATTATGGAGGTATAAAGGTAGAGAGGTTTTATTAGCACAGTGGCTCCTGTGAGGACTGGGGAATATGTAAGAGGAGTGTGAAAGAGTGCCTTTCTGTTCAACTGTGGATCAGCTGATCAGAGGAACTGCTAGTACTGAAATGTTCTTGGTGCTTGAGGCCGTCTTACCCATACTTACACTGTCTAGAGAGCTTACACATAGGGAATGCTGCAACTATCTGTTGGTGAGACTATCTCGTAAAAAGTAGCTTAGCTGAGTGCTGACTTGTATACTAGTTGAAGACCTTCCCATTGAGTTTCCTTACTAGCACATTTCCTACCGTGGGAAAAGATACAATTGGCAAAAAACAGGAAAAGTTTAAGGTTAGATTTAATTTATTTTCCTATAGCTTACTGTCATATTATTGCTGGTAGAAAAAATTATATGTCTTCGTTCACGGGTATTTTACAAGTTTTTTGCAAGTATTCACATATGGGTCTTCATTCATTGAGGTCTATGGAATGCTTAAAATTTATGGTGGAACCTGTGTTAATATTCATACACTGTACTAGCTCACTGACCAGGTCATTTAACATTTTTTTTGATCAATCCGTGTTTTAAAACAAACAACACTAAGATAATTAATAATTTGAAGATAATGCCATTTACTACAGAAAAAACATGGTGTGTTTTTCCCTCTAAACTTCTTCCATGTTAAGACTTTATCACACACAAAGCAGTTTTTGAAAAGTACTGTGTTCCACGATTGCTGGAATCACTCTGAAAGGACCATTATGCTTAACAATTCTTTTTTTATAGAAGTCCATTTGATTGCATTTTTAATAAAATGAGAATTTTTTATGTAAATGTTTTTGTATTGCTTATATGGATAATCCCCAGGAAATTCAGGGATGAATTTGGCAGGTGGTCTGAATTTCATTTGTTTTCACTTTAAAGAGAGATTTTGCAATACTGTCTACTTGGTTAAGCATCTGTGAATAAAATCTTACAATACATGAGTTATATTCTTGAGGTGTCTTTTGGTAATGTTCTATTGTTACTATGCTTTCAATTATCCTTCATGTGTTTAGAAGAATATACAGTCATCAATTTACAGAATCTTTGTAAAATAGAATCAGCAATAATACATGTTGCCACATGGAGTAACAGAAAAGGCAATGTACAGTTGTTCAGTGAATTGTGCAGTGAGTCGGTGGTGGATTGAGAGACACAGTTCTCCTGAGTCCATAGGTTTTAAAGCCATAATAGACTAGTAAGACTATTTAGTCTAGCCTCTTGTATAATACAGGCCATAGGATTTCCCTGAATTAGCCCCTACTTCGTTATCTAAAGCTTTTACTTAAAAGTGTCAGCTGGGTTTCAGATTTTCTGTCTTAAATGCCTGTTGCTGTTCTGTGGGATGGTTCAGTCAGGATTTGTACAGACTTCAGCAGAAACTGTGCTTCCATGAGGGTACATGTCCACCTCCCTTATAGCTACATAGAGGCAAATTTTGAAGACAGTACTGGGTCACAGAAGAATTGATGAAATCAGTCTGAACTGGTTGGGTGAGCGAAAAATATAGTTCCCTAGGATTGCTTAGTAGCCACTTCAGCTCTCTTGTATCTTCAGCCACCTGCTCATCTATAGGTCACCCACTATCAATTTTATGCACCACTTGTGCTATGAGTCCTTTTCTCTCTCAGAGATCTCTGTCTGGGAATTTAAGTCAGCCTTTTGAAAGAGCAGAAGGCAGATCAATGACATACTAAAGCAACCTTCACAGTTTTATGCACACTTTTTTCATGTGCAGCTGAATCTTGTCACTGTAGTTAACAACTTCACAGTGAAAGAGATCAGTAGATTATGCTTCTAACATAGATATACTGCATTTTATGGAAAGAAAAGAAATAGGCATAGTACTCTCTTTTATGTAAAATAAACTTTAAGAGAAATTGTTTAATCTTCCATTTTTGTCAATGATAATTTTGAAAGAATAGAAAAAAAAATAGTTCCATCTACCTTTATCCACTTTAAAATTTTTTTCCTGGTATCCACATCCTAAAAGGGTTTGAATGTATAGGGCATTATAATCATAGCCAGCTTTCATTCAGACATGTATTGTAAAATATCTGGAATTCTGCCTGTGTCATTTGGATGTGGTTATGGTCATAATAGAAAAATTTGAAAAAGAAAAAAAGTGTCCAAATTCGGTAACTTGTCTCTTAAGTTTAAAAATGTAAATTAATCTTTTTTTTCTATTTCCAGCTAATGTACAGAGCATTGCACCTGCTGCATAGAAAACTTTAAGCCGTATAGAAAACTAGGGTCTAGTTTTCGAAGTGTTCTTTATAGCTTGTTAGTGAGGCAAAGTTTTTTGGTATTTGCTGTATGTAACAGGAATGCAGAAACATGCAGTACACATGAAGCTTCCTTATTTTGAAAAAAGTCAGACAATGACTGTGGGTTCATAGGGGAAAAGTGAAAACAGAAACTAATGGAGATGGCCAGCATTTATCTGTGTGTAGCTACAAATGTACACAATACATCTTTGTATCTCTTGTATGGAATCTAAGTTCTGACTTGGGTATCTCCAGTGACATGGAGACCTTAAGGCGTGCTTGTTCTTTACATCTAGTTAGCCACATACACAACTGAATGCAAAATCTCAAGTGTTTCCTCACACTCACAAAAGCTTGGTCTGCAAATGTGAAGACAACACAGGTATACTGAATCAGTAGTTAGTATGAAAGCATCTAGTCCGTCTGAGAGGTATGAATACAGAGGATAATGTAATGAATTCTCTTGCTTTTTTCAAAAAGTAATAACATTCTTCATTAATTAATACCTTTCTTTATGAACTGTATTAATGGCCAAGTTAAGTCTCTATTCTATGTTGCTTTGTGGGAATATCATGTTAATCAAGCAAAGCTGATCTATTTATAAATAAAGGCGGTAAGGAAAAGCTTCCAGGAAATTGCAACTACAAATACTACACTACTATCATAATTTAATGCATCTAATTCTTCCGTCATTTGGTGCACTGAAATCTGTAAAGATTATGTTTTGTGCCACATGCAGCCATTTTTGCCCAAGGGAATGAAAAAATAATGGGAGGAAATAAGGCAGGTTTGAACATACCCTAGAGCATGTTGTCTTTCCCATTGTGTAATTTCTATTGCTGTCTAGTAAAGGAGAATACTTTCAATGCTCTTAAGAATGTTCAAAATCCAGACAAAATAAACTCCAGTCACCCTGACTGAACCTTTTTTTCACTGATTATTGGTAAAGGGAAATAGGGGGCCAGGTAATGAATTACTAAGGTGCAATCCCAACCTTTAATGCAGCCTTAAAAAAACCCAAAACCTGACAAAACACCAAACCTGACAAAAAAATACTGACATCATTGACTTCAAATTGAAACAAATTACTCACAAGATAGAGAAAAAGCTGGTAATAAAGTTGAAGTGGGGAACACTCAATTTCAAAACTGCTTGGTCTAATTACTCACAGTTTGGTGAGAGGGTATAACTGAATGATCAGCAGTTTGTGTATACTTCATTTTGCAATCACATTCCAAATTTTAACAGGCGGGTGTTCACTTAACAGAAACTGCAATCGTGATAGAACTATGTCAAATCCAGTTCTGGTTAGTTATCTCTCTGAAGAGATGGATGATCAAATACACATATGCCATCTCATCTACTGGTTCCTCCAGGTCAGCATTGAAGACCCATTGACAGGGAAGTGTAACAAAGCTCTCAGAATAGAGAACACTGATTGTGTGGAATCAAAAATTCTGTTTAAGGCATTATTTTGTTACTGAAGGCTTCTTCAATGACCTAACAGGCCCTTCTAGCAACTATTTAGTCTTTCAGATGCGATGTTGAGGTGAAGCATATTTTGTCTCTTAAAAATGGAGAAATGAGGATGGTGAGAGTTTGTCCTGTGTTTGTTGAACCAGTCAGTGGTGAGGCTGGAAATGTGAGCAAGATTAAACAAGCAGCCTGATCTGACCATTCCATTAAGGCATATTAATGTTTCATAAACGAGGTTGCTGATATCATCACTCACCAAATTATTATTTCTAAATTACAAATAATGGAGAATATTGTTAACTCTTAGAAAAATCTGCCCACTCATTCCTGATTACAGATTTATTCCTTTGTTGCCTTACCTGTGCCCAGAAAGGCAACATTCTCAAAAGCTGTGACAAAATTGGTTTACTTCTCTATGCCATACAAGTACCACAGTTTGATTCAAAACATACCTACTAATAGTGAGTATATCCTGGCTACAAAAACTAAATACAATTGTAGTTGTATAGGAGTGAGTAAATATAGCTGCAATAAACAACTGGAACAGGACAATTAAATTAAGGGGAATTTAGTTCATTTAGTCATGGTAGTCACAAACTGTTTATTAGGGAAAAGGCTGGATTAACTAGCAAAAACTTTACTGTTCTTGAGACACCACCACTGAAGAGAACAGATACTGCTTTGCAGTCTTAGAACTGAAATACTGGAAAAAATGAATGTTGTTTAGCTAAAGTCACTCCATACTATGCATAAAATGAATTCTTTCATATGAATATTTCATAATTCATTTCATAGAAGTTTCTAGAGCCCCAGGTCTTTGCAAAATTTAATGTGATTTAGTTTTGTGTGGCTAAAGACATTTTGAGGGGACTTCAGTTGGATTCCCCTGTGTTAATCATCACCATGGGGCGACAGCAGACACAGGCTGCTGTCAGTTGACTGTCACCCACAGGGTTGCTATTATCTGTGTCAGCCACACATCATGGTTTTGCAGTTTAACAGATTTTAAAGTTTGTGATGCAGTTTAGAGGGAAGGTTTGAGCAATGCAATAAGATTCTGAATGGTATAAGCCTTCTGCAAAGCACGTATTTTCATTTCAGATACAAAATAAGTTTTATTCAATCCTGCCTGATATTTGCAACTGACAGTTCCGATAAGAGTCCTTTTTAGTCTTGTGTATATTTCTGGTTTTTATCTGAAAAGCTTGAATTTTTTTAAATGAATGACAGACATAATAAGGGCAACAAATTGTCTACTGTTCAATAACAAAAGTGATTGTATTTATTTACTCTCCAAAAGGGTATATTTAGGATCGTTAATATGTGACAGAAGGTTTTCCCAGTGATAAAACAGATATTGACAAGTTAAGGTTTGGCATTTTAATGTTGGTCATGCTTCTAACCCACCGTGTAATTACTGGTGATTCATAAAACTGCATTGTACCAACATTTTATTTTCTGTAAAACAGATAGCACATAGAGATTTACAAAATGCATTTTACTAGCTACTACTACATTAAAAGCTAACTTATAAATTTAAAATCATAAAATCATAGAATGAATCGTAGAATGCTAAGGGTGTGAAGGGACTTCAAAGATAATCTACTCCTGACCCCCCCCCTGCAGGGGACAAGGGCACATCTCGCTAGACCAGGTTGCTCAAGGCCTTACCCAGCCTAGCCTTGAACACTGCCAGGGTTGGGGCATTCACAACTTCCCTGGGCAACCTCTTCCAGTGTCTAACCACCCTCACAGTCAAGATTTTCTTCCTAGTATCATGCTTAAGTTTCCCTTTCTTCAATTTGTACCCATTACTCCCTGTTCTATCACTGCAGTTCCTGATGAAGAGCCCCTCTCTGGCTTCCTGGTAGGCTACTTTCCGACACTGGAAGGGTGCTATGCGGTCTCCATGCAACCTTCTCTTCTCCAGGCTGAATAGCCCCAAATTCCTCAACCTGTCTCTTTGGGGCAGTGCTCCAGTCCTCTTACCAGCTTCATGGTGTTTCCCTGGACTTTCGTGAACAGTTCCATGTCCTTCTTATGCTGAGGATACCAGAACTTAGTACTGCAGGTGGGGTCTCACAAGAGCAGAGTATAGGGGCAGAATCACCTCCTTCAACCTCCTTTTGATGCAGCCCAGGGTTTTGTTGGCTTTCTGGGCTGTGACCACACACTGCCAACTCATGTTATGTTTTTCATCAATCATCACCCCCACAGCTTTCTCCTCAGAGCTGCTCTCAGTCACTTCTCTGCCCAACATGTAAGTGTTGCCTGGGATTGCCACGACTCACATGTGGCACCTTGCACTTTGCTTTGTTGAACTTCATGAGGTTCACACAGGCCCACCTCTCAAGCCTGTCAGGGTCCCTCTGGATGACAATCTTGCCCTCCAGTGTGTTGACTGCACCACACAGCTTGATGTTACCAACAAAGACATTGAACAGTATTGGCCCAGTACTGACCCCTGAGGAACACCACTTGTCACTGGTCTCCACATGGACAATGAGCCATTGGCCACAACTCTTTACATGCGGTCATTCAGCCAGTTCTTTACCCACCAACAGTTCAGCCATCAAATCCATGTCTCTCCAACTTAGGGACAAAAATGTCATGTGGGACAGCGTCAAAGACTTTGCATAAGTCCAAGTAGGTGATGTCAGTTGCTCTGCCCTTCTTCTTGGTCTCTCCACTTCCTCTTTCAGCTCTGCCACCAGCCTGAGCAATCATCCGCCTGTTCATGCTGCAAGCAGATATTGTCTCTGCTGCCCTCTGGCATCAGTGATGAGCTCAGGTACTCAGTGCAGCTGGAGATCTTGACAGCTGCTTGTTGATGTGTGAGGTCCATGTGGGTCACTGTGTTCCTTCTGACAGTGGCTTTTAACTGAGTGGAAACCATAATTAGTCCTCTAATTTTAGTTTGGTGGCTGATGACTTGCTCCCTAAGTTCTGCGCCCTACCTTTGCAAACTGTCTGCTGTGCCAAGCCTTTCTGATGTGTCACACCCTATTTGCCCACTCTGTTCACCGCACTCCTGGTTGCTTGCAGTCCCTGGAGCTGTTTGAATCTCCTGCAGGTGCTCCTGGCAGAACCTCCTCCATGCCTGATTGGCTTGCAAGAGCTTCCAGGTCCCCATGGGGCCCTGGTACGCTGATCAGGTGTCCCTGAGCTCAGGAAGCTCAGGAAGCTCAGGAAGCCCTGTACAGCACGATCCAACAGTCACCTGTGGACTTACCTCCCTGACTGCTGCTGACGACTCACCAACATAAATCTGATAAAGATCTGTGTGGCCCTAGGCTATTCACAAGTTACCTGAATAAAAGTAAAAATATTATTGCTTCATGGCTAATGAAAACTGCTGAAAAGTGAGAATGGTGCTCTCACCTTGTATCTGCTTTCCACATGGGCTCCTTGATATTGACACAGAACAACAGAAAATAAATCAATATATTATGCTGTTTCTTTGTGGAAGGTTGTAAAGACCATTATCCAAATTAACATTGATCACGCACAGCAGACATTGACTTTATGTATAGCTGGAGATTTACATTTGAAATGTATGATTATCAGAAGCCCTAACCTTTTTAAAGAATTGTATCAGGGAATATTATACTTGGAAGTCTTCACATTAGGATGTGATTTTTCTGTGATACATTGACAAAATTTTTGAAATGCACTAGCTGTGGTCTTGAAACCTGGCCAGTACTGCTTTTGTCACCTCAGGTGTTACCATGTTCCCCAACAGATGATCCAGTTGTAAGTTCAAGTCCCGTAACAGGTTTCTTGAGTGACATTCAGTGCTGGTGTTACAGGAAAGCTGAAGTGTATGTCTTTTTCCTCAAGATAAAAGAAAGAAAGTACTGTCTTAATGCTCATCAGAAGAGAACTATTTGGTTGCATTGTATAACTCAACGAATCACCAGTTAAATGTGTCATTGAGCAAAGAATCATTACTACTGATAAAAACAGTTCTATTATGGATACACTTTTGTTATTATTAACAATTAATATTTTCTCTTTTAATAGTCATCCAAACTTCATGTTACTTTGACCCTACCAGTCTCCAAATCTACTGCTGTCAGTTATAACTGCACTAAATAGAAATTAAGATTTTCTAAAACTCTTAGCTCCCTAATATTGTATGCAACACTTTAATGGTATTTTAAGAAGGGAGGATGGAAGGATAAATGGAAAGAAGGGACACAGTGAAAGCAGCATAGGGGAAGAAAAAAAAGGCACTTTAGCAAGCTCATAGATCAGACTGAACTGTATGTAAACTTGTAGCTGAAATAATTAGAATTAAGTGCAAAGTTTTCCAAATTTATTACTGTCCATTTTAACTCTGATGAAATTTAAGATAAACACATGAAATTTGGAACAGTAATTCATGGGTTAAAAATAGTTTTTTATCTAATTAGCTAAAGCAGAAAATATTACATACCAGAGAGATGAAGAATAAAAAAAGTGATGAAATTCATATGCTGTGTTAGTTTTTCAAGGAAGGAAGCAGGTTGAAGCCTGTATAAGAACTTCAGGCAAAATCTGTATTGCAGATGAATTTTTTTTTAGAATCTGACCTTCAAAATAGTAAATTATTTATTATTATTTCTGAATAAATTTTATTTATTAAAACTCATATTAATGAGAGTTCAGTGTTTATTTTGTGGTTCATATGTCCATCATGATGTGTACCTTTTATTTTAGAATTAATCTTTGGTTAAGTAGCCTTTTCATAATGTTATTCTAAAAGGACATATCAGTATTTATTCACTGTAAAGCAAATGAAATAGAAGGGAAAAAGTCAATAGATTGCTTAACAGAATTATTAGAGTAGGAAAATGCAGCAATATTCTTTGTCTAATCTTTCCTTTTACAATTTCCCTGTCATAAGAGCCATGAAGTTGCAACAAAGCATATCAGCTGAAATAGAATTGAATTTGTTGCTAGTTAAAGATGCTTATGCAGTGTTCATCAATTTGAAAAATCTGACAGCAGTCATAATAGAAAATACCGGGGATATGAATCGCTAAGATTCATGATGGGGAAGTATGAAGGAGTACAGAATATATATATATATATATTTATAGTGCATATATATATATGTGTATATATATATATACACACACACACACACATATATACATATATATATATACATACACATAGGCAAGGAATAGAAAACTGTGACAAGAAAAAAAACAAGTTAAAAATGGATAATTGTGATGAATCCTGAATTAAGCAGATTAATGACCTAGTTGGTGTTTCCCATTTCCAGTTTTTTTCATTATGTATGATCATGAACATGTTCAAATCTGTACATGAAAGATTATTTTCTTTCCAAATAAAAATCAGCTACTTTTGATTATGTATACAGAGCATCAAAGGCATAATTTAATTGAAATTCAATCTTCTGATCTCCAAGGACACTTAAAACAAATAGACAAGATAATATTGCGATATAATTTTCCTTTTAACAAAAAAATTCTGCATCTCACCCTGCTGAAAAGCAATACTTCTTGGCTGAACAGTACTAACAAAGATGTTTATATTTTTCTTAGACAAGACATGAAGTCCCTATTAGACTATTGAAGACAAATGTTTATGTTTTTCATTGTCTTGCTTTGAAAACCATTGTTCAATAGCTAATTGTTGTTTTATTTAATCATTCATCAGTGCAAATAAAGGAAAGGAAAAAGTAATATTTTTTTTTTATGACCTGATGTTTGATCATTGATGTCCTTATTTTCCCAATTGCTTTTCTTTCTTTTCTTTCTTGTATTTCTATAATCCGAAATTTCTTAGAGTACTGTAACAGTCTAATTTCTGTGTCTGCATTTGGCAAGTTCACAATAACTTGCAATTACAGTGTTCATCTCTTGGCCTGTTCTGACTGACAGCCCAGAAATAGCCATTTAAATTGTGTCAGATTCTCATCGCTCTGTATGAAAGGTAAAGTTAAACAGTTTTTCTGACAGTCTGCATAAAGTCTTGAATCTTAACATATCAGCTGGTTTGGCTCTTGTACCAACCTTTTGTCTATGCAAAAGTACCTAATTTTATCTTCACACACTAATGGCTTACTAAACACTGTTGCACCTGTTGATTTACTTTGGGGCATGTGATAGCTCAAAGTAATTTATTTACCAAAATAGAGCTATTCTCACTAGCCGCACTCTTATCATATATTAAGTCATTATTTTGCATTTGCTCCACTGTGGAATGAATGAAAATGTTCCATTGTCACAAAAAACACTCAAGTTTTATAAAAAGAATGGAACAGTGGGTGCAAAATCCCTGTAGAGAATAATACGGTCTCATCAGCTTTCATATATTTATCTAATATTTCAATCAACAAATACTGTATTTGTATTACCGTAGCTTTCTGTGTGTCCAATCAAAATTGAAGCACCATTGTGCTGGACGCTCTTCAAGTCTATATGGTGATACTGTTCTTGCTACAAAACCTTTACAATGGAATAGATAGAAGCTTCTAGGGAAAATGCAGCTATTAATCTAGATATAGAATACTCACTGCATATAAACATCCAGTTTCATGGCCCAAAAAGCCATCAGGATTGAAATCATCTGCCCCAACTGCAGAGTTTCTCACTTTGTAATGTGCTATTACAGGTACTTATTAACACAGTGCAAAAATAATACTATAAATGAAAGGAAATCCCCCAGACTAATAAAAATAAATTCCTAAGAGCCTTTCAAAGTGTAATTTAAAAGAAGATTTGAGGGGGAGAAGGGGAAAGTTGTTGTCAGCTACAGCTATACTAGGAATGTACGTATTCTGAGTCGAAATCATAGAATATCCTGAAACATAAAAATGCAAATGTAGGGTCTGTTTATGCAGATCAATCACATTTACCAACTCTCAGGGTAGACTATAAAGACAGTCATGAATCTAGCCAGGCTTCTGGAGTTTGGTGAAGTATTTAGCATTTATTGCCTGTATTTAAATCCTTCTTATATATAATACAACTAAGTAAATACTTGTTATGTTGTACCATTTCTTAAATATGTATATATATACATACTACATATACATATACACACTATCCCTTGAATTAAATTAGACTTGGTAAGAAGCCTGTGTTTCCTCACTTAAACTACTTTTCAATGCTGCTTATTGAAAGACTCATCCTGTTCCTGCCCTCTTTTTGTGCTCATCCTCTATTTCCTAAATTGCTGTTTATTATAATTATTTGCTAAGAGAACATTAACAC
Organism: Platyrinchus mystaceus; assembly: GCA_035041135.1. NCBI lineage: Eukaryota > Metazoa > Chordata > Aves > Passeriformes > Tyrannidae > Platyrinchus > Platyrinchus mystaceus. Next base: position 43,669,604 of record JAWWLV010000100.1, read on the forward strand.
TAGTCTTTTAAGCTTGCATAAAAAGTTACATCACTCAGGTGCTTCCTAAGTTTTGTTGCTATATTCTGAACTCTGTCTTTGCCGCAACAATATGTTGCAATAAAATGAGCTTTGATTTAGTATTTTCAAGAAATACAGAAAACAAATATGCTTTGTGACCTGATGGTTTTCTGTTTAGCTGAAAAATCCGTTACGCCTTTTCTTTTGTTGAGAAAGTCCACTATAAACTTTTGTCTGAATTTCTCACCATTGTTATAACATGGATGATAGTCCATGTGAAGATTTTGGTTTGTTTTTTGTAACATAGCTTCTCATGAAAAAGTGGAAAAACAGATCAATCCTGACAGACTTTTTTTTCAGGTCACCCATGGTTATGGAGAAACTCTTCTGTATTCCTTCTGCATATACTTCAGAACAGCTTCCATGTTATTATCTCCTTTTCAGAAGTTACAGACAGAAAATTTCTTTCACCTACTCAACAAAAAAGTGCAGACAAGTAATTTGAAATCTTACATAGGAAAAACAATTTTTAAATCCTTTTATGCAAATATGTAACAAAGTATATGACCACAGTATGGAAAGGTGAAGCGCCTTTAAGTATTTTGAATTTGAATAACAAAATATTTTATTTTCATTGTTACAGACAAAACATTCTAATTTTATAGTAGACTCTGATTTATAACATCCCTTCTCTCAGTATTGTGCCTACCAGTGTAGCTGCTGAAAGTTGAATTTGTATGTCTCACAATCTCTTAAAACATCTGATTGTAAAACATGGTATGCAGTTAGCTTTCATAGCATTTTCAAACTTAAAAATCAGAATCACTATTGTGAGTAGTGATATCAGCTTGCACCATAGTAAGCATGAAATCAGAATGTGCTTAAATTTAATCATATGGGGGAATGCAGTGATTCTGATTAAATTCACAAAGTTTGCTACAGAATCTGCAGAGGAAGAATAATACTAATAATTAGAGATGAAAAGAAGTTCTCAGTAAAGATATGATCAAAGAGGTTAAATGTGCTGATCTAGACACTGCACAGAAGTTGTAATGAATTTCTGCATCTTTGAAATACTGTGTTATTAAAAAACTGGCAACATATTGCCCATAAATTTTTACTGTGCATGGGATAATATATAAAGGAAAGAAAAAAATGTAACAGTGGACTGTTTTATTTATTCTTGTGAATATGTTATTTTCCTGCTTTCTTCTGCTAGAAATTGCAGTCCTCGGTAACATTACGTTCTTTTCTAAGTAAACAAAACCTTTGGATTATTTTTGTTTTATTTCAGAGGGCACAAAAGCACCCCACTCTGTTCTCTAGAGGTTTTTGGTTGTTTTATATGAATTTGTGTCTATATAGAGAAAAAAAAAAGCCACTGACACAAATTGCCAACTAAACAGGATCTTCAGTATAAAATCTGAAGATCTGACCCTTAAAACCTTATAGTCCAGTTCAGAATTTTTCTACTTAAGTACCTTCAAAAACAAGAATGAGATGTTACTGAAGAATAAAGGTGTATATTATATTTAAGCAAAATATTGGAGCTATTTAAGCGATTTGTCAAGTTGGTCTTGGCACTTTACCTCTTTCTGCAGTAGAGTTGTCTTTCCTCCACCCATCAGGAAACCAGTGGTTACTGTAGCCAGACCACAAGACAGATATGCTTCTTTTGAGTAGCAAGCTATTGACATCAGCAAAGTGAAATTATATTACCTGTGACCATGTGGATATAGGAATATGTCTTAAATCCATATGCCAGAAAGTTTATGGTAAATTTGGCACTATGAGTTACGGAAACACTTTTTCTAACATCTCTGACAGGGGGTAGCCTATTTCCCGATTCCCGTGTGGTATTAAATTGAGTTAATTGTCAAGAACAGTAGAGGGTTTTAAAACAGATTTTAGGTAGGTTTTAAAGACTTGAATTCTTGTATCTCAAGAGTTACCAAACACTGAGAAAGAGTTACAGGACACTGAGACATTCAAGGGTTCTTACTTTTCAACTGCAGTGCCTTTATATGTCAATTTCTGTGTCTTGCAACAAATTGAGATGCTTCAGTCCTTCTGTCCACTGAAATTTTGAAAGACAGTATTATTGAGAGGAACAACAATATTTGAGTGAAAACCATGGGTAGAACAGACTTATTCCATGTGTATGAGTATTAATTACACAGAGAACATGGAACCATTTTTTGTGATAGACCAGCTGGTTGTGAAAATGAACCACAGGGCTGTTTGCTAGAGTCTAAGAGAGTTTCATAGTGCACAAACTGTCTTTTCCTCCAAATTCGGATTTTCTTTTGCAGAATTGTACTCACTGTTTTTAAACTTATATCAGAGTTTGATTGATTATTGGTCATTTACTTATTAAAATAGCATTTTATCATAGATATTGACCTTAAAAACAGTCCTGTAGAAGTCTACAGAAGTTCTAAAAATACTACATAGTGTAATTAAGAAATACAGAAGCAAACATCCTTGTCTCAGATCCATGCTGTTGAGAAGCTCAGATTATTTTATCTAATCTGAATATTGTTTCACAAAACCAGCGTCATGCAGTGACTTGCTCCTTAATTGAATCAAAACAGCATGAAGCTGATATGTTATTTAAGTTTGGGTGTACAGGCCGTGTGCCCCATAAGGAAGCCTCTACTTTTTAATATGTATGTTCACTACAAAATGTATAATCAGTCTTCCCAGTATTCTTCATTAAAACATGGAAGTGAAATACTGACTCTCTGAAGTCAGCCTGAAATGTTGTTACATGTTTCTAGGATAAGCCTTTTACTTTCTCTGTTTTCTGAAAATCGCTAATATGGTTTTAAGAATAACTTTTTTCTCTGTGGAAATAAATAAATTTAAAAAAAAATTAATTACCCATTAGCCAAAATGAATTACTAACATTTTGATTAGAAGTGGTTACTAAGGCCTCTGTAGAGTCCTCTGTAGCACTTCAGAGGATTATATGTATTTTATTCTAGTCATGTGTGGGTTTCAAGTTCTCAAGCTGGAATCTCTGCCTAGATGTATCCAAACATTTCTTTTCTTTATTTTCTGTCATATTTTGCATTTCCCACAAGATTTTATGCTAATTTAGAAAGAACATGAAGTTAAGAAATAATTCTAGAAATGGTGGAATAGGATTTTAGGAAATTTTCCATTTCTGTGGCTCCATCTGATCATCATTACAAAGTTTTTCATTAATAATCCCTGAAATGAAATGTGACTGCTTGGCATTTAGTAGTTATGTTGGTATACAAAAAGAAATATAAACCATCTTTTGCTCTTAATATTCTAATGCAAGCTGGATTTTTTTCTTAAGTGAAAATAACCCAGAATAAAATGTGGTATTACTCAATTTGGAAAGCATGAAATGACTTAATATCTGTGGAGTGATTATGCTGTTATTGCATTCACTGTTCAAAAAGAAACTGAGGCTTGTTTTTCAGTTTTTAAGTACCACATATGTCTTCATCACATTTGAATTTTGGAGTTTGCATGCAGATGTGATCATTATGCTGTTTCGAGTTTGGGCTCAAATATCTCACATACATAGTCATATTGCAGATGTTGCATCTCCATCAGTTCTTCTTACAGAATTGCATGCTTAAAATTCTTCTGGGAATTTTACCCACAGTCTTATTCCCTTTCTATTGTAGTTGTAGTAGGCTGGCACACTCCCACCAAATTATAAGTGAACTTAGCTGTCCCTTTCCACAAAAAAAATGTCTTAAAAAAGGCAGAAAGCATGTAAGTCATCATAATTGTTTTCTGTACCTACATTTTACAAGACAGTACACACCAAAACATCTCTTAAACAACTTCAGAAATGGGAGCTTCCTCATAAATTATAAGCTAAGAATTGGAAAAGTAAGTTGTCACACTCAGGAATGGTTTTGTTACCACCAGATCTCATTCACTGGCCTTCTACTATTCAATGCTACAAGTAGAGTTTATCTGACATAATAAACCAAAACTGGGAGAGCTGTCAGCTTGGAGATAAAGAAATCCATCCTTACCAGAGCCTCATAACCTACAATAAAATCTTCCTAAATTTTCATTTCCTTTGGTGTTAGCCACAGGCAGTGCACAGGCTGACTTCAGACCCTTCACAAGAACACACTGGCAGAAAGTGTATACCAACATTATATACCTGAATAGCACTGCACTGGCGCTGTTTGCACTAGCAAACACGCTCTGCATTACAGCTACCATGGCTCAAGGCAACTAATCAAAACTGAGAGCACCAGCAATTTACAGTGAACAGGAGGGGAACAAGAAGTTGTTTTGCCAATCTGTTTTACCCCCTCCCTCCCCTGGTAATGAGGGTGGATTTAAGGAACACAGACACCAATTTTAAAAAGTAAGTGTCTGAGTTTACTGTAGTGTAAAACAGTCAATTACAAAAGAAGCAGTGGCTTATGAAAGGATACACTTAGCAATGCATCTAATCATTACTACAAATGAAGTCTTATAGTGATTAAGAGAGAGATACATCACCATTTACCCTAAATACATTACCACAATCATCATCCAGACTGTACTTCAGCTGGAGAGCCCCTGATCACAGTAAAGGTCTGGAGAACCTCTTCTCGGTAACTGAGAAATCCTACACAGTGGGTCCACTCTCAGGTGAAGCATCCGTCTTTGCTGTGAGAGGGTCCAGCTTATATAGTGTTAAACAAACAGGCTTACATCACTCAATTGGTTTGGCAAAACAGTCTGGGTTTCCTGCTCCATTGGTATTTCTCTGAGGCCTGGCCAAAGCCCAAAGGGAGACCAAGGGAATCAGTTTGGACCATCTACTACCAAATGCCCCTCGGCCTTGACAAGTTACTAAATACAGATCTTATGACTACATTGATATCTCAGATATAAACCAGCTATGGCCATGTGAGGCCTGCTGTTTTATAAAACATACAAGCCTTACTGATTATTGATAACATGCTGTGCTAACAAGCATATATGTGTATTCTCAAGGCACTACTAAGTATTATATTGCATCTTAGTTAATAAGCACATATATGGCTAAATACAATACTAGGTTGGAAAGTTCAGCTTGTAGGTCAACTTTGTCAGGGCCAGTTCTTCAGGCATTACAGAAGTTAACATTACAGATAAAATGAAGGGGGTGCTTTAAATTCTTATCTTTGCTTTTGGGAGATTGACAAGTAGTTACAACTCCCAAGGGAGGCAGTTTTGAAAAGAAGACAACACTGACTGAAAGACTCCTGCTGAAAGAACATTTAGAGGAAAGAAAAAGGAATAAAGGTTCTTAAATGTACTTTTCTCCAGAGTAAAAATACTAAGAAGACCAAAGCTTAAAACTCTGAGCATTCTTCTCTGTAGTCTTAAAGTAATAAACATAGCTTGTTACATTACTGGTAGACAAATACATGGAAAGGAAAACCAGAACCTTATTATAACAACATAAATTTTTGCACAGATGGAACACTGGAAATAACTTAAAACACTAAGAGCATAGTAAAATAAAACCAGTGTAAAATTAATGTCTCAGTTCAACACTACTAATAATATTACAGAATCACAAAATATGCTAAGTTGGAAGATCCATAAGGATCATCAGGTCTAACCCTTAGCCCTGCACAGGACCACCCCAAGAATCACATGATGTGCCTGAGCGCATCTTTCAGACGCTTCTTGAACTCTGTCAGGCTTGGTGCTGTGACCACTTCCCTGGGGAGCCTGTTCCAGTGCCCAATCACCCTCTGGGGGACAAATCTTTTTCTGATATCCAACCTAACACAACTTCAGGCCATTCAGTCAAATTTTGTCACTGGTCACCAAAGAGAAGAGATCAGTGTCTGCCACTTCTCTTTCCCTCACAAGGAAGTTGTGAGTGTCATCTGCAGACTTGCTTAGTATCCCTTTCAATCCTGCATCCAAGTCATTTATGAAGATGTTGAAGAGCACAGGGCCTTAGATGGAGCCGTGTGGAACCCCACTAGTGACAGGTCACCAGTCTGATGTCACCCCATTCACTATTACTCTCTGTGCTGAACCCATGAGCCAATTGCTCACGCGCTGCATGATGTGTTTATTCAGCTGTGTGCTGGACATTTTGTCCATAAGGATTCTCTGAGAGACAGTATCAAAAGCTTTACTGAAATCCAAAAGGATTACATGAACATGCTACAGGTGCTATTCAATTTATATATCGTTCTGTGTGATGGTTTCATACTGTCCTGGTTTTGCCTGCAATCCATGTGCTAAATATGGATTCTAGGTTTTATAGCATCTATTTTTTTGATGCACTTCTCCTATTAAAGTTAATTAGTATTATATACCCATCAAGAGAATTGAAAACATATACATTATTATAATAATTGTTCAACAAACATACTGACTGAGAACATAGCTGTTTCCTTACTTCTCTACAACTTCCAGCTGTGAACTTTCAATCTTATAACCTCTAAATAACAAAGGTAGTTCGATTAGCATGTAGGTGCTAAAACAAGAGGTGGTAGTAAGTGCTAATTTTACCATTTAGCTAGTACTCAGCAGGTACTTTGGTACAATGCTACAAGCTCAGTGCTGTTTGTCTTAGCATACTGTTGTGGTCTAAAAAATAGTTATTAGCAATGAATGGTGATAAAATCCAGCACCACTTTTAATCAATTACTGCATGCGTGCATGTTGCCAAAATATCAACTTGGAAAATACTTACTTTTGCTCTTTATTTTGGTTTTCTAGTATCTAATTTTCAGTATTGCTTGCATGAAAAGACAACCAGTTTAGGCTTGATGGCTATTGGTAAGAACAAGTGCTAAGTGGCTTCCTTGTTCTTTCTATAGTATTAGAAAATCATCATTTCTTTCTCTCCAATGCAAGCTATCCCAAATATCAAGGTGAAATTAAGTGTTCTGGATGGTGCATGTCTACAGTTTTATGGTACTCCCTATAAAATCCAAACAGCACATTATGAGTCTCAGGCAGATAAATGATATGCATACAAGTTGACTTTACTTACAGAGAAAGAGAATGTAATATTTGTGATATGAGTGGGAAAATTTCTAAATGAGCTTATTTACTTTTGGAGTAGGAAGAAAGCATAATATGCAATAACTTCTGAAATAAAATGGCAATGAATTTAGAAAATATGACAGTTGTCTTAGAAAACGTGACAGTTGTTTTAGCAACATGTTTAAGTATGTAAATAGTTCCATTAAGGTCAGTTTCCTCCGTGAGATTACTTATTCTCTTTAAGTTAGACAAATTATGTAATGAAAAACTTTTAAAGTCATGAGTAGCCAATCAAGAAATTATTCTCTTCATATGATTATTTGTAACTGAATGCCTAGACTTAAGAAATATAGGTCAATAATGTTTTTTTTCTGTAATTTTTACTTTTATGCAATGTTACAGTATGTTGAAAATGGATTTTGAATATCTTTTAATGTGTAGTGGTTTTATCATTAAAACTTTTGCAGCAGATGCTTTTTAGACTCAGAAATACTGTGAATCTTTTCAGTGTCTTTCATATAACTAAATACTATATGACATATTACTAAATACTGTAAAAAATAAGATTCATTCTGAAATTTAAAAAATCTGCTTTAATTATATGTAGCTGTTGAGATGTAACTGTACCCCTTTTTCACTATAATGGATAAGTCTGCTTTTTGAAATGCTTTGCAAAATCATTTTACATAAACAATAGCTATTTATTTTTTTATTTTTTTAACTTCATTGATAAGAACTTTTACCCAGGAGTTAAAAAGATAGAATGGAATGAAATCTCTGAAAGCTTCTATAGCTAATCATGCATTCTCAGAAGAAATCACATAATTTACACTAAGTTACACTTTGGCTTTGCATATGTTGTGCATCCATTTATTTAGTATTACTACATATTTTCCTGATACATAATGGATAGTACTTTTTTCCAGACTCAAAAGCATTAGAAAAATAATCACAAGAATTGCAGCTGATGTATCCTGGCATTTAAACCCATGCTGGTTTCTGATGTCGTGCATTAAGTTTGAAACGGGAAGCAATAACTTACAGATGGTAGTTGGTTTCATTTTTGCCTTTTATATAGAATAAGATATTTTCTAAGAAATTTTTTTCTCCCTCTCTGGATCAAAATACTTTATGCCCAAATTTATGCACAAAATAAGTTAAAAATGCTACATGTGGTAGTAATTTTTTAAATTTTTTTTAGTTGTTTTTTTTTTTTAAGAAAAAGATGTTTCTGTTAAGTTTATGTAAAACTGATAGAAACATTGAAGTACGTTTGTTGTCAGGTTTTGAAGGCTTCATCAGGACATCATGTGGCAAAGACATTGGTCTGTTTTTCTTTTGAAGACATAAGCTAGTAATAGAAGTTCACATAGTCCTACTTACTATATGAGCTGCTAAAGATGATCAGCAGCAGACGTGGTGAGGTACATTCCAAGACCTTTCAGACATTTCAGTGCAGATGGAGATTTCCAGTGTGTTCAGGCAAGAACTTTGTTGTGCTTCTGCAGCTGGCATCTCCATGATGCTGACTTTAGTGCAAACCCAGCTACTAAATAGCAAAGAATCTTGTAGTAGAATGAACTTGAATATTTACCTTGGAAAATTTTGGCCTAACAGTTTACAAAACCTGGTAATAGAGAAAAGGTTTTTTCTTTCTTTACAGACATTTTTAAAGCCAAAATTCAAGAGAAAGTTTTTTCTCAAAGCCCTTGATGTTGTTTTTTGAGGTTGTTACTGGGCTTTTAAAGGAAAGTAAGATGGTGAGACTTTAAAGATAACAGTGTTCATGGACACATATAACTGCAACAGGTCATGTAACAGTATGAAGGCTTAGGTGTTTCATATTGAAGGTTAAAAATCAGAAAGAATAAACATTGGGATGCATCAGAATAAACAGTTTAGACAGAACTTTTCCAGAAGCATAATATTTAAAGCAAGAACACACACAGAAAGCTAGCTATGTATTAGCAAGATGTTTTTCTCATGTGCCAAAGGAGCTGGAAGTTACAGAAAAGTAAAAAATAACTAGCTCTTCTTTTTACAATCCCTGTCTTACCTTTCATTTAATGGAACAGCTTATGTTGTATCACTTACTCAAAGCAGAATGCTCTAAAAAAGTGAAAGCAGAAAGGTATTTAACATGCGCACGTTGATTTTTAAGTCTTCTTCAGGTACAAAAAAAAATACTTTTGCGTGGTCTAAGGCTTATGGCTATATACTCATGTAGTGCCAGAAATTATTTCTCAGTACTGTAACATCTGACCTGTTCCAATTGCTTGTAAAGAGTACATACAATAATTTGCATGCCTACCTCTCCAGCCTACAAGAAAAATAGTTCTATGTTTTTTCTGTAAAAGAAATAAGTTTTGTATTCGGTTTTAAAATGGATTACAGCTGTTACTAGTAATAAATCCAAGGAGAAACAGTTCCATTGTTGAAATCATATACAACCCTGGTGCTCTCAATCAATTGCTTGCAGCACTTCTGTAGCATAGGGCCTATCACTGAGTCTTAATTCACCACTGGACAGATTCAGATATTCTGTTATCAAGCATTCTGTTTTCTTCATCTGTACCTTCTTCATGCAACCTATCGTGTTAAGCCTATCCACATAACTGGCATAGAGTCTTTTTGTGCTTACACTGATTTTGATCTGCTTGACACATGCAATGCTATGCTAAGCTTAGTCTGTCACACTATGTCTGCTCAAAGGCAGAAACTGGCTCTCCCCAGCTGTTTGACTTCATTAACTATTCTTCACAGAACAGTTTGTGATGAATTTGCAAATAACTGACATAACATGAAACTTTTTTCTATTCCTTCTCAGTTACACTTCTCCTACCCCCCTCCACTCTGCCTGACATGATGATTCTCAGCCCTTCTGGCAATCACACTGGACTGTTCAAACATTATCCCATCCCTTGTTTAGGCCCATGACTTCCAACTATACAGAAGAGCTGCTTTCTGCACTACTGGAACTGAAACATCATTGTAGTGTGTTAAAAAATTGTTTTCATTTGCTGAACTTTCTTTTACAAAAACAAAAAACGCAAGAAACCAAAACAAACAAAACCAAAAATCCAAACAACAAAAAAACAACAAAAAAACCCCCAACAAACAAACCAAAGCAAATTCAAAAAGAAACAACCACGGCTTGTAATTTAAAAAGATCAGGAATGATTGATAATCTTTGCTCAGATAGTTGGAAGTTGGTGAGAAAATTGTCGTAAACAGAAGTTATGAAAACAAAAGGCTTGCCTATTCTATATATAAAATCAGTTTAATATATAGTAAGCAAATGCTCAAAAATATTGCGGACCAAATTTTTGCTTATAATTTAGATATATTCACTTAGACTGTAGACTGTAATAAATTTCATTTTACACTGCCCACTGTGAATTTTGATTTTGTTACATTTTTTAGAGGTAGCACTGAGTTTCATAATTATTAAAATAATGAAAAAGTAGTTAAAACAAATATGATGTGCTTACAGGTGTGAACCTTGATCTCAGTATATAGAAGATTTAAAATAAAAAAAAAAAAACCAACATGTTTTAACATCCTATGCTCCTATGCCTGGCCAAGATCCTATTTCAAATTACTGACAATATAATTTGTGGTAAAATTAGTCAAGTAAGTTGCAGCAAGAGTGATAGAAAAGCTGAGTAAATCTGTTTTTGTTCTATGTTCAACATCTTATGAATGAATTCCCACATCATTCCTCATATACAGTTCCATGAGAAATATTAGCTGCTGTTGCTAAACAAATGTGAAAGTGTCATGTTTAAAGTAATCTCTCTCCTTCAGTCTTCCAGAAAGCCTGCTTGAGTTTGCTCTCTTCAACTCACAGTGATTCACAATAGCTCTTTCAAGGCCACGTGAATATTATTGTGAAAAATGCACTGGAGGAACACAGGATAGGAGCAAGTTCTCGGCAGATTACATCGTGCACTGCCTTACATCACCAGGCCCTCTGTGCCAGCTGGAGGCAGGGCCTCTGCTGTGCTTCAGAGCATGCCAGGATGCTGAGCATTTTCTTCCACACAATAATTCAGAGTACAGACATTGTCTATCATCTATAAAAGCAGCACTCCCTATTATAATATGAAGCATGTTAAATTCCAGAAGAGTCCCATTTACTTCAGCTTAAGGCAGCAGCAAAATTTCAGGTAGAAGTCAAAGTCACAGGCTACAGACATTTCTAACATAGGATTTGGGGGGAAAAGTAATCCATAGAAAAATAGTGTTTGTGACATCATGAACCTTTGAGTCTTTGTGAGATGGAAACCTTGAAGCGTTGACTGCCTTACCTGCATGTATACTATTAAGTGTTAATAGGAGGTTCTGGTGTGTGACTCCATGCTAATTAAAGGTTATTTATCAGCAGTTATTATTGAACATGCCAGAGGACTGTAGAAATCTGGATTTTAAGCCATGTGTATCCTCTGCTAGAGAGAAAGCCCTTCTGTATCCTTCCAAAACAGAAGTGAATGGTGTATTTCCCCCCTGTAGCTTCCTTGTCTGGACAAAGAACTTATTTTAACTTAAGTTGTAAAACTCACCCCAAGAAAAAAGCAATTCATATCTGCTCTCTTCTCTTCTTTTTTCTACACCTGTTCGTCCCTGCTAACAGATCTCTAGGCACCATCTTAGTATCTTAGCGACAAATATATATTGCCAAAGGTACAAGAGTTGAGAAGGATACCTTTGTCATATTCAGGCATATGAAGGGTGAGGTCTTGAACACACCAATTCCCTACACAGCCAAGCAACCAGGGAAGAACTTCACCATCCACTCATAAAGAAAATGCTTACTTCTGTTAAAGGTTCATACAGGTTCAAAGATGCCATGTGTTTTAGCATTTGCCAGCACTTTGGATTCTGTCTTTTGCTCATAAATATTAGCAGTACATGATATATCAAGGCATTGCTTTGTGTTAAACATCTTCTGTGTCTCATCCGGTGTTTTCTTATTAAGAGACGTGTTCATAGTGCTGGAAAGACTTAAAATAAGCAAAGAAAACAAAAAAGTACTGTGTCTATTGCTTTTCTACAGTCACCTAGCTGTAACTTCGTAAGGATTATGAATGTTTTAAGCATGCTGTTTAGACCAATGAAGATGAATGCTTCATTAGATGTAGAAAAACTCTGTGTATTTTGTACCAGTAACTTATTAGTATAATGCTGAATAATACCTATTTTTGAGGGATATCTTCTTCAAATGCATTTTTCCAGAGTTCGTTTTCTGTTTAAACAACCTATTTCTTTTTTCTCATTCTCTTCAGCAATAACAGCACTTTTATTGTTTTTTTTTATTGATAATTATGTTTAATATTTATTGAAATAATTAAGTAACATCCAGATTCTTACATCTGTAGAGGTGCATTGCTGGACACCAAAAAAGCAGTTAAAATACATAGACACTAACTTGAATAACTTACTGTTTAATTCTCTGCACCTGAAGTGCTTTTAACTTCCTGAATGAAAAATCTTTTGTTAATACGAGGGATACGATTTCAAAACCCTTATCCTTTATTTCCTTCTTCTAAGGAGCCAAACAGTAGGTCTTCTGGGAGCACCTTTCTACCCACTTACCAAAGTGAAAATACCTTCTTTCTCTTTTTAAAATGCACAAGTTTGATGCTGAGCTAGACATGCAGAAAAAAGTATTTTTCTCCTTTAAAAACCATACTTAAAGTCAGTGGTTTTGCCACTACAGTTCCTTTGTCAGGTTCTTAAATTTTGCAGCTGTGATGTTAATGCAGTTAGTATAGTTTATAGTTGACACTTTGGGCTGCAGAGTGTGTACGCTGCTTTAAAAAAACATTCAGTAAGATTATGGCATTGAGGAGACAACTCATTGAAATCTGTGTAGCATCAGTAACAGAAATGGCCATGATCACAAGCTGAATTCATTTGACTATCTTAGGCAGTACTGCCACTCCTTTAGATTTAAGCACAGGTTTAGACAGGTAGTACAAATGGGGAGGAGGGAGGGAAAGGGAGATGTGTGTTCTGAAAACTCCTTTGACAGGAGTTTGTTGCTTCCTATTTTCTCTTTTCTCTCTTTCTCTTTTGGAAGCAACAAAACAAGATGCTTCTGCCCTCTTCTCAATTTAATACATTAGAACTTGATTGTAGTCATTTATTGTTTTATACTTTAGAACGAAGACAAGGTAGCTACTTATAGAAAGTGTCGTATATATTTATCAATATTGTATCAATATTTTCACACAGAGTATTAATGAGTAGAAAGGAGAGGAAGAAACAGAAAAGAACACTTTTATGTGTTCTGGACCAATCTGCATATTCAAGCTGCTAACATGAGAAGTATGCTCTGGTGTACATATGAACCTGCTCTCATCTCATTATTTACTTCACCATAAAACTATATGTGACATGAAAAATTAAAACTTAAAGCAAATACTGCCAGCACTGCACTGCTGTTGTACTTTCCCCTTTCTTCTTCAAATGAGAGTAAGGACAATGTAAAACCATAAATATTAGTATGTTAAAAATACTGAGTAGATAGAGCAATCATGCTTTTTCCTAATCTTGAGTCTTGGCAAGCCCCAATTTAAGCCCGATTTAGTGTAATCTAAATCCTAGCCCTGTCTGGAAACTAAGCCTCAAATTAGAAATGGTAATCATGGAAATTCATATTGCCACCCTTTGCAGTCCTCTAGTCTTTTATTCACCAGTGCCAAATATAATAGTTTTTCCCTTGTGAATATTTGCATATGGAAATATGTGGGATGCTGTATCCTTTTTGCTGCAGAATTCTAGCATTTCTTTTCCCAAATAAATGATACCCTGCACTTAAAACACCACTTCACATTCTTTGCCTTTGTTTCATTACCTCAGACTCTGTCTGAGTCCTCTCCTTATGTTAGAGGAGGGACATCTGGCAGGGATGCTTGGATTCCCTACTTTTTTTTTTTTTTTTTTTTTTTTTTTTTGAGGGCACAGCTTTTTGCATTTTCCTTTACATTGCCAATAAGCAGAACAGACAGAGACAGACATCCAAAAGTTCAGTCATAACCAAGTTTGGTTATGTTCAGATGATATGCTCTGCTCTAAGCTATGACAGTGCCTGAGTTCAAATCTGAGAATAAATCCTTATTTTGAGGCTTGAGTTTTCATGTAAGTGATGACTCTCCAAATGTTAACTCCTGTTGTTTGGAATGTTATTATTAAAGGAGAGTAAGAGGTATTTCCTTATTCATGTGAATGAGACAGGTCACTTTGGAAAAAGCTTGCTATGTGCAGTCTAATTTAGCAGATTTTGAGAGCCGTCAAAAGGTGCAAATTCCTTTTTCCGTTTTCATGTCCTTATAAAGATATCTAATTTCAAGGGCTCAGTGCACTCATTTGTTAAAACAGAGAACTTATTTAAAGCTAAATGCTAATAACAATGAATGTTAACTGACTTAATGCAATGTGAAATTGCTGCTTCAACATTCATACAAATGATAATTCAGTCTAAGTGTCTCTATGTTCTGTTATATAGACATTACTTTGCAATTTGCAGGGTAATTGCATACAGAGCTACTAAACAAATTTGTTTTCTTTTGCATCAAAAGTTCTTTGCACATCTCTTAAATATATTTATGTCTATTTATATTGAAGAATATTTATAAAGGCATGGGTTTTGGTGGGATGGTATGGACAGCTGTTCTCAAATTTTTACCAAGTCTGATCATCATACCAATGTCTAATTCCCTTTCCTTGTGTGGTAAAATTGTGTGAAATTTAAGAGAACTCCCAACAGATACCTAGATCTGTTCTTACAGTGTAGCCATTACCCTGCTTTACTGATGTACAACACCACTAAGTAAAAGTATCCATCTCTATATTGCAACTTTGAACAAAGGCTCTGGGAAATAATTTATTGGCTGCTCATAATTACTTTATTTTGTCAAAATTTACCTTGTGAAGTATTTCAGTATAATGTTTTTTAACTGGCACTTTTCTATTGCTTTATATCTTTTAAATCCAATATAGTTTTTATGTATATTTAGAAATAGCTTTGTTTTTATTTTTCAATTCACTTATATGCATAGTTCTTTAATAATACAGAATACCAACTTTGCTGTAAAATGATCATTTTAGTTCCTCCCTTAATCTCTTCGATTTTACTGTTCTTAATCCTGCATTCACTGCAGTAGGAGGAGGAGAAATGATTTTGAATAATATGGTCATGATGTCAAAACAGTGCAAATTATATGCTGCTGCCATCTGGAATAGTGAAAATAAAAGCTTTATTTACACTGTTCTTTGAAATAATAAACTTTATTGTGGCAGTTTATCTTCAGTATCTGTAATGTATTCTGGAAATGGTCCATGTGTGCCTTTTTATTCTGTGAGCTACAGAATGACTAAAATTTGCCTGTGGCAAAGCTACCAGTGAATCTTGAAATAGATAGGGTTTTTTTCCTTCTGAATAGAATGGAGAACCATCTTCCATTTGCAAAATCAGAATAATTGGTTCACATAGGCAATATTTTTAAGATGCACAGTCAGACACTTTGCATATGTATTTTAGTTAGGCAGATTACACAGATTTGTCTACAGGTTACTATTCATAATCTGGAGCATGGTTATTTCAATGGTGCAAGTGGTTAATGTGGAATGAAATAGTTAACAGACACATTAGCCAGTTTTCTTGAAAACTGTCTGGTCTTGAACCCTTTTACTTTGCCTTTATACTCCATAACCCAAAACCAAAGTAGTCACAATTTGCTTTGGGTGCTTCATGTTTGCACTTCATAACCATATCACAGTAATATTATCATAACGTACTATAACTGAGAAGACTTCACACTATTCTGTCTTTCTTGTTAAAATATGATGCTGATGGCCAAAGTGATTCAGTAAGGTAGCTATGCAAAATTTAAGACTCCAAGACCCAATCTGTTTCTAAAAGCTGACACTCTTCCTGCTGCCAGCAGGAACTAAAAGTAACATTTTACAGGAAAAGTGGTCAAGATGTTAAGAAGGTATGGCACAAACACTGGATGAATATCACTGTCTTTCTCTTCATTTAGCACTGTTATATATAAGACATGTACATTTATCATGAAGAGTCAAAGCTATTGTACTGGGTTTGAAAGAAATCCTGTTCTTTCTTTGGATCCATCTTATGAAATAATTGCATGATATAAAAAAAAAAAGAGATTGCAACAGCACCTTTTTCCCTTAAAATGAGAGAAAACACAGTTAAGTGATGAGCAGAACAGAGTTCATAATATATAGCTGTGGGAGAGCTATGTTTTTTTCTGTCAATATTACTTAAGGGTAAGTATGGTTTCTTTTTTTGGTAGAACATAATTTAACTTTTTGGTATTTTCAAGATACAACACCATCAAAGTTACTGTTCATATAAAACACTAAATTTGAGTCTCTACCATAACTGCTGTTGCATTTATGAAGGCAGGCTCACATCTAGAACAGATTCAGCAATGTATTTTAATTTATGTATTACAAAAAGTTATGTATTTTATATTGTCTTATGGTATACTTATAATGAAATCTGAATGTAAAGGCTAATGTGCTTTTTCCAAACAAGTTGCTTGAAAGGGAAGCAATTACTACTTTGACTAAACTTGCACCAAGGACATTTTTAACAGAAAACATAGAATCATAGAATGGCCTGGGTTGGAAGGGAACTTCAAGATCCTCTAGTTCTCTTTCTACAATTTAGAGAGAAGGATGTTTCTTAGCATAGCTTCTAGGAGGATCTGTTCCATGGTCTTCCCAGGCACAGAGAGGAGACTGACAAGTCAGTAGTTCTCAGGGTCCTCCTTTCAACCTTTTTTAAGATGGGTACAAATGTTTCCCTTTTTTTAGTCACTCAGGACTTCACCTGGGTGCCATGACTTTTCAAATATCATGGAGAGTGGCCAGGCAGTTCCTTTAGGACTCTGGGATGCATCTCATCGGGTCCTACAGATTTGTGTACTTTTGAGTTTCCTCAGGTGGTTATGAACCTGATCTTTGTTTACAAGGGAAGGGACTCTGCTCCCCTAGTCCCCATCCTGTTGCCCATACACTCAAGAAGTGTGGGAAGAGAGGTTGCTATTGAAGACTGAGGCAAAAAAAGTTGTTGAGTACCTCAGCCTTCTCCTCATTCATTGTTACCAGTTTTCCAGCCTTGTTTATGGGGCAGGTAAACCTTCTTTGACCTTCCTTTTCTCATTATCATACCTGTGGAAGCCCTTCCTGTCACTCAGCATTCCTTGCCAGGTTGAATTGACCTTCACCTTGGCCTTCCTCGTCCCATCCCTAAAGAACCAAACTTCATCTCTGTACTCTTCCCAAAGTACCTGTTCCTGTTTCCACTACCTGTGCATTTCCTTCTTGCCCTTCAGTCTGACCAGCAGTTCCCAACTCACCCATGCTGGTCTCGCCTTCCTTGCCTGATTTCTTGCCTATGGGTATTGCCAGCTCTTGTGCTCTGTGAGAGACTTCCTCAAAGATCTGCCAGCTCTGATCCCTTGTCCCTGAGGGCAGTTTCCCAAGGGATCCTGTTGACTATCTCCTTGAAGAGCTGGAACTTTGCTTTCCTAAAGTTCAGGGGCCTAACTTTACTCCTTACCTGACCCAAACTCCACCAGTGCATGATCACTGTCACTAGGCTGCCTCCAATATTCACCTTCCCAATTAGCTTATTTATTTGGTGCTCATCAGATCCAGTATCACATCCCTCCTGGTAGGGCTACTATCTATTCCCTGGCTCAAGAAGTTATCCTCTATGCTTTCCACGAGTCTCCTGGGTTGCCTACAGCTTGCTCTGTTACTTTCCTGGCAGATGTCAGAGTGATTGTAGCTGGAGCAAGAAGGTTTTGTTAATAGGGTCCCCTAGGTCAGGGACCTGTAATAAAAACCAACCACAAGGTTCCCTTTGTTGCCTTGGTCTCTGATTCATACCGACAGGCTTTTGACCTGCTTGTAGCTGTTCTTCAGAGACAGCTCTTCATGCTCAAACCTCTTGATGTAAAGAGCAGCCCCTCTGCCTCTCCTTCCTCTCCTGTTTCTTCTGAACAGCCTGTAGCCATTGATAGTCTCACTCCAGTCATGTCCCATCAAGTTTCAGTTATGGCAAGAAGGTCGTAGTTTTCTAGCAGCACAGTGGCTTCCAACTCCTTCTGTTTGTTGCCTGTGCTGTGTGGATTGAATGAGCTATGTCAAGCAGGTTGAATACACAGAGAGTGAGTTCAGAAATACTAGCAACCATGATACAAAGCAAGGCAAAGCCATTGTGTATCATTCTATCTTTAGGGCTCATCTGGTAACCACTCTTTGTAATTGCCTTTTATGTTGTTCAGATCATACACTGGATGAAAAATAACTTTTGTAGAGCTCTTACAACAACTGAAAATGATACTAGTATGGTACAAAATGCATTATTTTAATACTAATAATGAAATGCAACAATGTTAAGACACCTAATAAATTCAAAGAATATGCTCTATTTCTAAATCCCTTGTATCTGTCATCCTAAACAAAATATGTATTACCTGTATAAGTCACTAAGGCACAAGGACAGAGAAATCTGACCTTTAATGGCCTCTCAAAATGACAGTACCAAATGGCTTTGGGAAGGTCAAGTCTGATTTAAATTGTTGATGAATTGAAAACTAATTAACTAGAACTAAATATTAATTGGAAAGAGTGGTATATACTACAGTTTAGAGCCTAATGAGCGTATTAATGATCAGTAAAAAATATTTTTTCTGTTCATCTCATGTAAAACTCTAGAAGTACCAATATATCAAAATTTTCTAACAGTTACTTTTCTCTTACTGAGAGAAAAGAGAAAACTGCTGAGAGGCAGTTCCTCAATGACTTGATCCTCAACTCTCTTTCACAGTGTGTTTGATGATCTGTCAAACTTGGTATCATCAAAGCGTAAAGACAGTTTTGTACAAATCATGAATAAACTTAGAGAGAAAAAAAAACAATTAACATCTTAAAAACTAAATCCACTGTGATAAGCCCTCCAGTTAGAAATTTCATTATTTCCCTGGTCCATTTGACGTTGAATATTGGGCTTTATTGCCAAATACCTGAAAAACAGGTTGGAAACAAGCCACAACTGTCAAAAACATAACAGTTCTGGGTATTTGCGTCTGTTACATTGTGATGTTTCTCATGAAAATTTCATGACGCGCATTCATTCAAAGAGATTCTATGCATAAGACAGATGGATAGAATTTAATTGCCCTTATTATAAATAAGAAAGGGAAACTCTTTACTACTCCATCCTATTAGTATTCAGGATAAATTATCTTTGCTGTACACTTAGATATTTGCAAAAGAGACTCCAGGGTTTTCTGTATAGGCCAAGTAGGAAAGGAAAGGTCAGGTCATAAAAATCCTGTTCTATGTCACAAGTCAAATCTTGTCAGTTAATACCAAAGTAAAGACCTTGTGTTTATAAGCAGACATGAAACATACCTTTCTTTGGGAAGAGCCTATGGCTGGTGAATGATTTGACATTTAACCATTACTAGTTCTGAACAATTACAGAGGCTTATCTGAGAGTTGTATTTACTGTAGTAAGGACCTGGAATGATTGGTGAATCAAGGGTGCAGGTTATATTTTTCCTCTATTCTTCCAGTTGCAAAGGTGACACTGAAAGAAGGTGATGGACTAACATGGCTCCATGACTGGTGTCGCCATCAAAATTTTGTTTTTTTGGTAACGGGATAGCCTATATGGCACCAGTCTTGCTGAATGCAGATGGGATTCACCTCTCTCAAAGGGGGGAAGAGGGTCTTTGGTCAAGGGCTAGCAGGAATTATTGATAGGGCTTTAAACTAGATAAACAGAGGAGGGGGATATCATCTGGTTTAGTAGTGATAAGGTGTGGGATAACATGCTGTCCCACTCATACCAGTTAGATAACTGATCCAGCAAGAGATGCTCAGAGCCTGGAGAGAGTATGTAGGTCAGCAGCAGAAGACCTGGACAGAACCAAGAAATTCCAGCCACTCCAGACTGAAAGTCAGCTTCATTGGAGGTGGGGCAGAGGCAACTTAATACCTCTGGGCTAACACATGCAATGTGGGGAATAAACATGTGGATGTCTGCAGGGCTATGACCTTATTGGCATCACAGAAAAACAGTGGGATGTCTCCTATGACTAGAGGGTTGAATTGGAAGGATACAGCCACTATACATCATATTTGAGAAGCCATGACAGTCTGGTTAAGTTCCCAGGAAAAGGAGAAACATGACCCTCACTTTTAAAAATGGACATAAGGAAGACCCAAGGAACTACAGACAGATCAGTCCCACCTCAGTGCCTGGCAAGATCATGGATCAGATCCTCCTGGAAACTGTGTTAAGGTACATGGAAGATAATGAGACAGCCAAAATAATTGTTGACAGCCAACATGGCTTCACTAAAGGCAAATAGTAGCTCACAAATTTGGTGTCCTTCTACAATGCAGTTACAGCAGTGGTGGACAAGGAAAAGCAACAGAAATCATCTACCTGAATCTGTGTAAAGCATTTGACACTGTCCCATGTGACATCCTTGTCTATAAATTGCTGAGGCATGAATTTGACAGGTGGACCAGTTGGTGGATAAAAAATTGGCTGGATGATTGCACTCAAAGAGTTGCAGTCAACAGCTCAATGTCCAGTTGAAAAGCAGTGACAACTGATGTTCTTCAGGGATTTGTATTGGGACGAGATCTATTAGCATCTTTGTCAGTGACATGGACAGTGCAATTGAGTGCACTCTCAGCAAGTTTGCCGACAACACCAAGCTGTATGGTGCAGTTGACATGATGGAGGGCAGGGATGCCATCCAGAGGGACACGGACAGGCTTGAGAGGTGGGCCCTTTTGAACTCCAGGAATTTCAACAAGCACCAAGTGTAAGGTACTACACCTGAGTTGTGGCCATTCCAACCACAAATACAAGCTAGGTGGAGAATGGATCGAGACTAGATCTGGGGTAGAAAGATGGCAGAGGGGTTAAAAGTAGATGACCCTTAAGGTTGCAAACTGTTCTGTGATTCTGTGGGTATCTGCATGCATCTGTATTGCAAGCAGTTAAGTTGCTCATAGGCAGCTTCACACCCCAAGAACTACAAAGATTTATAGGCTGCACTTGCTTGTATTTTTCAGAAAAGTCTGAAGACTTACCTAACTATTTGAAAATGTGACACTTCTTCATGGAAGAGAGTTGACATTGATCAATTTCTCATGTTAGTTTTATCCCCTAATCAATTGCATGTCAGTAATGACCAGTCAAGACATTTAATAATATGTGTTTTATAGTTAACGTTGATTCTCTTTCTTAGATTGTTTTTGCTTGTCATTTTTTAAGGAAAAAATATTATTTTGTGATAAAAATATTTTTGCCATTGTAATGGAAATGAGGAGCAAGATGATGTATTTCAAATAGATTATTTTAGCTATGCTAACTTGGTTTCTGAGAAATTGCCTGATCCCTCTCTGCTTCCAGTGCTACTTGCTAATAGGTATCATATTAAGAAAGGCAGTTGCTCCTTTTTAGTATGCCTTAATATTTCAATATTGACCACACTAGGATGAAGATTTTTGACCATATCTGAGTGTCTTAATAGACTCTGTTGTGTCTAATTCAAGATCACTATGAGAATCCTGTCACTTTAGCTTACTAATCTGCATAGCTCCAATGTTTAGAATTTCTCAGTGCTTTGAAATCATGTAATGCATTCATCCTCCGAGCACTTCTCTGTAGCAGTAAAGGACTGTCATATCCATCTTACAGATGGACAACTGAAGCACAGGGCCAGTAAATATTAAGACCAACAGCAGATAAGTAATAACGGTAAAAGCAAGAGACATAACTTGTTTCTTTTGAGTCACTGGCCAGATCCTATACTGCATGATTGTATTATGCATTTGTATGATGTATAGAAAAGGGGTTTTCCCTATTGTTGATAGACATGGTAATTCAATATATCACATAAAATAGTAAGAACCACATCAGTGTTGTAAGGTACCATTGTATGAGTCTATTAATTATACACTATGCAATATATCTTGTGTGATTTAATGCATTTTATAAGACAATATAAAGTTTGTAGCCAGTGTTTATGAAGTTTTTTATTTTTATCAGCTTTTTGATAATGTAAGTTAACCAAAAGTACTGACTGTGTATCTGTTTTTTTCAGTCCTTATATTCCTTATATTCAGTTGCTTTTGGAAAGTTCCTTATGTACAATTATGTGGCCCCTGAATGTTAAGCAGGCTGGTGATTCAGGCTTTCATGCAGTACTATGTAACAAATACGAAATTCTTCAACTTACACTTTTTTTTTTTTCCAGAGGATCAAATTCCTCGAGGTTTTCCCACCATTGATATGGGCCCACAGCTGAAGGTGGTTGAACGAACTCGCACAGCTACCATGTTATGTGCAGCCAGTGGCAATCCTGATCCCGAAATAACTTGGTTCAAAGATTTCTTACCTGTTGACACAAGCAACAACAATGGCCGCATCAAGCAGCTACGCTCAGGTAGGGTCTTGTTACTGTTTCCACCAACGCCCAGAATTGTTCTCTCTCACTTTTTCTTTCTTTTCTTTCTCTTCCTTTTTTAAAAATTTTTATTTGTAGGTAATAATTTCTCTTTCTTCTCTCCTTTTCTGTGTTACTAAGTGTGTTGTCCATGTCTGTGATGTTGTCATAGCTTTCTATAGAGTCTGTCTCTATATGTTTTGCAGCTTCTGTTTACTCCACATTGCTCACTGCTGTGACTGTATTTTTTGATAATTTTTTTCTTTACTGCTTTTTGCAGTACTTGATGGATCCATTTTCTCCTCTTTCTTTCTTCTTTCCTTTTTATTTTTTTTAACAAATTTATTTCAACATTGGACTTCATTCAGAAATTGCAAGGAGTACCAATGGTTATATTCATCAAAACCAAAACCTGCATTAGACACTTCAATTAAAATTTAAAATGTGTTTTGTGCTGTCTTTTCCACATTTGACTTCACCAAAGATTAGCCAGTTTGGACACATCTTCTTTCCTCTCACAAATACATAAAGCACAGTACTTCTTCCCATGCAGATTTATACCTTAAAAAAAAAAAAGGAAAAGAAATCTTTGGGTAATCTATGGAATAAAGTTGGGGGTTTTTTTGCTGGCTGAGCATTTTTCCAACACATTTAGCCACAGTAGTGTGCGCCCACGCTAAAGCTTTATGAATCCTACATTTTCTGGATCTACAGAAGTCTGCTTTTGGTGTAGAATCCAGCTTTTGCTGCTCTCTCTCTCTTTGCCCCTTGCACTTCCCTAGCAGTTCTTTCACTCTCCTCCTGCCCTAGTTTATTCTTTTGCTCTCTTTAGATTAAATAAAATGACAACAACAACAAAAAATCTCAAAATTTATCAGGTTTAAAGCTTATCCCAAAGTAAGATCATTGGGATATAAAGAGCTTTTTTCTTTGACAATTGTAGTAGATATCGTTGTAGAATCTAAGTTGTTTAATCACGTGTCTTCCCAGAATTCTCAGCTTTTGACCTGTCCTGTGATGTTAAATCGTCTTGTTAACTGACTTTTTGCTTGTTGTCAGCAGAACTGTGTAAATTAACCTTCTGTTAATGTAAATTAAGATTTTTTTCACATGTGACATAGATGATTTAGTATATAAAGCTTTAACTGAAAACTTTGTACCAAATTATAAGGAATATAATAATATTTTTATGCTGTCTTTCTTCTCTCCGTATTTAAATCTCCAGAATCTATTGGTAAGTGCTTAGTTCTGAAGCGCACTTCACCCCCACTAATTTCCATATTCAGAATATTATTATTATTATTATGATAATTATTATATGATTAGTATTATTATTCTTAAAATGCATGGCATGCATTTTACTAACAGTCAGTGTAGTCACCAGATCCCTTTAGTGGCGCACACGCACACCTCCACAGAAATGTTGTCTTAGCAGTCATAGCAACACCTAAAAGAAACAGTACACATGTATCACGTAGATCTAGAACAGTAAATGCCATAATCCAGCCTAAACTACAGTGTTTGTTTTGAGATAGCCTTCAGTGTATCCTCTTTTTATATATATATAGATTTATATATATATATTTAAATAGAATTTCCAATATTTTCCTAAACTATGTCATAAGTACAGTTTTGTAAAGTTTCCTTTAAGTTATTTGAGGCATATTTGATACATATCTAACTCTATATAACCAAACGTCTAAGAACTCAGATGCTTCTCTGAGAGTGGCAGTGCAGCCAATTGTAACATTTTTGCCCCTTGTGGTACAATGAAACTTGCTTTTATAACTTGATAATACTATCTAATATATTCCTGTTTTAACAGTATAGTAATTCAAGTTTCTCTTAAGACCTTATTTAATTCTGTAAATCTAATTTGATTCTTCTTCCAAAGCCCTAGCCTCCTTCTTCTCGTACTAATGCTTCTTCTTTCTAATCTTATTTGCATTCATATTATCCACCCAGGTGGTACACCAATAAGAGGTAAGAGTGCTGAACTAACGTTCACAGAATGATCTTACTCATTCTTTCTGTCCTTTCATCCCTCTCATCTTTGTCTTGTTTTTGGTTTTGTTTTGTTTTGTTTTCCTTAAGGAGAAAACAAAACAAAACACAAACCTACAGAAATGTCCATCATCTGATTTTCTTTTTCCTTTGTCCTGTTTGGTTATGATCAGTGACTCTCATATTGTGATCTTTTTTTCTTCACATTGCCTTTTCATTTTCCTTTTTTTTTTCCATTAAAATAAATAAACAAATGGATAAATAAATAATTAAGAATTAATTTGTGATATGCTTCAAAGCAAGCATATCCAGGTCTCCTGGCCATAGACCAGTCACAGCGTACCATTTGTCCCTCTTTTTTCTTTTTCTTCTTCTTCTTCTTCTTTTTCTTCTTCTTCTTTTTCTTCTTTTTTATTTTTCTTCCTTTTTATTCTTCTTTTTTTTCCTTCCTCTTTTTTTTTGTCCAACTGGAGCAAAAAAAGATCATTTTTTTTCTTCCTTAGCTGTTCTTGTCCTGGACCAAAGCCAAGATGGTCTGGAGAACAGTAGCAGACATGCAGAAGACAACATGGACTATCTTCTTTTTGTCTTATCTTTCATAAAAGGTTTTTGTTTGTGTTCTTCTCCAATCCTTTTTTTTCTCTAACTTCTTAAAATTGAAAATTATATGTCCTCCCCTAAAAAATTACAGAAATGTTTTTTTTCTCTTTATTGTGTTTTTTTTTGTGGGTTTTTTTTTTGTTTTTTTTTTGGTTGTTTGTTTATTTGTTGTTTCTTTTTCTTGGAATTCTCTCACCTCTGGATTTTTGGATCTTCTAATCTACAGGCTTTGGAAATGAAAGGTTACTGACTCATTATTCTTGGTGGTATGTGGTATTGTTGGTTTTTGATGCTCTAGCAAAACTGTTTACTTCTTTTATAATTCTTGTTTTGTATTTTTCTTGGGTTTTGTGGCACCACACTGCTAATCCCACTTGTGGATTTTGATGGGTGTCTCGTGGGGGCCCTCCTGCGGTCCTCAGCAGTGGATGGTTGGTTCTTCCTTGTTGGCGTAGACCATGCTTTTTAACTTTTTTGTCTTCTAATTCAACTGCTCTTTGTTTTTCAGCAAACGTGCTTTAAGCTTGTAAGTTGCGGAAAACTGTCTTTCTTTTCTTATCAATCTGCATGTCTTAAAGGAGTTTTATTTCTTTAAAATAATATTTTGATGATTGTAAATGACTAATACAGTTTCTTTTTTTTTCACTTCAAGCAGCCTTTTTTGTTATTGCTGCACATTTTTGGCTTTCTTCAGCAGAAGATTTCTTGAAGTCTGTCCTGCCTTTTTTTACGAGTACCACCTTTTGTGCTACTTTTGTTACTATATTGAAACAATTAAATAAAAATTAAGTAATTATAATGACCCAACTACTTAATCTCTTTTGTTTTATTCAAAAGCCATTCTTCCTTGAAGCAGTCTCACCCATCTTCATTTTAATGGCTTAGGAAAGAGTACTGTTTAGAGGGTTTTGGGGTTTTTTTTGCCAAATGCAAATTGTTTTCCTGTGCTAGCACTGATGATGTGAAAAAAATAATCTCTTTGTTTTTTTCATTGCATCATTTTCTGTCTGTGCACCTTAGCAAGAAAATGAACCGACGTTGAGTGGACCTTCGCATACAAGCTTTTCATATTGTTGAGAGGTGTATTGTTTTGGATAGAAAAAGCCTTCGCTGACCGTCTCTTTGGCAATGTATTTTATATTCATACAGGTGCCCTCCAAATTGAACTGAGTGAAGAATCTGACCAAGGCAAATATGAGTGTGTTGCAACCAACAGTGCGGGTACACGCTATTCTGCCCCTGCCAATCTATATGTCAGAGGTAGGAATGACATAACCCTGGCATCCACTGTTCATTCAGGTTCAGGGCTAAGATACTCTCAGGATCTATACAGTTACCACTGTAATAATCCAATGCCATGGTAAATGTGTCAGTTGTAAAATT
The DNA here is from genome assembly GCA_035041135.1 of Platyrinchus mystaceus. Taxonomy (NCBI): domain Eukaryota; kingdom Metazoa; phylum Chordata; class Aves; order Passeriformes; family Tyrannidae; genus Platyrinchus; species Platyrinchus mystaceus. Next base: position 43,696,099 of record JAWWLV010000100.1, read on the forward strand.
CATTTTAAACTGTAGAGCAAAGGCTGGGGGTTTATTTTGTTCTTTTAAAGCACTCTTCAGTCCAGTCCTGTGGGTTAAGGTTTGTAAGTATATTTATATTTTTACATCTTAACGTCTATTTTTCTCCTGAATTAAGTTAAACTGTGCTTTGCATTTATTTTCTTTTATTGGTTTTGTTTTGTTTTGCTTTTTGAACTCCTAAAGTGACTGCTGTGTGTGCTACTAATCAGCTGAGTGTAACCCCAAGGCATTGAGGTGTATGCCTATCTGACCTCTGCTGTGTAACTGCAAAGGAAAAGCTTCTAACTTTATAACTTGATGTATGCAGAGCACAACTGTATTTTCCTCTTTTCTGTTTCTTCTTATTATATATGCATGTATATATATATATATATTTAATGTAAGACTTGTGAGTGAAGTGTGGTCCTTTAGAATGATAGTGTCAATTGGCTGTATTATTTTAAGAAATTACCTGTGTATATGAGAGGTAGGACTAATAAGAAAACAATTATATTCCTCTGTACAGTAGTAGAAATGGTTATTAACATATGAAAATATTTTTTAGTTCAGCTAGAAAGAAGGGCTATGTTTCAGGCAATATTTGCTACATCTGATTGATGTAAATTTCTGTAAAAGACTATAACATACATACATACATATGTGTATATATATATGTGTGTGTGTGTGTCTACAGTATAAGGGGATGGGTGGGGGAAATAGGACTGAAAACATAAATAGATGTAAAGTTTGCTGCAGGGTAGATTACCTTACAAAAAATGCCTAGCTTGATTTTGAAATTTTTTTTAGAGCTGATTTTTCAATCAACCTGATATGTTTTCATATGGTGTGACTCTTTTGGCTAATTAAAAAAAGAAAAGAAAGGAAAACCTTTCATAGTTATGACATCCATAGAAAGTTATTTGATCTCTTATTTTCTTTCTCTTGTCCTCCAACATACTGACTTTCCTGTACTGCATGAGGCATGTATACCTTTATATCCAAAGGAAAATTTCAAAATTATGCTAGCTATTGTTTCTAACACCATTGTAGCTGTAGAAAATGCTAACTTTTCAAGATGAGGTAGGAAGGTTTAATTAGCGGAAGTAGAGATGTTCAACTAGCAGTTGAAAGCCTTGATATGGCCTTTTTACTCTCTCTGTGTTTCCCTTGTTTTTCTCCTTTCCTCATTTCATTGTGTTCTGCATCAAACCCCCTACATCCCTCAGAGCTGCGAGAAGGTTGGTGTGTTTTTTACTTTTTACCCACCTTACAAAACTATTAATTAAACCAATAACAAAGAATACAAATGAAATGAATGTAGCTGCATTGTGGCATTTTTTAAGTTAATGTTATGTTTAAGCAGAGAATGCCCTGGTCATGGCTTTTGATGAGTGCTGATATCTAACTGTTGTGCATGATAAGAGAGAATGAACCTGGATGCATGGCAATCTTTTTAGCTTTAATACTAACGTCTACTAAACTTGGTCAGTGTTCCTGCTTTTTCTTCCCTTTTAATTTCTTACTTATACTGATGCCTGCTTTTCAAGGAATGGTTTCAGTAGTTGCTTTTCTAAATAGCCTGCGCATGAAGACTAGACTCTCCTTTGTCTATAAGGATTTTGTTCAATACAAGAAGTTCCTCATTGCCTGCCGTTTGCTTTGTGTGGCCTCTGTGAACTGGCCGCTTACGGATGTTTTGCTTTCTGCTTGTTCCCCTTCTGCCTGTCATTCACTCATGAGGCCATTGCAGTAAGCCCCTCCTAGAAGATCACAGAAATTTAATCAAACCAAGAGGAAAGGTTTTAGACAAATATAATTTTCCTTTTTTTTTAAACTCACTCATAGCCTTATTTTACTTTTAATTTCTTTCTGAATTAAAACTGTCTCAATCGTTAGCCTCTATTAAGGCCAAATAAATACGGTTTCGAGTACACTGTCCAATTAAAGGCCTAAATACAAACCTACCTCTCTCAGCTACCTCTGTTGCTTCCACCTCCTACACACATGTGCACACCACTGAGAATATTTGAAGCAGGAACACTGATCTGTTATTGCCTGGTAATTTTCTCGGTGTTGTGTTTGCTTAAATATTAACTACTCTGTTAGTGGAATGTCCTGCTATGTGTTTAAAGTGGCACCCCTTGCTGTCAATACAGAAATGTCTAATATTATCAATCCTTATTTTGCTTTCCCTTAACTGTGAGCATAGTGGAATCCCGAATGTTCAATATTCTGCTATTTCCCCGGTAGCCCTTCTTAGCAGTTGCGTTTTAACTCCCTAAATTTAATCTAAGTTCCTTCTCCCTCAACCTCTATGCTTCTCTTAAACTCCTGTATCTATCTGTCAGCCTATCCCCATCTCTGTCAAGTTTTCTTTCCTCACCCAGTATTTTTTTCTTTTTGAGTTCTTTTTCTCTCCATAGTTTTTACTCAGACATTTCCCTAAGCATGATTCTCTATTGTTTCTGTCATTTGCTTGCTTGCATGACCAAATCCAGTACTTTGTACTGGCTTTGCCTAGTCTCTTTCTGTGACTCTCTCTCTCTTTCCATATATATATATATATATTTATATTTATATATATTTGTATATGTGTATACATATGTGTATATATATATATTTGTATCTGTGTGCAATTATATATTTTTTTATGTTTGTTTCAGTGTTAGTGTGAGGTCTTGAGGCTGCATCTACTTTGAGTCGGAAAGCAAATGAAATTGCACTTTCAATTTACTGTAGGCAGTGTGTTCCAGGACTGTGATGTGACAATGTGGCCTAGCACATTTATTCACATCGAATGGAAGCACGCAGCATTGAAGTTGGTGATCAACTCAAGCATGCTGTTGACCTTCCAGTTTTCTTTTGTGCATATATATATGTATGGGCATAAAAAATGCATATATATATGTGCACCTGTGTGTGTGCGTGCACGTGTGCGTGTATATCTTTTGCATGGTGTTTGTGTATTGTTAGTATATAGTTAGTTACATGTGGGGCCCTAACAGGTCTGAATCAGCCTTTGTATGAATGTGCCTATTAATATCCTCAAGTAAATACAGAATAATTCACATTGTGTGCAGACAAAATTCTTGCTTAGTCTCATATTTCTCTTATAGATATATATATTTTCTGACAGATCGGAATAAACGTTAAAACATTAAATTGTGTCTGTACACTGCATGCTGTCCTTATGCAAGACTCAGTTTCTTTTTTTTTGTATATGTTATTACCTTTTTTTTGTGTTTTGTTCCAGTTCGACGGGTCCCACCAAGGTTCTCTATCCCACCCACAAATCATGAGATCATGCCTGGCGGGAGCGTAAATATCACCTGCGTTGCGGTGGGGTCGCCAATGCCATATGTGAAATGGATGCTAGGAGCAGAAGATTTGACACCTGAGGATGATATGCCAATAGGGAGGAACGTCCTTGAGCTTAATGATGTCAGACAGTCTGCTAACTATACTTGTGTTGCTATGTCTACCCTTGGTGTTATAGAAGCAATAGCGCAGATAACTGTCAAAGGTATATCCCAAGCACATATATATGGACATAGTTCAATCTTTTATTTCGTTCATTGCCATTTTCTGAGCAAATACACTGTGACTCAGTGCCACTTGCACTCTTAAATCAAGAGGGTAAATATTCCAGCCAATCACTGGTGTAAGACAAAATACAAGCTCAGACAGCACTAATGCTCATTGGTTAAATAAGTCATATTTATTAAAATAAGTTAGCCATAGTATTCGTCTGTGTCTAGCCACAGCCTTCATTTCAGTTAAAGACCTTACAATGTTGCATTTGCTTGTCAACAGCAGGGACCTTTACGAACTAGTCATTTGATTTTTAGAGTTTCTGGGTGTCCAAGTATCATATTCATTGAGTAATTAGAAACTAGATATTCAAAAAATATTTGAAAATTAAACTGTAATGGTTTATTGTCTCTCTGTAAAATTTCTGCATATGGTTATGGCATTTATTACAAAAGTCAGTATCATTAGTTCATTACAAATGAAACATACTGAACAGAGCTTGAAGATTTTCTGATAGATTTTTGAAGGAAATCATAGTTGCCAAAAGCTTCCTCTGAATGAATCATACCTTCTTTCCATTCAGTTTTCCTATGAAAATTTTGTTTTGTTTTTTGTAAGGTTCTTAATTTAATAATTAATGTCTACTGTTACCTAGTGCTAACTGTATTTTTTGTCATTTGTCTTTAGCCTTACCCAAACCTCCTGGAACACCTGTTGTGACAGAAAGCACAGCAACAAGCATAACATTGACTTGGGATTCCGGAAACCCTGAGCCAGTTTCTTACTACATAATCCAGCACAAACCCAAAAACTCAGAGGAGCCATATAAAGAAATTGATGGTGTGGCCACAACACGTTATAGCGTGGCTGGCCTAAGCCCATATTCAGAGTATGAATTTCGGGTAGTTGCTGTAAATAACATTGGGCGAGGGCCACCCAGTGAGCCTGTGTCAACAAGGACTTCGGAGCAAGCGCCTTCAAGTGCACCCCGCAATGTGCAGGCCCGTATGTTGAGCTCTACCACCATTTTGGTACAGTGGGAAGAACCTGAGGAACCCAATGGGCAAATACAAGGTTACAGAGTTTATTACACCATGGACCCCACTCAACATGTTAACAGTTGGATGAAGCACAATGTGGCTGACAGTCATATTACCACTATTGGGAATCTTGTACCCCAGAAAACATACTCTGTGAAAGTTCTTGCTTTTACTTCTGTTGGGGATGGACCACTTTCTAGTGACATTCAAGTCATCACTCAAACAGGAGGTAAGCTAGCAGTGAACAGAATTTGTGTGAAAAAGAATTGAATGCATGCAGGAATTTTACAGAGACTTTGAGTATAAAATGTTGCAAAAAACCTCCATCTCGAGGATAATCAGTTTATTCAGGCAGCTTTTGCGATAACATTTTCTCAATTCCACAGTGCAAGTTATCTCTGAAGAATGAAAATTACCCCCTCACACTTTTATTTCTTTTTTCATCAGTGTCAAGAAGCTTATCTGGAGTTTAATTGAAGTCTCAGGGAGACCTTCATTCTGGAGGTGGCCAAGTGTTATGGCTTCTGTTTAGCAATGTTCTTCACACCAAACATGTTTGTCAAATAGCTCTTCATAGCTTTCTTTGAGGAGTTGCCAGTGTTGGTAGGCTTTATGTCACATCACTCTAGTGAACCTTGCTTCTGGAAGTCTAAAATGTGTGTACCACATGTGTATTCAACTAGTTGATAAGATTCTGAGAACTAAATAAAACATGAAAGCATTAAATACAACAAGCCTTTGTGTAGGTTCAAGCAAGCAGTTCTGTACACTTCAGATTTATAAATTGAATGCTACCTGTCCCTGCAAAGTACACACCAAAAGGTCACCACTTTCTTGGTTTGTGTTTGCAGTTAGATCATTTTGTTTCCACTGAGAAGTTTTAGGTCCATGAATTAGTTTTATTAGCAAAGGACAAGCAAGCACAGGGAAAAACATTGCAAAAAAATTTTTATGAAATCAAAAGCAAGAAGCTCTGGTGTAGTTACACTGCACAAAATGGTTTATTGTAGCAATAAGAAATAAAAGCTCCTTTTGTCTAGCAGTTTAGAGAAAGCTCTATGAAATACTACCGTAGGTCAGTGATTGTCTAGAAATATATAATACTACTTAAATTTTTTAGTACAGGAAAGTTTCCTGTTGCAGAATTTAGCATCCCCCAAATTCTTAAAAAACAGATCTCTAAAATGTAACTGCAGACAGTTATGTTTCATCCAGTTTTTACTTCTGCGTTTTACCCCTATGCATTTAATAAAGACAGAAGTTGAGGTACTATTCTGGAATCTTTCTAGGTGCTGTGTTACACAAAGATCTAAGTGATTCTTTTTACAGTATCTTAGCTGAGAAGTTACAAAATTAACTATTTTTAGACCTTCTAGTGGTACATTGAAATGTGCCTGGATGCACATGCAAATATAAATATGTACACTATCGTTTAATTTTGGCATTCACAACCTTTCTCACAGGACTAGTTTTTATATTAGCATCTGCTTTCTGCTTGAATCTGCATGCAAAAAGCTTTTCAAGGAAAAGGTTGAGTGAGCTCCTTAACTGTGTTTTTACTCACAACTGTAAACCTCTTAGATTAGAAAGTGTTTGACAGTGGCTTACCCAGTAAAGGATGAAGGAATCGAAATAATGAGCACTGAGGCTCAGCTGGACTGTCCCAAGTCACATTACTTGCTAAGGTCACTCCAGAAAAGTTCTGTTTATTAAAACCTTCATAGAACTTGCTAATAATTATACTCATCTGTTGCTAATTACTATTGCAATCTGAAGAAATTATAACAAAATTAATAGTGCTGGAGGTTTTCTCAGTACATGCTTTCAGCTTTGTAACAGAGTTGACTTGATAATGTTTATTTGTGGCTAATTTAAAAAAAAAATAAAAAAAATGGGGCATACAATAGGCATATATAAGCACTGATACTTTTCCTTGAAATACCAACATTTTAAATGATAAAAGGGAAAAAAACTAAGAAAGTCTAGTTCAGTTCTCCAGTTCAGGGTATGTTTAAAAACTAAGATTCTCCCATTTTTCTATCCAGTAGTTTCTTTTCAGTGAACACCACAGAATAAAATGTTATCCTTGTCCTTGTCTTTTAGATTTGCTGTAATGGAAATCTGAATACGATTTAGTTTAAGTCTCTTAAAATGAAACTGATTTCAAATATTAAAGTGATTTATAAAGTGCTGTTTAAAAACAGGGGAAATGGATTTAATGGAAAAATAGGAATGGGATGCTGATTACATGTGTTTGATTTTTTCCTTTTTTTTTTTTTTTTTTTTGTAAACAAATAAACCTGTCATTATGATTATATAGCTTTACCCTTATACTTACTTTGGGGGTATTAGAGCATATATACAACAAAAGCTTACTGACATCTGTGACTTACAGGCTCTGTTAAATAGTTCAGAGCTTTCCTCCCTTAAGTGTGTTCTGATCTTTGGAGAGAAATTATGAAAATTAATAATTTGTTCTTAAAAAGACTATTCAGAGGAATTTTTGCTTTCCTAGTACAGCAGAGTTTTCTTTTGAAATGCCTGTGAGTGTCTTCTTACTTTGCAGGTCAGCTGAAACCCTGCTGATAATGAAGCAAGTTTTTAATTAAAATATTGACCTGGAGCATGTAGTTTGAGGGGAAGAGAAGGAAGAATTTTTCAGACAACCAGAAATAAAATAATAATAAAAAAATCATGTTCAGTTTTGGTTTTCAGTATTTTACTTAAGCAGTTTAAGGCAAAGCCATGTCCTATTGCCCCACAATAGGGCAATTAACCAGTTGTTTTCAGCAGTGTTTATGATAAATATAAGAAATTTTTTAATCAGAAAAAAGCTGTGAAGCTGAGCCTTTTGAATAAGGCAAGATCAATTCCAAAAGTTATACCTAGGAAAGTCCTTATTCTTGCCTTTTGGGCCAAAGGATTTTATTCCCTTGAGGCTGGAGTCAGGACTGGGCTGTTATTTAGGTGAATTGACTTACGAAATTTTGGACAAAAGAAATACTGATATAAGTTTTAGTGTGATACTTCTTGCCCTTTCTTTACTTTTTTAGAAAACAAAAGCTCTATTTGTCTGTGTCCAGTATAGGGGCTCAGCACGTACTTCTTGTGTATCTTCCTATATTTCCTTTCTGTGCTTAAACTGGTCAGAAGTACATATACTCTGAGCAACGTATTTTAACCTGTCTGTACTAGGAAAATTTAGAGTTTTAAGCTGTCTGGGTTTGATTTTGCTTTTTTTTCATTTAATTTTGTTTCATTTTTACTGTGCAAAGAGAGGATAGCTGCTGAAGGAGTTAAGAGAATCTTGGTTTTGTTCTGAGCTTTGGTAGAAAGAGGGGAGAGTGAGAGATACATAAGGTCTATTGGATAGTGAATTATTGGAGAAAGAGAGAGAGAAAGAGTATTCAGTGAAATGAATATGCACCTGTAAGCATATGCTTCTTTAGACCAAAACTTAAAATATAAAACGTATTATTAATTTTAAACTAAGGATTCGCCATGGCTTGGAGACTAAGGATCATTACAGTTATAAAGGGCTAATGTTTTGAAGATATGAAAAAGAACAGTAAAGAAAAAGTTAAGTATCTGACTTGCAGGGCACATAAATGAAACCTTAACTTAAACAAAATTAATGTTTCTGGAGTTCTTATAGTAAAAGCAGATTAGAAAATCAGAGGAAGAGAGTCCGTAGCAAGTGAATACTGTTCTGTGTTGTAGCAAGATAACTACTTTACCAGACATTTAACATTTTTGTTATGAACGCATGAAGGGGGAAACCTCATGTGTCTCAGTTTTAAGAGCTTCCCTGTAGAGCCTCATGCTTCTTTCAGAGAAAGTAGAGGCATAAACTCTTTGTCTCTTTAGGTTCCCTACTGATTGTAAATTCTCTTGGTCAATCTCTTGTCCTTTACAAAGTTGATTTCTAATTGAATTGTTTGAGTTTTTGTCTAGGTATGGATTTCACCCCAGCAATGTCATGGGTCCCTTTTTAGCCTGGAGACTCTTTTCCGGTACTACTTGCAAACCCAGCACAGTCCTGGAATTGTTTTCTGTTTATCTCAGCCAGCTGAGGAGCTGTGCAGGAAACTAAAGTGCCTTTCTGATTTGAGATCCCATTTTATGATTCTGTTCTGGCACTTTAATCAGGAGTGAACATAGAACCACAAGGAAAATGTCCAGCAGTCTGTGTTTGTTTCTGGTTTTCCAGCAATAAACATGGAGGACTAAAGAAGTGAAAATGGAGAACTTTATATGAAGTTTTGAACAAAGTCATGGACTTTGTTTTGTTATTGCATTGTAGTCTTTCATTGTTTGTACTACCTAAGATTTGTCATGTTTAGAAGTAAGACTTATATTTGGAGCACAGGTAAGTAAAGGGTTTTAATGTACTTTTGTAGAGCACATTGCCCTCAAAGCAGAAAAGACAGTATTGAGAAAATGCTTGCTCAGAAACATTCCCTTTAGTGACCTACCCAAGTACAACACTAATGTGGAATTAGATTTGATACATGAAATTAAAAACACTTCAGTAAGCGTATGAAGTCCACTAACTAGGATTTTGAAGTTTCTCTAGGTTTTTTTTTCTGTTTCTGAAGTAAAGCAGTAGCTTCTGTCAGCTCCAGCTTGACTCAACTCCTATGTGCCATTGAAGATTTTTTCGAACAGATGTATGTTTCAGGCATAAATCCTAAATAGTTTAAAAGTTATTCTTCCACTTTCTTAACTGATATTTTTCATTTATCTTAAGCATTGGGTTCCCTACAAGAGTTTATCAGCAACACGGTGTGCTTAGTTGCTGTTATTTTGGGTTTGTTTTCTTTCTTCTCCTTCTCCTCTTTTCCGCCTGGAGCAATGCATATTTCTCTGTCACCTCTTTCTTCTGTCAGTGTTTTCAGCATCAGAGTTGCCAAACTATAGTTAAAAAATCTGAGGGGAGACTGGATTTTGCAGCAAGGTATTATTTTGACAAACAGCATTTGGAAAAGTCCGATTAGCCATCAACTTGTCTTAAAAAATTATTGAGAATTGCAGACCTAAGACCACAAAGGGGTTTTTTTTAAAGGAATACTCGGAGAATGAGGGTCTTAAAACATGTGGAGAGACAGGATATACCCTTAGTTCTCCATCTGCTGCCATATCTATCATAACAGATGGTACCAGCCTTCGTATGAGTCACTTGACTGATCACTTACTATTGCTGCTTGGCCGTGTATCCATACATTAAGCAGAGATCGTAACATCACAGAACAATTCAGGCTGTCAGGATGATCATCTGGGGAGATCTCAAGCCACAGCCGCTACCCAGAGCAGGCTCGGCTGTGGTGTCAGGCTAACTTTCTTAGGGCTTCACCCAGTTGAAGTGTAAACCCTCCCCAAGTCTGGTATAGTCAACTTCCCTGGGCCCTGGCTTTATTGCTGTGTTGTCCTGAGCCTCTCATATTTCAGCTTGGGATGCTGCTTTTCACCTGCCACACTCTCTGAAGAGCTTGGCTGCATTTCTTCCATCCCTTCCATCAGTGCTGGAGTGCTGTTGAGTGCCTCCACACCTATCCCTTCTCCCAGCTCAGCCATCCACAGCCCTGAAGCCTCTCCTTGCAAAATCAGAAGTATTTGTGTCAAAAATATATATGCTATAATTGCTCCCTCTGCTTTGTGATCTTTTCCCCTTTGCACTTTGCAGTACTTAGGCAGTGGTCCTTTTTAGACCAGGCATCTTTTAGAAAAACAGCTAATTAGTTCTATCCCTTTTTATTCCTGTAAAAGGAGTTGGTCTCTCATTACTCTCACTCATTGAAAAAAAAAGGAATGGTAGGGACTTGCAACTTCCACACAGCAGTGTGAATGTAGAAAGGTTATCTGCCTGTTTAAAGTTAGGTATCAAATCTGTACCACCATGTGTGTTATCCTCAGAGTAATATTCTGTAAAAGTCTGGGGAAGATAAAAATTAAAATACCAATTTTTTTACTGTTTGCTCCATGGAGTTTTTAGGTGTTTCACTGTCCAAAAGATGCATACTTGTAAAGCTGTAGTAGAGTTCTCCCCTGAAAAATGTGACATCATTATTGTCACATTCTATTTGTCACACCTGTTCTCAGTGTGTGCTAAGAGGTATTGTTTTTTCCCCTTAAAAAATAACATGCTACATTTTATTCTCAAACAGCTAGAAATGCTGTGGGAAACTGTTTCATGTCTTATCAACAGCACTTATCAACTGAAAGTAATGTTTCAGAACTTGGGTGGCAAAACTATTTTATACAATCCAATGATAGAGTTACATTTTACTGTCTTTTCCAAGTCAGCCTTATTATTTGCTTTAGATTTGAAGACGTAAATGAGGATAACATTTGGTCTGGATATTTCTGTGACCATTTTGTTCTGGATAACTTCTGTGGCCATTACCCAAGATACAACAAAGGAGAATGTTCTTGACTAGAGCAATCAAAATTGTATTTTTACTTATTGCAATTAGAAAGTGTATCACTAGAAATTCAACTATATTGGTAAAAGTACAAGTCTTTAAAGTGTAGAAATATGTCACTAATGAGAACTTAACTGAAAATCTCTTCATTAGGTTATACCTTCTTTAGATTACACAAGCATTCAATATGTAGGTGACTCTAAGAACAGGATGTGTTTACTATCTTTTATTTATTAGCTGAGCAAGTAACTTTCATATTTGGAAACGCATGTAATGGTTTTAACACTTTATTCTAGACTATTCCAGCCAGTCATACGTTCTACTAGCTTTTCCCCATACACACACAAATATATAGATGTATACATTTGCTATTTCACACGTAGATTATTAGATCACTGGTATTTATCACCAGGCATCTCTTCAATTGCTTTTCAGTTTTATGTGCATTATTTAAACTGTGAAACATTTTTTTGAAACCATTAATAATTTTTTAACATGTGAATTAAATGTATAAGTATTCTTTTTCTGTGCTCAGATTAATTTATTTCATGGTACCAGAAATGAACTTGTTTAAGTTCAGTAAGTTAAATAAAAGTAATATTGCATGAAATATTCAGATAATAGTTTAAAAGGTTTGAAAGTGTTGAACTAGCCAAATAAATAATAGGCAACACTGCTCAACTTTAGTGCCTGGTCAACCACTGAACTTCAAAGCAGAACCTGAGTCTGAAACGAGCATATTGCTTTCCTGGACACCTCCACGCTCTGATACCATTTCCAGCTATGAACTGGTTTACAAAGATGGGGAACATGGGGAGGAGGTAAGTGGCAATTGTACATCTTCCAAATAATCTTTCGTGAGTCAAACATGAAATGTTGCAATGGTTTAAATTTCATGGATTAGTAAGTTTCTTTAGTACAAATGGCTTGATGCTTAAGACTTTGTTAAACCCAAGAGTTAGTCTAGGGACAGATTGAAAGTGTGCAAACAGCTGAAAATTCTGTTGATGGTTACCAGCCAGTGGAATATTGCTGTAGACAGCAATAAGTCCTTCACAGAAGTTCCATCCACTTTCAGACATTGATTGTGTCTCTCCATGCCTGTTCCTCTACAAAGGCTTGGAAGCAAAAGTGTTTGGGGGCATGTTATGGATCTGTTAAGCTTTTTCTGGACTTATACTTGGATGTTGAAGTTTATTTTCAGCCTTAGATAATTTTTGTTTCTCTATGGCATCATGTAAGAGAATTCTCAAGCTTTTTTAATCTTTCAATAATAATTGGGAAGAAAGCATGGTTTTTTTTCTAAAGATAAAAACCTGCTGTGGACTTATTCTGTACCATTATTTCATAAAGAATTTTCACTTTGAGGGCCTCTGTTGTGTTTGTACCATAATCTTCAGAATAATTTTCCAATAGGGAAAATATGATATTATGAGGTGTCCCAGACAAAATAAAGAAGCCAGGAGTGTCAGAAGGCAGCAGGAGAGTGTCAGTCTCATTGGTTTCTTCCGCATCATCTGCTCATTGCTAATGCTTCAACTGAGCTTACATTTATGACAGCTTCACATACACTGTGAATGCATAAGCTTATTTAGTGGAAGGGGGCCAGAACCATATTTGACCTCCAAATAGGATGCAGGCCCCTGCTTAATATGTTACCCTTTGGACAGTTTTGCTTCTTAATGATTTAAAGACAAAATTTAACTACAAGGTTAAACCAAAGATTATTTACACTGTAAAATCCTGTAGTTCACTGTTGTAAAAGAAGCTTTGTTCATGTGGTATTGCCTGAAAAGCCTTTTATGCTTTGTTCATCAAACCATCAAGTGGTGTTTCTGTCTCTGAGTTCCACCTATTAAACTATTGCCTTTAAAAAATACTGTTCCTTTTTATGTGTTTTTCAAATTAATATATTAATTTTTGGTTTGGTTTAGTTTGGTTCTGATTTATTTTCCTGAATTTAAGGTTTTCTCAGTGGGGTTATCAGAGTATAAAAGCATTTCCTCTGTAGGCAACATAAGAATTCAGAGTCTCTGAATACTAATCAAGACATCCTCTTATGCTTACATTTAGCAACGGGTTTCCACTGAACCTACTACATCTTATCGTCTGCAAGGTTTAAGACCAAACAGCCTCTACTTATTCCGTCTAGCTGCACGTTCTCCTCAAGGCCTGGGTGCTTCAACAGCAGAAATCTCAGCGAGAACCATGCAGTCAAGTAGGTGTCTTTCCTTGCAAGCTTTATTCCCTTGTCTTGTATTTCTTGAAGAGATTAATCTCATTAGTCCAGAAAGGCATCAATAGAGGCAAAATGCAGCATTCATGTAGCTTCATACAGCAAAAGAATGCTTAAAATGTATATTTTTGAGGTGTATTGTGATCAACTTAATATATGAGTGGCTTTTACATAGTTTCAAAAAACAACCTCTGTAAAACAGTGTCTCAGGAGGCAATATAATGCTGTCATAATCATATTTTATTTTATGTTCTAATAAGGTAAAATGTTGTATCATGCCATAGGTGTGCATTAATAACAGTCCTTCATTCATAAAATTCCACCAGTCTGCATATTTCCTGCAATACTAGGTTGTTTCTACAGCATCTCCCTGAAGTACAAAAATCTGTAGAGTGGGTCATGTTGAATATTTCAGACTGAACCAAACATTTCTTAACAACTCTTCCATAGTAGCTAATAATTCTGATTTTGTTAGATTTTCTTAATCTGGGCTTTTTATAATGTTCAGTCATTTTACACCAGTAAAAAAATAGTTTTTTCACTGATGCTTATGGAAACAGTGTCATGAAACTCATCCCATTTGCCCACAAATGAGAGGTAAAAATTTGTCAGGGATTTATATATACACACTTAAAATATTTATTTTAAGACTTAACTAAAACAATCAGATATTTAGCAATGATGTCCATAAGTGATATTTTTGCCTGATAGATTATGCTTTTCTGACAGCTTGCATTATGTGTCATTTTAATATTTAGTGCAATTCTCTTTGTATGTGTTTTAAATTAAATGGCCTGTTTTTAAAGTAATATTATTCAAAAGAGAAAATTCAGTTTCTCCATTGACATGAGTCTTTTTAATTTGCAGTCATGACAGATGTGATTACACAATCATTCCTTGTTAGCATTATTTATTAATAGCAGTTAGTGTGACTGGAGACACAGTGCTACACCCTTTAACCAAAGCTAAATGTGTTTCTGAAGCACTTCTAAGTCATTTGGAATAAGCATAAATGACAGCTACATAACAAGGCTGATTTTATAGATAGTGGCAAGGCACCTTTTCATTTTAGTAATCCAGAATCAATAATTTGATTAAGAAAAAGGTATTTATTTATTCTGGGAGTCATTTCAACTATTTAGAATGCTCATTCTTTTATGTTGAGTGAAGAATTCTTAGACTGTGCATATAAAATAAATATCTAGGAGCCAAGGCTGCATGTTGCATGTATTAAGGATATTGCCAGTTTTCCCTTCTTAAATATAAGAACACATGTTTTTCTCAACCTTCTGTCTTCAGATAGTAGGGAGATCCAGTTGATTTCAGGGGTCAGACCCAAGTTATTTGCTAAAAATATTACAACTTTTTTTTGCAAACAAAGTTTATTTTAAGAAAAAAGTATATACATTAATAAAACTGATTACACAAGTAGCCTTCAAATTATCCTTGCTTACATAAGTGCCATATATTTGCATTTTCAGAGTATAATGAATTAAAAATTAATAAACTTCTATGAGTTTATTAGCAATATTCACCAGAATATGCTATTGCCTTTCATCTTGGTATCAGAGGAAGATGATGCAGGGATTTATTTCTTTTTTGTCAGACCCTTAAGGGACATTTTACAAGTACTTTACTTCCTGCACAAGATAATGGTAGAAGGGGATCCACATGTTTTGAGTACTTGATTACTGAATTAGTGTATATAAAAACAATCCCAAATGTGATAAATCTGTTCCCCCATCCACCTCCCTATGTAGTTGAAATACTGGTACATTCCCTCCTACTTTCCCTTCAGAAGAGCAGGGTACTATACTGAGTAAAAAGCCATTGATCCCTGTGGAAAGAGCTGTAGGGAACTAAAAGCTACATGTGTAAATGCAGGAGGTCACAGCACAGTCCTAGGCCTTCTCTGTTTTGTTTTGTGTGCCTAGTATAAATATAAATATCCACTTGTTTCTTTTTTCTCTTAGAAATGGGAAGAAAATTGGAGGGAGGGGGGAAGCAGTGGGAAATAAAGGTCTTACACAATAAAAATTTATGTTTTCCTTACAAGAGAGAAGGCAGAAATAGGAAAGGAATCTGCACCTACTACTTCCCCTAGTGAATTTGAGATATGGCTCCTTTTTTTCTGGTGCTCTGAATGTTCTGTTAGTAAGCATAGATTTTGCTAAGTCAAAGTGCATTTAAGCCCATAAATGCATACCTAACTTTCAGTACTTGATTTGCCTCACTGAAAGTAGTGAAATGAGACATATATGCTTAAATGTCCTGGAGCTTGGAAATGGTAAATATGCTAACATATTCCTTCAAGAACAAGTCAGTAAAGGTGAGCACTTCTGCTCTGGAAGATTGGTGCTGGTGACTGGAGATGAAACAAAGTCAGAAACTCTCACCATTCTGATGTGCTGAGCTTGTAAACTCTCTTTGTAAAATGAATACCTGCTATATCTGCTTTCTTAATGCATTGTTTGGGGTAGATTTTCTTTTCTGTAGAAGTAATTTACATTACTGGTAGGATTAATTCTTTGCTAGCAAAGGTGTCTCCAAGAGGAGTTAAAAAATAAAACTGACAGCTGATCTAGGGTAAGTACAAGTTACAGTCAGAGTCAACAAGCCTGTCACTTTTTCCTGGTAGGTAAATCTTTGACTAAAACTTTCTTCATCTTCTATGGACTGCATGCTCCTAGTATGTTGGGCACAATAAATGTTTCATTAAATGCTTTCTATTTAAATGTAATTTATAGTTGACTTGTGTCAGGCAGACTCTGTTACTTAAAAGAAAAGAATAATTTGTTTAGGAGAGTGGAAATGCTGCAAAAATGGGAATCTGTGGAGCAATTTCTAGCAATTACTGCAAGTTTTTTGGAGTTTTGTTTAAAGAGATTTTTTTTCTCAAGGAAAGTAAAGCCACTAGAAGGGGATATGTCCAAATTTGTAAGTAAATATGTGTCATATGTCATTTAAAAGATTATAGCTTGCACTAATTGCAATGATTATAAGGATAGATCAGTAGTCATAAAAGTGTTACGTTTTTGTTTATTTCAAGAAGAATTTTAATTACAGGTAGGTAATATTATTTTGAGGCTTCATTTACATGTATTTCCCCTACATCCTTTTTCACCATTTAGTTGGTCTCTTCATTTTCAGTTTCCTCATGTTAATAAGCCAAGGTGCATATGATTATCTGACGTTTTGGTTTTTTAAGTTTCTACTTTTTTTTTGTTTCTTTATTATTTTCACTTGGTTGTCTTTTATTTATTTTTATTTTTTTCTTTTGTTCATTTTTTTCAATCACTCCTATCCTTTCACTCAAATCCTCCTTTAACCCACTACTGAAATTAGAGCCATCAGCTCCTCCTCAAGACATTAGTTGCACAAGCCCCAGCTCCACTAGCATTTTGGTAAGTTGGAAACCTCCACCGGTGGAAAAACAGAACGGCATTATCACTGAATACTCCATCAAGTACATTGGGATTGATGGAGAAGATGTCAAGCCCCATGAAATTTTGGGAATTTCCTCGGACAGTACCCAATACCTTTTGGAACAGCTGGAAAAATGGACTGAGTACCGGATATCTGTGACTGCTCACACTGATGTTGGACCTGGCCCAGAGAGCTTAGCAGTATTGA
Organism: Platyrinchus mystaceus; assembly: GCA_035041135.1. Classification (NCBI taxonomy): domain Eukaryota; kingdom Metazoa; phylum Chordata; class Aves; order Passeriformes; family Tyrannidae; genus Platyrinchus; species Platyrinchus mystaceus. Next base: position 43,712,961 of record JAWWLV010000100.1, read on the forward strand.
TTCGGACAGATGAAGATGGTATGTTGCCTCCACTACATCAGTTTGCACCTCTATGACTCTCTGTCGATCTGCTGTCTTTTGTGTAGGATAAACAGTAATTTTTTTATGCTCCTCTTTTTTTACCAAATATAATCAGATATTATCACCCTTTGGGCTTTTTAATCAAAGACTTGTCTTTTCTACACCATTTTTATTTTTTATATTTTTGTATTTTTTTATCAGAAAGCACTATTTTTCTCAGTGACATGAATTTGCTGCTCCTTTGTGCCAATACGTATCCTTCTTGCTCCTTGAACATAAAAATAACTCTCAGGGAAAAAAAAATTTCTGCCTTTTCCTTGATTTTACCATCATTGTTATTTTTAAACACTTATGTCTATGAACTTTTTTTCAGGTTTTGTTTTCTTGGTTTTTTGTTGTTTTTTTTTTAAACTGCTTCTTCCATATTGTGCTTTTTGATTTGTTTTTTTGAGGGGGGTGTGGTTTTTTCTTCCTTTTTTTTTTGGTTGGATTTTTTTTTTAGTTTTATTTTTTGATCTGGAAAACTGATGCTCCACACATTTTATTTTCTTCCATTCTTGAAAGTGACAGAAGACAGCCTTGTTATCAGCCTCCTTTTTATACTACTGAGGAAAAAAATCAAAACAAAACAAAACATAGAACTTGGCGAACAAAAACAAGAGAAACTTTTTTTGAAATCTTTTGTGGTTTTGTTGCTGTTATTGTAGTATTATTATTTCAATGATTAAAATATCTCTTTGTACTATAATGCTTTGAATCTCAAAGCATCTTCCTTGGCTTTTGTACATTTTTACATGTTTTTCTATTTCTCTAATACTCCTTTTTCTTCCATTTTTTGCATCAGTCATGTTTTTTGATCTTTTCACTGAAAGGTAGAGCAGATTGGTTGAGCAGTTTCATTTGTTGAATGTTTTGTATTCTTCAAAGAAAACATAGTGAGTCTGCCCTTTTTTAAGAAAAAGAAAAAGCCATGGGTGGGAGAGGTGCCTGTAATTCTCTTCTGTCCAATGATGTTGTTCCAGTTCCTAGTGGTCCTCCTCGCAAAGTCGAGGTAGAGGCTGTCAACTCTACTGCTGTTAAAGTGTCATGGCGCTCGCCTGTGCCCAATAAGCAGCATGGTCAGATCCGAGGATACCAGGTCCACTACGTGAGGATGGAAAATGGAGAGCCAAAGGGTCAACCCATGCTGAAGGACATCATGCTGGCTGATGCACAGGTAATCTGAGCACTTAATGTTCTTTTCTAGGTCACAGTGAAGACATTTAATGTACCAGAGAGCTATCCAGAACCATCTTGCGTTGTTTGTGTGTGGGTTTTTTTCTTTCTATTTATCAGCCTACCAGCTAACATTTTCTGTCTCTACTTTAAAAACTTTTTTTAGAACACTTATTTTTAAAAGTTCTTGGGCCAAGCCTAGACACCTTTTTCTCTACTGGTCTACAACTAAATGCTAAGATGTGTCCCTCTTCTGATTCCCCTAAACTTAGAGACTGATGGACAGACACCCTATGCTCTAAAGTTTTAAAGCATCAGGGTGGTCTGACACAGGTCACATTCAGTGTAGTAAATTGTGCATGACCTGTTCCACCCATCTGCTATTGCATTGTTTCAGTGGAGAGCCTAAAATCATTAGAAGCCTGTGTTAGCCTATTATTACAGTGTTTGTGTGATTAGCTTGTATGCACCTCACCACACATTCCACAAGAAATGAATTTTCTTAGTGCAACTTTAGAAAACCACTGAGGTATTGATACTTTCCGTTATTCATATCATAACTGTAAAAAATGAGGACCTTGGTTCAAAAAGGCATGTAGTTATTTATATTGCAAAATTTCCCGTGTTTTAAATGTTACGAGATTATGCGATTGTGAGGTGATAAAAACATCAAGTTTAAAAAGCTTCTCAAACTAGGATTTTACTGGTTGATGCAAGTGTTCTGTAAAACTTAAGATTTGCAAAGCTTCTGGTACTAGAGGAGTCATCCTACATTGAAACTATTATCAAGTACACGCCTCTCACTCCTGGCCCATGGCTTATGACTGGATTGACTGGAAATTAAAAGAAATTATCAGCCTAAATTAAAGAGTTAAATCTGCTTCTTAAGTATTTTATGTGAGTAAATATATGGGGGGTTTGCCTTTTTTTTTTTTTTTCTCCCAGTCATAGTTCTAAATTTCAGTTCTGCAGAGGCCTTTTTTAAGAATGGGTTTCCTACAGCTGCATTTTTTGATGACCCTTTTCTGAAAATACTGTCTCTGTGTCTGGACGTCTGTGTTGCAGTTTTACCTGTCAGTACTTATTTAACTATTTTGCAAAACATGGTGTTCGTACAGCTTAAATTCAGTGGAGAGAAAGATGAAAGTGGTTCAGAAAGTGAGAAGGGAAAAGGAAAAGGGAAAGGAGGTGGAAAAGGACATGCTAGTGTGCTTTGGTTACCCCCTTCCTTGCACACATTTTTACTTTCAACCTCTCGGAGTTTAAACACTTTTAAACACTAGAAAGTTAGTAACTGGAGACTAGATGAGATATTTGAGCCCAAATATCATAAGGCAAAAGTTGTATTTCTTCTTCTGTCAAGTTTGGCTTTGACCTGCCTGTTTGCCATTGTTCCACGCTGGGTAGTCAACTGCTTTCTCTTCCTACCACTCCTTCCCCCTTATCATACTTCTCTGATGCATGGGATCAGGGCTTGTGCAGGTGTGAAGACCCTGAGGGTAAAATATCAGTGTGGTTAGGTTTCAGGACTTAAAAATCCTACTATTAATTTAAATAATGTGTTGCATTAATTTAGGAAACTGAAACTTATAGCCTGGTAACTTGATTAACTAATCCAGGTAACCTTTAATTCTGCCTTGGTAACTTTTAATACAAGCTATTTATTATAAAATAATACTGCTTGGTACAAAAGAATTCATTACTTCCTTCATTTGTCAAAAGAGAAGTAGCTGGTTTTTAGGTAAAGCAGAAATGGAATTAAAAATGTCCAGCCTAATTTCATTAACCAAATTCAGTGTGATTCTACACAGTTAATTCAAACTGTAAATGATTTTTTGAGACATCTTTCATATTTATTTTACTATTAAGAAGAAAACTTTGTCTCAACCAGGCTACAAATCTCCTTGTTTCTTTTGTTTTTCCCCTCAACTTCCTTTACTCTAAATCAGTGGGAATATGATGATACTACTGAACATGTAAGTAGTTTTTGAGTGGGCAGAAAAACATTGTGGGTTTGGTTTGGGATTTTCTTTTTCTTGCTTGTTAGCTTGTGCATCGTTCTAATTTTTTGAGCTTTCTTTGGGGTATTTTTTGTGTTTGGTTTTGGTTTTTTTGTCACTTGCAAAAACGCATGCTCCTAACATCAAACATTTTCATTTATGACGCTTTTTTGGTTTATTTTTTTTCTTTTCCCAGGGAGAGAGGGTTACTGTTGCTTGCTTATTCTGAGGTTTAGCATGATGCCAAAATGTACAGCACTGGTTTTTGTTTTCATCTTTTGGATGGCTGTCACTAAGTTTGCTTCACAATTTCTTCTTTGTAAGGTGTCAGAAAAAACAGAAGTGGTTCAGAGTTGCATACCAATCCTTGTATTTTTCTGTATTCATTTTAAAGTTAAAACAGGTTTTTTTGTGTAACTGAAAGTTCAAGTCAGTTGTGCTTTCTTTTGGGTAAAATAAATGTATGCTATCAGAAAAGGCAGATGCCATGCACTTTTTATGCCTGAGTAATAGGGTTTGCTGTATCCAAGTCACACTTCTAAACATACAGTCATATCTCTTACACCATGAAGAACCGGTTGTTTTATGTGAGGCTAATATCTTCATCACTGCTTTAGTTTTGGGTTTTTCATGCTTTTTAGTTTAATTCTTTAATATCAGGTGCAATTTCTTTATGAAAGATGTAAAGTCTGTCGTAATGATTTTGGCCTTAAGGGTCAATTCAATTCTGAGATAGAGTCTAAGGAGGGGATTTTTTGGTAGTAATTTTTTACTGGAGCTATTTTGCCCGCTCATTCTAATCATTACCTTGTTTTTTCTATATTGCCAATAACTGATTGTAAATACGATGTTGAATTCTAATCACATTTTTAGTAAGCTCATACCCACTGTCTTGATAAATTCATATACTAGGAATAGTCTAACCCATAATTTTTATATTAACTTTTCATAGCTGTTGCATCTGAGAGGTGTGTGTGATTGCACATTTGCTATTTATTTTAGGTGCATAAATACACCATCTTTCTGTCAGCATTGAAATTTAGTGTAAATTCATTCAGGCATCTGGAAATGCAAAGGAATAGTCCAGTGCTTACAGGCTAGAAGTTGGGAACTTAAAGCCGGTCAGTTGTCTCCAAAAACTGCCCCTTTATATTTGCATATAAAATTTATTTATATAATGCATGTCAAGACTTAGTCTGCTTATTGCCCTTATAGGATGACATAAGTTTAGTGCATTTCTGGTGGTTCACCCTTCGCCATCTTCTGTGTGTGTGTACACACGTGTGAAAAGGATCCCCCCTTGCTTTGATACTAGCAGTTTGATTTTGTTGCTGGTCATTTGTAGTAGCTGAAGAGCTACTTGTTTTGTAGCAGCTGTTTGTGTTTGTTTGAGGGCCATCAGATGTATCCTCTGACCAGATTTTTAATGCTGTTCTAAGTAGTTCTTTTAGAGCTGAAGGGGGAATTGTTTCTGAAGTCCTTTGAGATATTTAGAGGCATAGTCCAACCAGTGACACCAGGTGCAATGAAATTAATGAGGCTTCCTTGTTCAGCTAAACCATCATTACTGACAGTGTGTGGATATAAATGCAACACTTTTCTTACTAGGTATTTTAGAACTATGTCAGTGATATCCTGTGAATGACTAAGTGAAACTGAGTTTCTCATACCTACCTATGCATGCATTTCACAATGTCAGTAGTATGGCTTATGCAAGATATTTCAGAAGACTTTACTCACTGTTCACCACTAAGCCTTTGACCTTTTTCTTTAAACTACCTGAGGCATACTATTTGGATGTGTGCTGTCTTTTATTGCTTAAGTGAGTGACACATTTTGCATTATGAAGTATTTCACACAGAACAGCAAATGCTTGCTATCACAGCCCGTAGCTCAAGTATGTACACACTGTGTGTAATATAAAGGGGGTTTCTGAAGGATTCCATACTCTCTTAGCAAACAATCTATTTTTAATTCATTTTTCTTGTTCTGTTTCATCTTAGGAAATGATAATTTCTGGGCTTCAGCCTGAAACTACATACTCTTTCACTGTGACAGCCTATACAACAAAAGGTGATGGAGCACGCAGCAAGCCCAAGCTCGTATCTACTACTGGTGCAGGTAAAATTTATATACACATTAATCTTAAGTGAGTTCTTTGACTTTCTGCTAGTATTTTGCTCCTATTATTTGGAAGTCTCCTGTTGTGTGAAAAGTGTTTCTAGGACATAGCATTTTATGTTTCAGTATTTGGCCTTTTCATTTATTTAGATAAATTCGGAACCCTTTATCCCTCTCAATTCAAGATGAGGCCACTTTATTGTTTTTAGTAACTCTTCCATTATGATTGTTGTCTTCTTGGAGAGGAAAAAATAGGAATTCGGAACTGAGAATGATATTTTAAAAATTTGTGAAGGGCTTTTCTGATCTTCATGAGAGCAGCAATGCTACTTCCTGTCAGTAAAAACATTGAAAGAAACTATCTCCATGATAGTCATAACTTATCTTAGAAGAATGTGATTATTAAAGCAGAGAATTGGAAAACAAAATGAAAGTTGATCCTGTAAAACCCCGAAACCCATATGGATTCATGTGTAATTTAAGGCACAAACTGAGGCAAAATACAGGATGCCACTGTGTTCGGTCTGTATTTGATCACAAGTGGTACTAGATGGTGGATATCTGACTGCATAACCAATTCAGCAGGTAAGCACTGATGGGATGAGCCAAATTGCTTTTAGATGAAGAACAATATTTTTTTTTTAACTTAAATGCTTCATTGTGGCACAGCTTAACCAGTTGATGCCACCACAGCTTTAGTGTGGTGTTCACCTACAGTTATTCTAGTCTGTAGGTATGGTGTTCATTTTAAGGGTTTGTAGTGCAGCCATTAAGGATATTCCATAACAATCACATGTAGCTCCATTACAAGCTCTCTTAATAACAAGGTATTTTTATGCTAATAGATAAAGTCCAAAAGGCATATGTGTTTTTATTTATAGTGAGTGACCCCATTTTTAAAACCATCACTGAAAGTAGAACACATCTTGTATTAATATGAAAAACATGTATATCCTTGTCTCATTAGCTTCCTTGGAAAAATCTCGGCCCTGATAACTAGATATATAATATGGTTTCATTTCAGATTTTAGAATACCTTGTAGTCATTGCTCTGGGCTAATGCTAAAACTTACCCTCTAATTTCTTATCTTTCCTGGATTCTCGTAGTCTGGGTAAAAAAAATTATATATACTTCTTGCTTGCATTTGAACTTGATTTAAGAAAAAGGCACTTGCTCCATTATTCTTTTTTAGGTTTGGTTCCCAATTTAAATAAACACAATTATATAAATTATAATTTGATTAATTTCAAGACATAAACATAGGGTATGCAAACATGTTTGCAAAATTTAATGCTTCACTGCATTTAATCCCTATTGACTATTCATGTTTCACTGTTCCAAGATCTCTGATGCTTTTCCTTTAAAAAGACGGAACAAATTCCATATCCCATATAAACCTGAGTGACTGAAGAGCAGTAGAAAATTAGAGGCGCATCTATAAATGTAATACATATACCCTGTTCTTGCTGTTTGCTTAGCCCTTTGGAAAAGTCATGTTTGTTCTTGGTATGTAGGATAACAGCTAGATGCCATTTTGCTGCTTTGTATATACCAGATTGTATGGACGTCTATTCACTGAGTGGTACAGCTTGCTGTGGTTGAGCTCTTTTTGTAAGGAAAATTCATATGCAGATTTTTGCAAAAGAAGATATTAAATATTGTTAGTGCCAAGAGTTTCTTGTTCATTGTCTTTCTATGAGAATACATCACACAAGTGAAGGAATGATGCATTAAAACCAAGGGATTATAGGTCCTCCTATTCTCTGTGAGTTTCCATTTGATTTTTTTCTAAAAAGGTGCTATTCAAATACAACAATAAAGCACATACAGGGTCTGACTTGCTAGTCTAACTTTTAAAGTTTGAGGTCAGATGTATTAGAACTAGTGAGATTATATCCATAGGAGATATGAAAAGAGAATATATGAACATTTACTGGAGAAGCTTTTGATCTGTAGGTTATTCAGATAATAAGTAACTATTTAGCTGTGTCCAGTTACTGATATAAAAGCTTAATTTACATCTTCAGACAGGAAAAATTCACCAAATATAAGTGAGCCTACAGTACAGTAAGTCAGTTATTAGTAAAGTCACTGAATACTGTCACTATTTTCACTTCAAAGTGTGTATTTTGTCTTATATTCAATTTCCTTTTGTTGTTACTGAAATCAGATGGAAGAAAAAACGTTACTGAACATTTCTAAATCAAAGTACTTGAAAATTTTAAATTACTTGGGGCAAAAGTTAAAAAGTGTGTGATTAATAAGACCTTGATAAAAATGAAGACTTTCTAGGCAGTGATATCATACAATTTGTATAAAGTTTTTAATCAGACCTTTAATTTCTGTCACAGTAGTTTAAGTATCTAAGTACAATAGCTTGTCCATTTGCTATTTGCTCTCATGCTGGACAGCAGTCTTGAAATACAGATTTCAGCTAAAAGGAGAAAATTTATGTTGAGGCAGTGGTGTATTTTATAGCAGCTAACAGAAACAAATTACTTCAGGTAATTTGGCAAAGGCAGCTTGTATGAGCTGCTACTAGCAATGGCATGCCATTGCAACTGTAATGTCTGTGGCAAAGGGGTATGTGTGGGATGTCTTGCTGTGTAGTATTGGAAGAGGATTTCACTAGACCAGAGAATTATTTTTTTTATGGACAATTTCTCTTCTTTTGGGCTCATGGAAAATTCAGGTTATTATCGGAAATTTCTAGGTAGAGCTATTTCATTACACAACCATAGATAGGACTGCACAGAATCCTGCTGGTCATCCTAAAAGACTGTAATATTCACAAGTGATCATCCTAAAAGTAAATGTCAACTGAAAGTTGTCTGGAAATAAAAAGAAATTTATCCACTTTGTAACATAAGATAGGCTCTATGGTCAAAAAAAAAAGTGACTATTATTATATACCATTTTAGTCACATGGTATTTTATCGCATAAGTAAGCTTTATTAGTTCCCCATTCTGATCAAGAGCAAGTACTAATTTCTTTCTTTCTCTGTAGTTACCACAAAGGTTAAAAAGCAGTTCTAGTTATGACATCTGCCACAAGAAAAAAAAAGGCAATTTATCACAAAAATAATTTATTAATACCTTCAAGCATTCTCTCCTCTAGAAGGCTGAAAGGGTTTTTATTCTTTTTGTGTGGATTTTTCTATTCTTTCCTGTGCTACATTGCTGTCAATAATAGTTATAATGCAGTGAAAAATATGGCCTGCAAAAGACCTTCACAGCCTTTTATTTGTTCCATAAAGGCTTGTAATTATCAGTGAGGAAAATTCAGAACTAATCAGATAGATATTCTTTACACACCAGAAAGTGTGGGAAAAAATTCACAAGATTCATGGGAATAATGCTGCCAAATGAACTAGAGATTTAAAATAAGGGTATTTGGAAAATTTATATAAAACCTATCTATACTTCTTATGAAATTAGAAGCAATGTCATGATTTATGACAGATGTAATGAGAAAGGAGCTTACTAAGTGCAGAATATTCTTCAAGGCATGCCATTCTTCCCACCTTATTCCTAATTCATTATGAGATGGTAGTCAGATCTTCTGACAATAGCAATCTGATTTTCTGGGTGCCTAAGAACTGAAGATGAGTAATAAAATCTATTGAAGTGTTTAAATACAGGAACCAGAGCTCACAGTGCAGCAGTTACATTCATGTGGGAAGGCTTCAAATGCGGATGAAGCTAATTAGTCTTCATTGAAGATTTATGGTATCAGTGCCCTACTACTCCCAAAGTTATTCTAGTCTCTTGACCTGTCAGGCATTGGTACACAATGAGTACCAAATTTCTAAATAGTTATGGGTGTGTTTCAGTATTGAATAAGTCATTGTAATAGAAACAGACTATGTTGAAATAGAAATATTAATGAAAATATAAGTTAATTGTATATAGATGGATATGAATAAATTAAAATTAATTACTCCATTAAATAGGAACAGTAAATGAGAGCAATTGATATTGAAACTCCAAAAATGTATGCTGTGTAAGTTGTGTAATGGGATTTCTGCCTCTATTAAGACTAACTCGATCCTCTAGACTGAATGTCCTTGCCACAATTGCAGTCTAAACTTCTCTGAAAGACAGATCAGCAGTTTGGACCAATGGGTCCTGATTAAGACTGTGAGCGTATTTGGTGTGCAGGTTAAGAAGAGCTACCAATTTGATCTTCTTCAGAAGAAATCCAGTTCATGTGCACCAAGACCATGCTGGAAAATAAACCATAAGCCATGACAATCAAAAAATTAAATGTCAAACTGTGCTACCTCTTCAAGTTTAAACAGCCCATGCTGGAGGTGATTTTTGTATGGAAAGTAGAACCGTAAGGTTCTATCATACGTAGTAATGATTCTTGAGAAGAAGGTTGTTCTGACTTCCCTTCTACCACATTTTAACTATCAGTATTAAAAATTATGTTAGATATATCTAGAAACCTGTAATTTCTTCATTATTATTATTATTACTACTATTATTATAATTAGTTATTTCCCTATTTACAGGAAATGCCTTGGATTTAATTAACGAAAACTTATGACGAGGGGTTTTTTTCAAGAAAGGATTTGTAACTGAGACAGAACCACTCTAAGAAGTCTGCTTGAAGTTTTACTTCTTGATTTGTGTTCCTAGGTCCTGTGTCTCTGAATGTTCTCTGTATTTAGAAATAATGGTAAGGGAACAAGACAAAAAAGCAGTAAACATCTCTACCATTGCAGTTCATTATACTGTATGACTTAATAGTGTGGGAGGCAGACATTATTTCTTCCATATGACAGTGGAGCTAAGAGTGAGGGAAGAGAAAATGTATCCCTATTCCTGCTAAAACTAGCCTCCAGAATTGTACATGTATTTTTGTTTCTATTTATCATCTGTAAATAACATTGTGCTACAGTTCCAGGCAAACCTCGGCTTGTGATTAGCCACACACAGATGAACACGGCTCTAATTCAGTGGCATCCTCCTGTGGAAACTTTTGGCCCGCTGCAGGGTTATCGCCTGAAGTTTGGTCGCAAAGACATGGATACACTTACAACCATGGAGTTCTCAGAGAAGGAAGACCACTTCACGGCCACAGACATTCACAAAGGAGCTTCTTATGTCTTCAGGCTCTCAGCTAGAAATAAAGTGGGCTTTGGGGAGGAGATGGTTAAAGAGATTTCTGTTCCTGAAGAGGTACCCAGTGGATTTCCCCAAAATCTCCACTCGGAAAGCTCTACTTCTACATCAGTTCAATTAACTTGGCAGATGCCACTCTTGGCAGAGAGAAATGGCATTATCACCAAATATACCATCTTGTACCGAGATATCAATGTTGCTTACCAGCCAGTTGAACTCCCTGTTGTTCCTGCTGATACCACTATGACACTTTCTGGCTTAAAACCAGATACCACATATGACGTAAAAGTACGTGCCCACACAAGCAAAGGGCCTGGTCCATATAGTCCAAGTGTCCAGTTCAGGACACTACCCGTGGATCAAGGTAGGATTTGTCTGCTTATGGCGTTGACCTTTAAAGGAGTATCGGTCTTTGGATATCAGTGGTTTTGAAGGTATAAATAAAACTGACCAGCCCATTCATATAAATAGGTTCATCAAACACAAAAGGTAAAGTATGTGAATCTTAATATGTTTTGGATGCCTTAGAATTCAATTGTCCCTTGCCAAGCAAGTTCTGGCTAACATCTCCACAATTTTTTCAGGTAAGGAAAGTGTGCATATTGGATTGTCACTAGATAAGAGTGAGAGTGAGTTAAATGTGATCTTTAAATATGAACAGACAGGTAGGAGAATTGAATCCTTCTTGGTTTTTGACCTAAATGGAAAGCTAATAGTCCCAACTAGCAGTGGAAATACGGCAAGATCTAAGCACCAAGATGTTGTTTATATACATTGTTTCTTTTTTTCCAGCAGTGTTTGCAAAAAATTTTCATGTTAAAGCAGTAATGAAGACTTCTGTTTTGCTGTCCTGGGAAATTCCAGAAAACTACAATTCAGCCTTGCCTTTCAAAGTGAGTTACTTTCCATTTATACAAGAGAAAATAACAGAAACTAGAGAATGTCTTTCATCTAATTAAGTAGCTTACTGAACATTGAGGGGTTTTTTTTTCTTAATATGACTCTCTTTAAGATTGCATACTAATCAGCAGCGCAACTGTTAACTTTAGTCATGTGGCAATATGAGTTTTCCACTATTGTGGCAGTTTTTCCAAGTCAGGCTTATACTGGTTAATATGCATGATAAGAACACCTTGCTAATTTGTAGTTCATTTCTAAGATATTTCAAAGAAAACAGTGAAAGAAAATAATAATTTTCTTCCTTTTTTTTTAAGTCATTTCTGTATTGACTGCAATTGAATACTATTTTGATTTTTGCCTCCTCACATTTACAACAACACATTTTTGCTTTGCATCTCTTTTATTCCACTAACTATAGCATTAGCCAGATACAGAGGCTCAATGTAACATGCAGTCTGCCTGGACTTTCATCTTTATCATTCTTAATGTCTGTGTCATCTCAGGCATTGGCAAGTATAGAACAGTATTTTATGAACTAAATGTTGCAAAACCCTTTCTAAATAAGGAGTGTGAATGAAAAAGTCAAGGTACCTTTAACAAGAGTGCCTTGCTATAAATGCTGTGTTCAAGCAGAGCTACTTATTTTGAAAAAGTGAAGTTGGATTTTAGGAGTGCTTACACTGCTTTAGATTAATGTAGTTCTTTTTTTTTTCCCCTGAAAGTGAGAAGTTTAATTGCAGTAGTGAATTCAGTACTATTTTAGAACCTAAAATGCCCAGTAACTTTCATTTTAAATTTATAGCTAGGTCCATTCCTGAATTCAGTGTGACAGCATCATTTGCCTTGTTTTAGTAATGAAAACCATCTTCAATTTAATGTGTATTAACTTAGATCCTTTATGATGATGGGAAAATGGAAGTTGATGGACGTGCTACCCAAAAGCTGATCACTAACTTGAAGCCAGAGACATCATACTCATTTGTGTTGACAAACAGAGGAAATAGTGCTGGGGGTCTTCAGCACAGAGTGACAGCAAAGACTGCACCAGATGTGCTTCGCACAAAGCCAGTCTTCATCGGAAAGACCAACTTAGATGGCATGATAACTGTGGAACTTCCAGAAGTACCCTCAAATGAGAATATAAAGTGAGTGAATGAATTATATACCATTGTTTTTATTTCCAGAAAAATTATTATTAAAACTCTTCATGGTGGACCAAGGCTTTATTCTTCATAATGGTACAGAGATTACAATATTCTGCAGTAGTATTTCAACTAATACTGGGATAATATTTGATGATAGTAAACTTGGAGGTGCTATTGACTCTCTCAAGGGACAAGAGGCCTTCCTGAGGGATGTAGGTAGATTGAGCACTGGGCAATCAGAAATGGCATGAAATTTAACAAGAACAAATACCACATTCTGTTGTAAAGGTTCTTGAGTGTATCCAGCAGAGGGAAACAAAGGTGGAAGGACTGGATACCATAACCTATGAGTAGCTGTTAAGAACTGACTTAGGGCTTGTCTAGTTTGGAGAAAAGAAGTCTGAGGGCTCACCTCCTTGCTTCCTGAGGAGGAAAAGTGGAGAGTGAGTTGCTAATTGATTCTGGGATCCATTTATAGGACATGAGCCTCAGAGCTGCGTGTCAGGGGAGGTTCAGATGGCATTAGGAAACATTTCTTTACTTGAGAGGGTTTTCAAACACTGGAAGAGGCCTTCTACTGAGGTGTTTAATGTCTCAGGCATGTCAGTATTTAAGAGGCATTTGGACAATGCCCTTAATAATTTTTTTTAACTTTTGGTCAGCCCTGAAGTGGTCAGGTAGTAGGACTAGACAATCATTGTAGGTCACTTCCAACTAGAAGTATTCTGTCAGTTTGTCACATAGCCAGGTATGTAAGACCTGTATGGAAAATGTAGATTTTCTCCATTCATACAAAAGAGTACTTTTGTGTTTCTTCAATGACTGCAAAATGAGGTATGCAGAAAACCAGTTATATTGAACAATATATCCTTTCAGAAAGAATGAATAACCCATCAATGAGTACCCTGTGGTAGCTACTCAGACTCAGTCATTCCAGAAAGACTTCAATATGTGGAGTTTTAAAGAATTGTTGCTGCACTTATATTAATTCAGATTAATTAATTCTGAAGTTTTTTATCAAGAGAAAAATTCCAGGTCCTCTCCAATGGTCTCAGAAAGAAAACCAGAGATTTTGCTGAAGAAATCGGCAGTTTCCTAGAGGTTGCTTAGATTTTGGGGTGGGGGGAACAGGTGGTGTGGAAATGTAAACAGCAGAGATAGGACTAAAGACCTGACAGCACATGGTCAGCAGGGATTAGAAAGGTTAGACATAAAGATTTACCAGGAAAACACGAAGCGTGGTACAATCAATGAGTGTTATTGCTCTGCTTATAGTGATTCTTGTTGGTCTGTAAGGTTCCCATGTGTAATGTAAAGGAAATGGGGAGGAAAATGAGCCAATCATTAAATATTGTTGGGGATTCAACTTGTCCTCTCCCTGGTGGATTTTTACTGACGGCTTTGTAGAAAGCTGCCCTCCTTTGTCATTACTGACTGAGGGTTTTGAGGCAGGTAAGGTCAAGAAATAAGTGACTTTGAGAGATTAAAAGGATGAAAAACTGAAAAATGTAGTCATTATCATTAGATTGAGTAAGATGCGGTCAGTAACAAATGCAGCTAAGGAAGACTGAAGATGGAATGAGTCAAAAAAGATTTATGAGGCAAAACATTCACAGAGAGAAAAAAGTACAGAATACCTAGTCAAACAGTAGCAGAAGATAGCAGTGAAAAAAGATACAGTGTCCTTCTTTTTATGTACTGTAAAAAAATTAAAGAGGCAGAGTGACATTAGCAAAGGTCCATTATGGGATCCAACTGCCGATTTTGTAAACAATGTATCTCCTCCTTCTGTATCTATTTTCTAAGAAGATTTAATCAGGCTTGAAGTAGTAAAACAAAACAACAAAGATTCATTTGACCAGGCATTACAAAGCCGCTACATACCGAACAGAAAAACCTGATGTGATGCTTGCTAGAATAAGTGAGATTGCTATAATCTTTGCACAGGAAGAACAATTTTCTTTAGTAATGTTGACATTTTTATACTTACTCTTCCTCTATTGGTGCATTATATGCTCAGGATTGTCTCTAGCTTATGATGAAGTACTGAAAATTTTTCAATAACACTAATTACACAGAAGGTGAAACAGGTAATAGTTTGCTCTAATGAACTGTGGGTAAATACTAATGGGACTGAAGGTAATGTTATAAAAGGTTTTGTAATTAAAAATGGTAGTAATTGTCAGTGTTTCGTGGTGATACATCACAGAAATTGGTGCAGAGCTCACGTTATGATTAGTAAAATATCTCTTTTGCTGGCATCACCTCAAGTGAGCAATTTCTTAATTTTTTCCTTTTATTATTTTGGGCTAATCCAAAGCAATTTTTATGTGTAAAGGACAGTTCATGTTTCTCTGAATCTATTCCATCTTTCCAGAGTCTTAGGTAAAAAAAAAGTTATGTGGAAGACTTTGGCCTTCAAAATACTCAGTAGATCAGGCAATATCCAAACCAATACTTCATTTCTCACCTTCCTCTCTTCCCCTCCAACCCCCCAAAACCCCTAGAAACAAAGAAGTGAATTATGAAGGAAACTACAAAACTTGTTTTTCAAGAGATGCTACATCTTTTGGAGTTAGCTAGATATCAAAGAACTTTGTTGTCCTTCACAGTTTGCAGCACTGTATATTTGTGTAAACATTTTCATTTTTCTGCTTACTATTGATCTACTTGTTCTTTCAGTATAAAATACTCTGTGTGTGCTGAAAGTCTTAGTAGATGTTCAGAGTTATGAGTGGGAGACTTGGATGAAGGAATTGAGAGAGTGTGAAAGTAACATTTACATGCTGGAAGTTCCTTGATTGAAAAAAATAGAAAGATGAAGAAGATGAAAAAAACCAAGGATACGTGATAGACTGTTATGCGGTTCATCCAGCAGGTTTATCTTTGATGTTTGAAAGAAATGAAGGGGCCAGTTCTCAATTGTTTTTTGTCTTGATTCTTAGGCATCTGTTAAAGAAAAGGTATGTAGGTTGTACTTACTGTGTATATGGATAAATCAGTGTTCACTAGGATTTGTTATTCATGTAACCAAAGAGTTTTTAATATATTTACACAGAAAACTTTCTCAAATTTCTTAACACAAGAATTAATGATTATGTGCACTTACTATAGTAGCTGAAAATCCAAAGTTTTGTTATGTTTCTATTATGGGAAGGAGCTTTAAGTAAGAAGAGCTGATTAAAATAGATCAATGGGTTGCACTGGTATGGAAAAAAAGATAGTTTATATAGTTTGTTTAGACTGAGTCTTCAATCAATTGTAAGGCACCTCCTTTTCTATAGGCTTTTTTTTATTACCTAGGATTTTCAAGTGCATTGCATGAGTAAAATAATCAGTGCTGCAGAAGGTTGAATGGGCTGTAAAAAAGAGGCAGACTGGAAGAGGAGATGGTCCATGAGACACTGAAGTTGTCTTCCATAATGGAAGGCCAGAAACAGCTTAATAAGCTGTTGTTACTAGAAACAAAGAAAACCAGCTTCTTTCCCTCTTCTCTGGAATGGAGAGTGCTTGACTTTTTGACAAGTGTGTTTATCAAGAAGATGTACAATATACTATCCTGGATGTCGTGATGTTGTGATTCTACTGCTTTCACACTAATGTGAAATTATGTATCTGTTTGACATATATCCAGGCTTTTTGAAGCCAACAAGGAAAGTACCAGATCTCTCTTGTACTAGAAAGTATAATTTACTAGTCTCCATGGGTGGGGAGGAGAAAGACATTTTAGGGAAAATGTTTCTGAGGAAAACCAATATATGTAATTTGCAAATCCTACCTATAAAGAGAGCATAAATCAAGCTCTCTGGCCTATGACTGTGAACAGAATGCTTAAGTAGATAAAGCTGATCGCGATTGCTACTCAAAAGTAAAGAGAGTATGGGTGAAGTATATGCCATGTTTTCTTTCTTTTCACTGCCTTAATACTGACATCAACAAACACATTATGTAAACGTACTATACTGATTATACATTAAAATAGGGGAAGATGGGGTGGTAATTGAGATGTAAATATATGGTAATAGGTTTCAATTTAGGGGTTTGTTTTTGGTTGTTTTTTTTCCCAGTGTGATGGTGGCAGGGCACAAATATCCCATGGCTCTTGTATCTCAGGAAGGCATTTTAGAACATTGTAATTAAAGTTTATTATAAATATTTATATATTTGCACAAAAAGTCAGGTAAATGGTGCCATTTGTTTGTCAAATATTTTACAATTGATGTGTTTTCAAGAGTATGAATGTTTACAGCTGTTTGGAAGGCTGCAGTAACATATTAATGTGCAAAAGTTTATTCTCAACATACCAAGCATTCTCTTAAGTTACACTGCACAGTTACCTATTCCACCAATTTATTTATTCCTTTTCCTTCAAATTCACTTTTGTCCAACTGTTTCATTTACAGAGGCTATTATATAATTATTGTGCCTTTGAAGAGGTCTCGTGGAAAGTTTATCAAACCATGGGAAAGTCCAGATGAAATGGAACTAGATGAGGTACCGTATGGGGTGGGGAGGGGTGGTTCTTCTCCTTTATTAAAGAAACAATATTAGTTGTATGTGATTAACTCATCAGTTTTTAAAGTTTTGGTTGTCAAGATAATTTATATTTGAATTAGCCTGCAGGGACTGAAGCAAAAGTTTGAATTACATAAATGAGAAGACAATAAAGACATTAAGTTGCAATAAAGCACACAAAGTGTCTAATATTTGTTGACATTAATATTTTACTCTTTTCCTGTTGTAAAGAGTGATGAAAAAGAGCAGGAGGTGAAATGAGGTGTCAGCAAAAGCTTAATCACCAATGATACAAACCCTAATAAAGGTCTGGTTCATTAGTGGAGTGTTTACTAAGCCGGTAACAAACACTAAATTGAAATTTGCACTGCGATTTAACATTTGACCTTCTGGTGGTGTTTTTACCTGATTCTCACATACCATAATACTTCTGGTTAGAAGTAGCCTCCATTCTACCAACAGTTTGTGCTCAGAAATAAATGAATGAATGAGGTAGGAAAGTGCAACGCTGTGTCATCATTTGACACTATAAATGACACTAACCCAAAGGGCACAAGTACTTTCATTTTAGATATAAGCCCAGTAATACTAAAAATTAATTCAATATGTTATTGATATAATAATAATTTCAGGAAGTATTGTGTCAGCATTCAGCCCTGTGTTCTGTTTTACAGTATAGGTCGTGTGAACTTGTCTTTCTTCTGTAATATGTAAATTTGGAATAATACTAATATTTATGATTGTAAAGCTTTTTGAAGGCTCCATATGAAAGCCTTGTATAAAAGACAGGCAGTGGTGTTATAATTGCTATATAGGATATATAGGATTTTCAGATACTATGGTAATTTGTACATGTAATATCTGTGCAGTTCAAAGACCTTAGTTAGGTTTTTTTACTCTTGATTTAGCTATCTTTTGACTGGATCCAATCCATTTTTCCTTTTGTTGGATTCCAGATTGTTATGTAACAGAGATGTATCACCATATGCTTCCCTATAACAAAATTACTGGGAAGTGGCAATCACCTGTGAGCAACCACAAAGGTTTTTTTCTCTCCTGACATTGGTAAAATGGATATAAATTTCAAAGTTTGCACCAATATGTAGGGAAAACAAAGATTTTCATCAAACTAGCACTGCTGTAGAAAGCTTTCAAAATATAAACCAAGTTCTTTCAGTCCTTATCACAGCAACAGGCGAATCCTTAATCAGAAGATTAATAATGACTGTTCAGAGGATGACATGATGACTGACTGATCGAACCCTGTGTTTTTTCTTGACCAGGATCATTTATGTCATCATCTCGCTTCATTCAATTGCAGCAATGGCTTGCTTTGATCTATTAACTTTTTCTCTTAAAAGAACTTGGGTTGTAAATGCCATCAGCTCATGATCATGGTCATGGGTGACATCAAATACAGTTAAACAGTAAAACTCTGACAGCAAGATCATACAGTAATGGAAACTGATTTAATACTACCACCCACTTTTAACATCCAAAGACTGTAGTCACATTCGGCAGCATTAACAGATTAAAGGATAAGTGCCAGATGACATTGAACTTTTTGGCAATTAAATTCTACAGTTCCTGCTGATTCCCATAACAAAGGGTCATTTTAATCATCCTGCAAGTTGTGATGCATTAGTCTGTATAACAGATTGATAAAGAGCATTTATTAATTCAGAAATATTTGGGTCAGGATGGGTTGTTTCCCACTTCTACTGATATAATTGAGACCACATCACAGAATTAATGGTGAAAGAAATAGGATATGCATTGACTGGAAAATGAAAATTATTTCTGATAAAGAACTAAAACCCTTGATATATCTTTTACAATTGCCACCAATATATATAGCAAGAACTGACTATGGAGAAACATTAAAAGCAGGCAGCAACTGTATATCATGCTAACTCATACAGTTTCTATTATTTAAAAGACTGTTTTTCTTCCAGCTTTAGAAAATACATACACAATTTTATTAAGTGTACTATTACTGACAAGGATGTGAACACAGTACCACAATAAATACATTCGAGGGGAAAAAAAAAAAAAAAAACAAAACCAAAAAAGCAAAAGAGAAACCAAACCAAAGCAAAAACCAATCAAACTAAAAACCCTATACAAACCTCCCCCCAAAAAACCCCAAACAAAACCCACAAAAAAACCCCACACTATTGTCTGAGCAAATAGTTCCTGATGGTCAAGTGAAGATACTTGTGCATATTTATATTTTTAGTACAATCTCAGATATATGGCTATGTATCAGAAGTGATTGGGCAATAGATTTTCCAAAGATTTATGTTCCAAATGCTTTGCTTAGATTGTCAGAAGAAAAGTATTTGCTAGGAACACAACTCTGGAATGTTACCTCCAGTACAGAAGTGGCCAACCCAAAAGAGTCTCCAGCCTTATTGTTGTTATCTCATCTTCTTGGTTCCTTGAACCTCAATTCTGAAAGAATCTAAGAAAGATGCATAATGTTAGAGCAGACAATGGAAAAGATGTTATGTATCTGAAAAAATTGTTATTAAAAATACAGTCCTTTTTTCTCAAAATTTCACTTTCTTCTAAATATCATGAGATCTAGTGACTTTAAATAGACATGTCATGCAAAGAAATTAAGTAGAAAAAATATGATTTTCAGTAAGCATTACCTAGGAGGATTACTTCAGATTTGTAAGCAGTAAAACCTAAATAAAGGTGTACATGTTAAATCTTAAATGCATTCAGTAATTTTATTGAAATCTATGTATAAAGTGCAACAGGTGATATATGAGCAAATAATGATCTTTTGCAACAACCCCATTTATATATGAAACATGAATGAGGCCAGAGGTTCACCTGAGGCCTATTCAGTCATGTGTAGTCAATGTTACTGGCAAGATTTTTATCTATAGATAAATACACCTAAGTTTAGCTGGCCTTTGCTGATGAATAATCAGCTTTGAGAAAGTTTAACAAATTTTGTTTGACTCAGGCTAATTAACTTTTAGCATTCATAGCCAAAGCTCACTTTCTTATCACTGTAATACCGTACTTCAGCATTGATTTTTCTTCAAATTATATGCATTTTCTGTTACTATTTCAAAGAGAAATAATCAAGATCAAACTTTCTTCTTCCCCCCTCTATCTCAATCTGGTTTTGATTGCAGTACTCCTGCAGTATTTTGACATTTTATTATGAGTTACATAAAATCTAAATTGTAAATACAGTGCAATCTGGAAACATATGATAAAGAATTTATTTGAGTTAGCTACACAAGTAAATTTAAATTCCAGTGGAAACAATACCTATAAATGAAAATATCAGTTATCTTCTGAGATGGCACAAGCCGTATACTAGTACTACCTTATTTATGGCTCTTGATTTCCGGATAGCCTACACTGTTATTACTTGAATATTTAGTTTCATGTTTCAGCGGACTTCAGGATAGCCAGTGCTCAGCCCTCTGCATAGCTGTCCCTTATAAAACATGGCTTCCTATAGAGACAAACTTTTCAGGGTGCTTCCCTCAGCAGATCTTACAAGGGCTGATCTAACCTGGAACAAACTTTGATTACTCTCTGCCTCATGTTCTGCATTTAGCAACTCTACCTGGGGCATAGAAAGCTACCAACAGATGTGAGAGTCACCTTCAATAAAGTAACTAAATAGAAATCTTTTCAACATTACAGTTCTCTACTGCCCTCATTTTTATACGACGCAAATTGACTAGCTGCTCATTAAACTGTTTAGGAAGAATGAAAGAGAAATATGGACTGCTGATTGTGATAGTATCCTTGAGTAATGAATAATGATTTCTATTCTCAAATTATGGCCAGTTCTTCTTTTGCTCAGGGGATCCATTGCAGTGTACCAGCTTTTGTGTCATAGCATTGAAAATTGATAGAGTTAAATGAATGTAAAATCTCTACAACAGCCTTAGAGCTGGAAAGCAGTTGACTGCATAGGCCCTTGAAGGTGTAACTTCTAAATGCCCTCAGTGTTAGTTTGGATCCAAGTGGTACAGGTTGCTTCCATTCTATCTGTAGCCTGTGTTTGAAATATTGAAGTCAGTGAGAAGGGGTGCTTAATCAGTATTAAAAGTGTCTTTCACAGTAGCAGAGTGAATAGTAGGTTGTTTTACATGCATTGGAATTGTTAATTGTGTAATTGCAAAGTACAAGGTCCCGTGTGGGGAAGTCAAAAAGATGTGCTAGTTAAATTGTGGCCTAACACTGAAGAAGAGACTGAATCAAGACAGAGCTTCTCTAATTAAACATGTTCTTTAAAACAGATATATATAGTTAAGATTAGATTTTAATATCTTTTTTTATTTATCTCTTTCTATTTCTGTGCTAAAAAGGCTAAAACAACTATGTGACCTTAGAATAATTTGTGATTGAAGTCTGAGACTACACGACATTGAATAAGTTGCATAAGTGAAAAATGAGGGAAACTGTAAAGAGGCCTTAGAAGTCATCACTTATCACACAGGAAAAGTTCAGACTCCTTGTAATCAAATCAGATTAATTTTTGTGGAATGCCAGTGTATCTAAAGTGATAAAAGGCATTGAAGAAGCATTTGTCTGATTTAGTAAGTAATTCATTAATAGGTTATTCCAGCAGAGCTTAAATTCCTTCATTAGTTAGTATATGTTTTCCAAGTTTGAGCCTAGCATCTAATCTTGTCAGAAGTGTACTGATGTAAATTTTAGCTTTGTTTATCAGAAGAAGTGATTGAATTACCATCCCTGGAGGTATTTAAAAAGATGTGTAGTTGTAGCTATTAGAGATGTGTTTTAATGGTGGACTTAGCAGTGTGAGGTTAATGGCTAGACTCAGTCTTAAAGGTCTTTTCCAACATAAACAATGCTACCATTCTGTTCTGTGAGTGACTTCATATGTATATCTTAAATATAAACATATTAAATATATATGTACATCTTAAATATGTAATATGATGTGTGCATATATATGTCATCAGAGAAGGTATATTGCTTTCTTTTCCTTTCCTTCCTGCCATGCCCTTGCCCTGCCCCAGACACAACAATATCACAGAAAATTGTTTTGTGTTTGTTTGTTACAAAGTCCAGGCAGTGCAGTTGCCTCCTAGTATCTTATCTTAACAAGAATGACAAGAAATTGGAAGATTTTGCAAGAGTTGATTAGTGATACTGGTATGTCCCATGAAATGCGGTTAAATTTATTTTTGTAATTCCTAGTCATGCATTAAATTTTCTCATTATATTGTCAGCAAGTTAAATTGAAATTGTTTACAGTTATCTTTCTGTTCATGCTTCCTCTTTCTCTCTTCCTCTCTTTTCCTTCCCTTCATTCTAAAGCTGCTTAAGGAGATAGCTAGGAAACGCAGAAGCATTCGTCTTGGGCGGGAAGTTGAATTAAAGCCATATATTGCAGCTCACTTTGAAGTTCTTCCTACGGAATTCACATTGGGGGATAAGAAGCATTATGGTGGATTTGAGAATAAGCAACTGCAGAGTGGTCAAGAATATGTCTTCTTTGTCTTGGCTGTAATGGAACACTCAGAATCTGTAAGTTAGTTAATGTTTTTTAATCTCAAAATTACCTTTCCACAATCAGGAAAACATTTTTCAATGCCTATTCAGCTTTCCAAAAGATTTTTTATGTTTTTGGGGTTTTTTTTTACATTATATGTCAGAGCATCTTTAAAGCAATTGTTTCCTTTCCTAGTGACAATTAATTCCCTAAAGTTTTCTATTCCGGTTGCACCTGTGTGTGTTACTTCTATATATAACTGAAACCTAAGGATCACCTTTTATTAGCTATGCTGTGATCCTTTGCAAATTACATGTTCTGCTATTTGTGACCATGAACACAGGATCTGAGGAATGAACTTCACAGCAGCATCTTTCTCAATGTATTTAAAGGAGTTCCTCTCTTGCCTTAATGCTACCATTGAATAATGGTGTAGGATACACAGGATTCTTGGAAAGATTCACTGAACCAGAGACATGCACAGCTACACTCTTTAGTTACAGTCATTCCATAACAACTTTATCAGTAAATTGTTACAAAGTTAGAAAATAATTCAATAATAAGGAAAATTCTTGAGGTGATTTAAATAATGAGCTGTCATTCCTCTTTACTTAATTCATTTGGTAGTTATGTCCCTTTATGCATGAGTTAACCTACTGTGTGTAATATATTAAAAGAATAGACATAAATAGGACTGTTGAAAAAAGATGCAATCCACTTTAACATTTTAACTTACAATGTATAATACGTAAAATTTCTAATGGGTAACTAAACCTGACAGGTACATTTGCAGGTTCAACCACTTGAAACTACAACACCAATATTCTGAATTCTAGTCAAATCTTCTACTGTGTAACGTTATAATTGCTTTCTTGCTATCAGTGAAATCTTCCTACTTAAACACAATGAGGAAGTAGTTCTACTTTGAATACTTTTGGCTGAATAGCTTCATTTGAAAATAAAGTAGGTGCCTCCTGGAAGCTCTAACATAAATCAAAAGTTCCATTTTTGCTTGACAAGGGCTGCATAGACAGATAATTCTGAAGGTGTTGCATCCAAAAGGTTCAAACTGGAAAAATTGACAGCTTTTGACCATAAAGTTAGGTAGCCATAAATCTGTGTGTCAGAAATCACCTATAGTTAAATTGATATTTTCAATACAAAGTATGGTTTATTGGTTTTTTTATATTAAGGCATTAGTCATTTCGTATAAATGACCTAAATTTATTGTTTTGTTGGCAAGAAAAGAGGATAAAAAATCAGGAAAAAATAGGTTTGACAGCTGAAAAGGCTCATATGGCAAAATCTATCTAAGGTTCTACTCTTTCAGAAGGCATTACTAAGCTTATAATATGGTTAATAACTGGTTTAACATGCCATCTGAAATGGTTATGTGATTGAGTAGCATAAGGCACTCACAAAGTATGAATAGTTTTTAACGGTGAGTGAAATTCAACTTTCAATGCTCCAGTTTATCCACTCTCAATATATCTGATTTTCTTCTAGGACTGTAAATCCCACTGGTGTATGAGTTGAAACTTGAAAGAGATATTTTTCCTAATTTTCAAATGTTACATCATACATAAGACTTCTCCTTCAAAGAACACAAAATTTCCCTGTTGATTGGTAGAATGAACTATTTGAATTAAAAGAGAACATGGGAAGGTCTGAATTTGTTTAACTTGATAAAGTGGAAGCTGAGAGAGCTTATGATTAAAATCTTAAGCATGTTAAGCATGTTGTTAAGAGGGAGGAAAAAATAAGATAAATTTGACAAAATAATAAATGAGTGTAAATTAGCCATTAATACAGGTAGGATGAAAATTAAAAGTGAAATCCTGCTTATTGGAGAAAAAGTAGTTAGTGCTTATACTGTTGCCCTCAATATCTCTTTGTATCTTTTTCCAGGCATTTTTACCACCTGCTCAAAAGAAAAGAGGCTAAATAAAAAGCGTTTCTTCCTGTAGCAATGGGATTTGTTCTATCTTTTGAGAATACTGAAGCTAGGAAAAAAATATCAGTCAGTTTGGGTGTTTCAGGAATGGAACATGAAGAGTCCCCAATTTCCAAACAATGACCACAGACTTAAAACACTGGGGTTTTTTAATGCCAGGTGCCAGGTTTAGTAAGACACTAACATAACTGGAGATTGTTGGCATAGGTGCTAGCTACTTACCAGCTAGTGTAAGTGCCTCAGCTTTGCCAATCCTAATCCTGTCTCAAACCCAGACACTGTTGTAGCCCAGAGCCAAAAACAAGGCCAAATGAAGTGTAAAAAAAACATGTCTCCTTTGATAACACTTGTCCTGGCTTAGGGCATCTTTCAAAATACAGTGCAAACATGTAAATGGAAGCTAATCTCTTCTCCCAGTGATCTTATTCTGTTTTAGCTGACATTCCTGATCTACTGCTGAATGAAGCTTTTAAGTCCTTTGCAAGAGCTGTAGTTCAAATCCCAGTTTAGTGTTGATGGAGATACTCCAGCAAAGAAAAAATTGTACAAACAATTCCCCACTTCTGACTTTACTGTAACTCAGAGTTGTTTAAATGATCCAGTTTTAGCAAGCTGGCTACTCAGCCTCCCCTGCCTGTAATTTTAACTCTGCACTCAGTCACAGATCAAACATCTCAGGGCAGAGCAAAGTAAAAAAAATACTCTTTTATCACAGATCTTATCCTGGGCCAGTTGCTTTACACCATCCAGTAAAACAGAGATTTTCAACAGCCTCTGTTGGTTCATAATTCAAGTTTTATACCTATGAAAGACTGAGTGTTTAGCTTTCCTTCATACTCTATAGTGACTTCCCCTGTTTTCCATTCCTAAATTCAAGTTGTTTCCACCTTCAATAAGAATACTCTATCAGACAGTTTTTGACTGTCAAAATGTACTATACTATTGCCACAAGAACCTTTTCTAAGAACCTTCTACATTTAGTCCCCTTTATTTTTACCTATAGTAGTTTTGTTCTGTTGGAAGTACTCTTTCATATCATGCAGGAAGAAATAGTGTTAAGACAGTGTGAAACTAAAACAAAAACCAAAAATGAGTAACCAATGGGTTGTATTTGTCCTAATAGTTAATTTCCTCATTCTCTACTTAAGTTGCAAAGTGTTCTGGAAGGACATCATTTGTCTGCAAATCACTGCTAATATGTGGAACACAAAATATAGTGATAACAACACACTGTTTAGTTTGCAAGTTTATATGCTGCCTGACTTCAAGAAAAAGAGCATTTCCACTTTGTTGTGTTCATTGCATCATCGTCTTCTATGCATTTATTATAGATCTAGCATAGTTAATATTTTAACACTCCTTCATGATTAAGTAAGAATTATTTTTATTTCTATAGACCATGTATGCAACCAGCCCATATTCTGATCCTGTTGTGTCAATGGATCTTGATCCCCAGCCAATTACAGATGAGGAAGAAGGCTTGATTTGGGTTGTTGGACCAGTTCTTGCAGTGGTGTTTATCATCTGCATTGTTATTGCTATACTTCTTTATAAAAGGTAAATTTACCTTTTAGTTTTCTTGCTAGGTATATAGCTTCCTGACATGTTGGTCACTTTGTAATACTGTTCCACATTATATTTTTGTGCTACCGTAGTAACTGTCATTTCTTTGGGATATTTCAATATTTATTAATGGTTTTCAGAATATTGCAGAAATTTTTGATTGAAAGTTTACAATAATTACAGGTATGCAGGTACATTTTTCTGCTGATGACATATTAACACTTATGCATTTAAATGTTTTTTCCACTTTGCATACATTTGTATGCAAAGAAAATTAATATGTGCTGCATATAAATATGCATGGAATTGGCACATTTGACTTTTCAAAATTTGGTTTTAGATGTATAATAGTAATACATTAGGGGTTACATTGAGCTTGATGTTAAATGTGATTCTCATCTCCACTCAAGTAATTTGAGTTTTTACTTTTGACAGTTGGCCTCAATTTGTCAGTGTATCTATATGAATTTGAAGCTCTGAACTGAGAGATTAAAGAGACATCAAATAGCATTTTTCTACTAATCTTGCAATGAGATCAAATTTCACTTATTCTTCTTTCACTATGACACAGATGACACAGATGTAGTTTTACTATTATACCCTCTGCCTTACAGCATAGTGTAAATTGTATGATGCCATAATTTATACGTAGTAGCTTTTTACACTGTAAATGAATTCATAGGGGTCAATCAAAGAATCAAACCAAAAAAGTTTATTTTAATGTTTAGATTTTGTTTCTAATACATTTTTGAAATATATTGATATAATTGCAGATTACTATAAAAATGCTGTAAAATTCTGGGGAGGTGGTGCACTAAGAATAATTTCATTTTATGGAGTATGTGCTCTAGAAGTAACAGCTATGATGCTATCACTTGAATATAAATATTTAAATTCTGCTAGCCTGTATAGTCTTCCCACCTTAAGTGTCTCTGGTCAAATACCTCTGAAATTGCATGTATAGAACTGGCTTCAGGTTTTGGAAAGAATTCCCTGTTCAGCAGTAAATAACCAATCTAGAGTTAACTTAAGCTTTGGGTTCCAAATAGACATGTATTTATAGAATGTTTTTAGGGCTGTAATCGTAAAACAGCATAACACATGGTCTGTTGCTTTCAAATACTATGTCTCCTGAAAGTTTCTGTTAGTGCATAGTGTTTCAGCAAATCTAATTGGTTAGCAACCAGTGAACCTCTGTTTGTGTCTGTCTGTCACTTCAAAAACTGGTCATTAGAGTTGTGCTAAAAGTGAAATACTCCTTTTTCCTGATTATTTTGAATTATTAAGAGTAAATCTTCTCTTATACTACAAAAAAATCCAAACAATGGCATATAAAGCAGATGTGCACCTGCTTCTGGAAATATTACTTACATTTATTGAACCATAATAAAAATCTCAAAATCTGTTATGAAGTACAAAATAGTAGGCATATTCTACATACAAGCAGGTGAAATTTGCATGTCAGTATTGTGAGGAGATTGTCATTCACTGAAAATGGGGGACATGCTTTCCATCTGTTATTTGCTATTTGTACTAGAACTGTTTGGGCAAATGTCCATATGTATTTATTTATTTTTCTATTTTCAGCTATTTAATCTAATTTATTAAACTGCATTGATTTGGCAAATTACCTCTGAGAAATTTTGACTGCAGTTTTAGCAGTCTATGGTCCTCTATGAACTTTTCATTACTGTAAAAAAGAAGTATATAATTGGATATTTTTTTCAAGAGTACTCAACTGGATGCAAACTAACTGCTAGATTTTGATAGACTTACTGACTGTAGAAGAGCAAAAACTAGACAAGAAGGTAGGGATATTTAGCATACTATTTTGAGAAAGAAGTGAAATTTAATTTCTGAGTTAAATGAATTTACTGTGGCTGCAGGAGTTGGATGGAAAAAATAAGCAAAAAAAAAAAGCCCAGGAAAACAAGAAATTTTCATGGATACAGGAAATTTTACAGTATATTTGTAGAATACAGTAGGGTATAAGTGCAACGAGTATGGTAATGAGGAAAAACAAAGGATAGAGGGCATCAGTCTAATAATACATGAACGTACATGCAAAAAATATTAAAAAGAGGATATTGTTGAAGGATGTGCAGTGCAAAGAGGACAACCAAGAAATGGCCGTGTCTTTTGAAGTGCAAATGGTAGTAATTCAAATAAAGGTCAACTATGCTTAATTCACTTTGTCCATAGAAGCCTTTATGAAGAGACTTGGACCACTAACTCATGATTAATAATACTACTTTTATATTTGAATTTCAATCATAGAGAAAGAATTACTTCCATTTCTAAAAGAATAACTTTAGGTGAAGTCTTGCCCCTCTTAAAAACAGACACTGTCAGAGGTAGTGTGGATGACTTGTGTTGGTTGGTTTGAAGCATATATAACAATCCCGAAGACAAGCAGTGCATGTTTGACCTAATTATTTGTTGGTAACTTGTATCAAGGTTATTGCCTTTGCATTTAATCTTAAAATCTAAAAGCAGAGATATTTCATAGAACATTTTTTTGATCATATATTAGAATATAGAGAAAAGTTCTTTGCAGCTCAGTAAGTAACAGTAATAGATGGGCAAAACACTGAAAATTACCTTTTCTTATCATCAGATATAGTAGCAATATAATAGCCAACAACAACTGAGGCAAATTAATGTACTGTGTGTAGAAGAGCTCACAGTTTCACAGAACCAAAGGATCACACTCTGGAGTTTGCCTTATCCCAGCCCTGCTCAGAGCATGGCCAGCTACAGCAGCTTGTTCAGAGGGATGTCCAAGCAAGATTTAATGTAGCTAAGAATGGAAACTCAACCGCCTTTCTGGGCAACCTATTCTGTGTTCCAGTATCCTCACAGTAAAATTTTTTTTTTCCTGACTTACAGTTGAATGTGTCTTGGCAAATGGAACTGACTTGGCCAGTAACTAGTTCAGTGTTCTCTGTCCTTGCAGCAATGAAACCATGAAACGACCATGCAGTCATAGTGAAAGGAGACACTTATTTTGGAGCAGATCTTTCAATCTATTGGACTTAAATTTAAATAATAAAATTTAGAGATCCAAGTAAATTAACTAAATCTCATTTTTTTCAGTTATTTTCCTTTGCTCATTCAAACTTGAAGTATATTATACAACATAGTAAGATTTATAACCAAAATCTCAAATAAAGGCAAATACCTACCTAGATAGAGAGAGGGTGCACACCCTGGAAGAAATGCCTAACCATTATGATGGCTGAGTCACAGTTTATATTTCAAGTTGATTTTGGTAAAGCACTACCTTGCTGCAACCTACAGTTTAGGCAAATCTACTGTGAATCCTTTCTACTCACTTTTAAGTGTGTGATACATATTGAATTACATAAGATTTGGGTGATTAGGAAACCAGTCCATGAACGCTAAAGAGCTCTAGAAATTATTCAGTGTATCTCAGAAATGGACAAAATAGGAAGAAGAGTGCCTGTCCCCATGAAGAATCCTGTCATCTGGTTTTTGGGTTTGGGAATTTATTTCTTTAAACATGTGAATTTATGTTTTTAAGAAATTACAAATTCTTTAATGTCAGTCTTCCACTGATGGAGAGAAAAATGTTCCTCATTCTAGACCTTTTCATTTGTGAGGAAGAGAAGTTAAAGCCATCTTGACAGACTTTGTGTTGTTTGCTTTTATAAAGTGCAGCTTTCTGATTTGGTTCAGAAGACTGGAGCCTAAGCTTGAATCTTTTGAACGTAGTGAACTTTGCCACTCTGAATCATAGTGTCATAGAATCATAGAATAGGTAGGGTTGGAAGGGACCTTTAAGAGCTATCTAGTCCAACTCCCTGCAATGGGCATCTTCAACTAGGTCAGGTTGCTCCTAGCCCTGTTCCTCCAGGCCTTGAATGTATCCAGGAATGAGGTATATGCCACCTCTTTAGGCAACCTGTGCCAGTATTTCACCATCCCTATCAAAAAAATTTCTTCCTGCTAGCTAATTGGAATCTACCCTCTTTCAATTTAAAACCATTACCCCTTGTCCTATCATTACTCCTACATAGGCTGTCCCCATCTTCTTACGAGCACCCTTTAAGTACTAGAAGGTTGCAGTAAAGCCTTCTCTTCTCCAGGCTGAACAATGCCACTTTTCTCAGCCTTTCCTCATAGGGAAGTGTTCCATCCCTCTGATCAGTTTTGTGGCCCTTCTCAGGACACACTCCAACAGGTACATGCCTTTCTGGTACTGATGACCCCAAAGCTGGATGCAGAACTTCAGGTGGGGTCTCATGAATGTAGAGGGGCAGAATCATATCCCTTGACCTGCTGGTCACCTGCTGAATCTTGAGCTGTTTGACTTAGAAGCTAAACATGCATTCTGACAGAAAAAAAAACCCAGATGTTAAAAAAACCACAGAAATGAAAATCAGGGAATCCTAAGTGATGATGAAGAATTCTAAAGACTTTTTCATAACGTGTGTAATCTGATTTGCAGACTACAAGCTATTAAAAGATTGTAGAACCCCTGTTTATTATTATCAACACACAGACAGAAAGATATTTACAGTGTGTGTGTATAGTAGAACATTTTGGTGGGAGATAAATTATTTTCCCTGTTTACATGATCTAGATCATAGATCGCTACAGATCTATGCAGATTGTTGTAAACTTCTAGTAGGTAACATCTTTTTAAATCTAAAAAGGTGTGTAATACTTCACTAGAAAAAAAATTAAGCTTACCTTACTTTCCAGGGTACTGTTAAAAATTTATTATTTTATTACCTTGTTTTGTAAAATAATTTTAAAAGTCTTCATTTCTTTTTATTCTTTTTAAAATTTAGTACAATTCTTATGTATCTTATGTATTTAACCTTGTTCTTCACTTGCTTTTCTCTCCTTCCCATTCTACTCTGGCCTCCACTTTCATTTTTCCTCTCCTACCTCCTCTCATCTCTCTCCTCTGTAGAATTTAAGAGGAAACTATATCTTAGTGAGATGTAATTTTTCACTGTAATGTTAACATTACCTTGATGGGTCAAATTAAAGACCCATTCTCTATTATCTCTCTGACTAAAATTTGAAGTATCATATCTTTGCAAATAGTGTCTAAGAAAGCTGTATTTTTCAGCAGAAGATTCACTTTCAACATGACCTTGTGTCCCCCATTAATTCCATGATTCCTAAGCATTAAATATTTTGATGAGCTGTCATTTCTTAATTTTGTTTAGTTATATATCTCTAAGTCAACATTTCTTATATCTCTTGTTTCCATTCTTATCCTCTGTGCTACTGGTCAACTAACATTTCACCTTTTCTCCCCTCTTTGCTGCATTAAAATGGAGCAGTAAACCTGACAGGTGAGAAGCAAAAAGTAATCACTCTTCATTTAATACAGAAAAGAAAAAAAAGAGAAAAAGAAAGTTATCATGATAATGATCTAAGACAAAGCATCTGTCAATCTTAAGTTAATGTAGACAGTAATCTGTCAAAATGAAGGCTATGTAAGACTTGTTATGTTATTTACAGCACTGAAAAGTAGTGTAATATAAGCAGCGAAGTTTCACTACTCTTTTTCTTGTGTCTCCATGGAGTACATTTTCAAGAGATAGCAGAGCTATACAATGTTTATATGGTTTTATTTGCATTTCAGTGAAGGTGAATCAGTGTTTTTTTGCTATAACTGAAGTTCTTTAAGGAATGCATTGTTGTGGTTGAAGTGTTAGCTGCTCTGAATCTCCGTAATGCTCCATCCCCATAGACTCAGTACTAACTTACAGTTCTACAAGTGAAAATGATACAGTGATCTCTTGTCCTCTCTGGATTTTTTTTTTTTCACCTGTCTCAAAATCATTGCATAATCTGAAAGAATTATGATGACTTTATAGGCTGGAAACATAAAAAACCACCAACATCCAGAATGATCCTGAGAATAATACAAATATTAAACTGTTCTATTATCCTATAAGTATTCAAAATATTCAGATACTTGATTAGAAGAGATTTTAGTGCTTTTAGTAGATTACTATGAAATTTTGTTTCGCAGTGCTGACTTGCAAGTGGAAAAAAGGTGAATGAAGCTTGTCTCTGGACAGTTTGAAGGACTTTAAAAGACTTAATAGTCCTAGACTTAAGGAGAAGGAAATATAGATTAAAAGACTTCTTGAAAGTTACATCACACATCTTCATGTAAGAAGAAAGAGCACTGAGGCATTGTGCTACTGTCATAGGAGCTGAGAATAGCCAAAGTCAAAAGAAAGAAATTTCAAATGAGTTTATCCATAATATTTTGTTTTAAAAAAGACTAAAAACAGAAGAATCAGATATAAATTTTTATCGCTTCACTAAAGAGAGATTAACACATGTATTAGGTATTTACCAGAGAACAGATGGAGTGTTTTTAGAGTAAAAAACCTTTTACTTTTTTCAATAAAACCATAGGACTGGTGACTTTCAAAGAATATCTGCAACAGTGTTGCTGTTTGACTCATTTGCAAAGCCTTTGAAATCTTGTATGTTACGAGGTGTTCATGATTTCAAGAACAGCAAGAAATCAACTGGAATAATAACAGATTGTACCAGAATGGTACAGAAATGTAGCATTGTGAGTCAATTAGGAAAAAAAATTAAAAATAGTTCTGTGTTAAAGTAAACATTGAGTACCTGGAAAAGATTTTGCTATCATTAACCTTAAAATCACCTCAGCTCTCTTTTCACAAAGTAACTCTTCCTCTGTATGCTTCTTCATTTTATATTACGTAGAGTATCAGCCAGGTTGTGTTTTCATTCAGGAGTCCACAGAGGACTAGTGAAGAAGGATTCCACTTTCTGCATAAAAATACAGAGTGGTAGATGTTCTTCAAGTAACGGAAGTTACATGTCAGAATCAGAACACATGTGGACTCTGCTTCTTTCTAGAGAAAGGAAAACATACACAAGCTTGCTTCCTTCCTTCCTTCCTTTCTCCCTCCCTTCCTCCCTTCCCCCCTCCCTCGCTCCCTCCCTCCCTCCCTCCCTTCCTTCCTTCCATCCCTTCCTTCCTTCTCCCTCCTCTCTCCTTCCCCCCTCCCTCCTTCCTTCCCT
>JAWWLV010000100.1:43746184-43762955 GCA_035041135.1 Platyrinchus mystaceus
CCCTCCCCCCCTTCCTTCCTTCCTCCCTTCCTCCCTCCCTCCCCCCTCTCCCTTCTTCCCTCTCTCTCTCCCTGTCTCACTCTCTCCCTCTTTTCCTCTTTCCTTCTTTGCCTCTTTCCTTCTCTCCCTCTCTCCTTTCTTTCCCATCTTGTTTTGATTGACATGAATACTATAATTGCAGTGAAAGTCTTAGTTCAATTAGAAATACTCGTACAGAATCTGAGCTGTGAATATACATAAGTGAGATAAGACAAATGAAGATTGTGTAATTCAGCTCTTACAGAGATGAGAGGAAACAGAGCAAATTCTTGATTCCTAGAAAGTGAAAAGAATAGGTGTCTTTTAGGATAGGTGTCTTCTGTATTGTTCTTTCTCATATTAAAAATACTTTAAAAATACAAGTTATTTTTTTATAAATGTGTATAAAATATGAAATATTTCAGATAATAACTTGGGGTGTTAATTTCTAGTTACACATTCAAGAGTTGGATACTTTTTAATAAAAGTATAGCTAGATAGCTTTTAAAATACTGAGAATTTTTGTAAGTTTAGTGTTATAAAAGTAAAGTATCTGGTGACCAGAAGGATATACTGGAGGATCAGTCCAAGGCAAAATGCAGTTATTTTCTCTCTTGCATTAGTAAATTTAGATTCATTTTGCCATTGCAAATTGTAGATGCCCTACCCACCATTCATAATTATTTTACCTCTGCACTGGATCAAAAAGCCTTTCAGAAATTAACATCTTGCCTTCAGAAAATGAGGATTAAATGCTCAGGCACCTTTGTCAATCTAACATGTCTATCTTCTGTTTATATGTATTCACCTTCTCCATGCAGGAAGAGGGCTGAATCTGATTCTAGAAAGAGCAGCATACCCAACAGCAAGGAGGTCCCTTCTCACCATCCCACAGATCCAGTGGAGCTGCGACGCCTTAACTTTCAAACTCCGGGTAAGAGACAATAACTTACAGAGAGCTCTGTGATCACAAGCTGATTACTGGTGCTGTTACAGAAAAGAAAGATTGTTTATAAAAATATGTTTTGATCGCTTATGAGGTTTCGCACAGTATATTTCTTTGTTGGCTTTCAAAATAATTCTGTAATTTCTTTATTTAAAGAAAAATCCTGCATGAAACAAATGTGAATTTATGTAAAAAAGAGCCCAAAGACACATATGCTGTATGGATGTGTTTTATGTGCTAAAATTCCAAGTTAAACCTAACAACGCTAGAAAATGTTATTGGGACATGTATATCCCTCTATTTATTAACAATATTCTTACAGCAACTTCTGTTTAATAAGCTTCTTTCTTTACTGCATAATTGGGTAATCTATTGCCATCATTGTCAATTTCACTGAATTGCAAATGTACAACACAGAAAGGAAATACTAACTAGATAAATGGTCTTGTCTTTGAAGATAAGGCCATATGTTGTGGTTAAGGGAGTATATTAACATCAGTAGTTCCAAGGTTAAAAGAAACACACTCCCAAATATTTTATGAAATGATTTTTTTTAATGCAACACTGTTTTCTTAAAGCTGTTTATCTCATAATCAAGAAACACCAAGGGATAAATACTTAGTATTGAATTTTTACCACATTTTAGGAGTCAACTTTGGCTTTATTTTGATTATGTTATATTCCAATAAACGTGTTGTCTATTACAGTGTGTTTGACACTGTCCAAGTCTAATGCTAATTGTGTGCACAGTCCTCATGAGCCTTGTGTTTGTCAAACTTCTCTACATTCATAACAAAAAATAAAAGCTCATAAAAGCAGGAAATTAAGGGCTTGAGATCCTGAGAGATTAGCCTCAGAACTTGACATACTAA
This sequence comes from Platyrinchus mystaceus, assembly GCA_035041135.1. NCBI lineage: Eukaryota > Metazoa > Chordata > Aves > Passeriformes > Tyrannidae > Platyrinchus > Platyrinchus mystaceus. Next base: position 43,748,021 of record JAWWLV010000100.1, read on the forward strand.
AGGGTTAAGTGAACTTGCAGATCTCATTTCTAGTTTTCTAAACATTGATTATATTAAGATAATGCTGCCCCAGCAGGAGTGGATCTTCAGAGCAATGAATATGGATAAGGACCCACACTGCATGCACATGGCAGGAGTAGAAAGGGAAGAGTCTGGAGTCCTGAGTTTTTTGCCAGCCTTGTTTTTTTTTAATCTGTTCCAGTACGCTGAATACTTTTAGCAGCTGGTGCAAATTAGGTGTGTTTCAGGAGCACATCTTCTAATTCAGTTTCATCTCAATGTGGGAATCTTGTTGACATGCCCTGGGACCTCACTATAATATGGACTTAAGTGCAGCAAGTAGAAATGACTGAAAGTTTTTATTCGCAATTGTCCTTCTGAGACTGCAATCTGAATGTAGGCTTATTGTTCCTGAGTAAAGTTTTCATCTGTTATTCAGGAATTTCATGAAAGTTTTTAAGGTTTTTACAGCAATAGAAGTATACATACAAATCTTTGAAACATGCAAAGAAAAAATATGGTTCCTAAAGTCTAGCTTATACCTAAAACAAATCATTATTTGTATACAGTTATATACTGAGTAGAGTGGATGGCTTAATAGAATCACAAAATCATTTTGTTTGGAAAAGATCTATAAGATCAAGGAGTCCAACGATTAACCAAGCACCTCTATGTTCAACAATAAACCATGACCCGAAGTGCCACATCCACACATTTTTTGAAACTCCAGGGCCAATCATTTCACCACTTTCCTGGGCAGCCTACTTCTTCAGTGAAGAAGTGTTTCCTAATGTTCAGTCTGAACCTACCCATCAAAAATTGAGGCCATTTCCTCTTCCCCTATCACTTGTCACCTGGGAGAAGAGACTGACCCCTAACTTGGTATAACCTCCATTCAGGAATTTGAGAGAGCTATAAGGTCTCCCCTCAGCCTCCTTTTCTCCAGGCTAAATAACCCCAGCTCCCTACAATGCTTCTCATAAGACTTGTGGTCCAGACCCTTCACCAGCTTTGTCACCCTTTTCTAGACACACTCTAGCACTTCAGTGTCTTTCTTGTAGTGAGGTGGTGCTCAACTGGACAGAGTACTCGAGGTGTGGCTTCACCAGTGCTAAGTACAGGGGGACAATCACTGCACTGGTCCTGCTGACCACACCACTGCTGATAAAGGCCAGGATGTCAGGATGGTCTGCTTGTTGACCTTCCCCAGCACCAAGGTCAGACTGACAGGCCTGTAGTTCCCCAAATCCTCCTTCCCACCCTTCTTGTATATGGACATCCCCTTTGGAAACCTTTAGTCATCTGAACATCCCCACTTAGGCAGGACTGCTTGTACATGAAGGAAAGAGGCTCAGTGAGTATTTTAGTCAAACCCCTTGGTACACTTGGGTGTATCCCATCCAGTCCCGCACAGTTGTGTGTGTCTAAGTGGTGTTGAAGGTCACTGACCAATTTTTCGTAGATAATGGGGGCTTCATTCTGCTCCCCATCCCTGTTTCCCAGCTCAGGGGGCTGTGTACCCACAGAATAATTGGTGTTGTTAGTAAAGACTGAGGCAAAGAAAGCATTAATTACCTCAGCCTTTTCCTCATCCTTTGGCACTATGTCTCCCTCTGCATCCAATAAAGAATGGAATAATAACTAGGGATATAAGCATAATTTTCTGCGCTCTGTTTATTTACATGTGTAGTCTTACCCATCCCCTTTAATATTCATCATCATTAAAATAAAATGAGGGCAAAAAAAACCCTGCTGCCAAGTGCTGACAATTTAATATATAAAATAATTTATTGTAATTAATTCTAAATTTACATTTAGGATGTAAAGTTATTAAAAAATGGCAGAATTTGTGGCACTCATAGACACTGTAATTCCCCCTCATTGATCTGAAAAGAACTGGAGAGGATTGAAAGCATACTTTTCCTTCCAGGGCTATACTTTATCTGAGAAGTTTGCAGTTTTCTGTGAGGCCAGTTGAGCAGAACATTTGCAATTCATTTCTGCTATAAACTCCTATTTTTTACTGTAAACCTTTTCATGGAATGGAGAATTACAATTATTATTAAAAATACAGTACAGACATTGAATTATGATCTTTTTACCTACTATTGTACCACTTAAAACCCCCAGGCACAGGTCAGGCCATTATATTACTCAGTACACAACCAAATATCAAGGAGAAATTTCTTACCCCAGTAGATTTGTTTTGCTCTGTAACACTTGCTGATTAACATGTTCTTAATACGTAAACTTAGTCACAGTGAAGTCAAGGTACAGTTCTTGTGCTAGTAAAAGCAGAACATCACTTAACTCACATTTACTTCAATTAAGGCTACCATTTAATTAAAATGTGGCTAAATTTTTAACTTAGATATTTAGATCCTACTGGAATGTTTATCCAACTTTAACCAGCAACACACCACCAAATAACATGCAATAAAAAACTTTCAAGACCAACATAGGGAAACTACAGAAAGGCTGCATGTTCAGGATATCAGTTTTGTTATATTTGTTGTATTTTCACTTTCAAGTGTGTGTGTGGGGGGTTTCTATTATGTAGAAGAAATAGGTAGTGGGATACTTCAAAGTAGGCAACTGAGAGAAGAGATTGCAGCTGATGTGATTATGTATTGGGTTCCTTTTACCAAGACATCTCCAGTCACCCTCATACAATGGCCTTATCTATTGTGTAAGATGTTACCATTTCTCATAGTTGCCTATAGATAAAATAAGTGACAGAGTAGTGCATGTACTTTAAAAACCAGTGTATGCCAAGTCAGTAAAAAAGTATCAGGATAGATGATTTGACATATTTGTTATTATAGTGGTTTACCTCTTTGGATTAATAACGCATCTGCAGTTTGCTTGGTGACCAGTTGCTTTCCAGGCAGACCGGTTGCTTTCAGTGAAAGGGGAAAAAAAAGTTTATAGTGAACCCACAAAGTACAGCAGTGTTAAAGAAAATTTTAAATTACATTGGCATATCTAAACTGCCACTTTTCACTGGGAGAGGTGAATGAGACACTCCTATAAAATTCTGGATTGTCATAAACTTTAGTACTTTGAAAGATTTCTAAACAGCCTCTTTCCAAAAATACTGTCAATCATGTATTTTCTGTAAGAAAAGGTCTGATCAGATATAGCTATCAAAACAATGTGAAAGAGAAACCCCTGGGCTAAATTTGAATTTCTAACCACAGTTATAAATTACTCCCAGTACAGGTGATAAGGTATAAATTTTTGAAAAAAATATAGGAAAGCAATATTTTATCTTTGATGGTATTTAGAGAATGTTTTAGACACAATTATGTTGTACTTCTCATAAAATTGTCAATTCAGCACAACGATGTTGTAAAATTGCACAGTAAAAACTACCAGCACAGCGAATGTCTTGCTTTCCTTTCACTTTTTATTGTCCTGTCAATACAGAACTACTTCCTTCACTACTTACCTAAAGGGTTTCCTACCTTACCTTGTCCAGGAAGGATCAAATTCATATCTGCTTCCCTCCTCACTTGATGGAGTAACATTTGGAATAGCCCACAGTTCTATATCTAAGAGCAAGATCCCATGTCCATATGTGTTATCCAAAAATGTGTATGTGTTAGATAAGCCCATATGCCAGTGAGTGTGTCACAGCTGTGCCAAGTTCTCTTTCAGTAAACATGAAAATACCCAGTCTCTCAGTAGGATTTAATTTTTAAGTCTGTTATTCTTCCATAACTGGAGTAGCTGAGGAAAATTCTGTCACATTCTTACCATTCTACAAGTTTCCTATTAAAATCATTAATCTGTGCACAAATTTTAGAAGTCTTTATGCCACATGGGAAAGTAAAGGTAAGAAAGGGGTAGTAATTAAACCCTCACAAAAGGTTTCATCAAATAAAGAAGCCCAGTTTCACAGAGGAAAATTAACTGAAATTAAGTGGTTTGAGTGGGTTCTGAGAGACCCAAGGCTCAGGCAAAGACTTCAATCTGCCAATCAGCCAGAGAACTAAATTGAGTCATGCTTCAAAAGTGACTGGGTTTTTTTATCGTCATTTAACTATAAAATGTGTCAAACTTATAAGTAATTTCTGTAATTGGGTGCCAATTAAACAATTATCTCATTATAACTTATGAACTAATAAGAAGCTTTGAAACACAAGAAAAAATAAATAGAATTATTACAGCTCTAAGTTAAAGACTGCTTTTTTTAATTAGATAAGTGCTCACTAAACACTTATTCCCTGAGTTGCTAAGGAATTTCCACAAACTTGTTTCCAAGATAAAGCAGAAAAAGTGTAAAGCATGCCCAGAATAAAGGGGTACAAATAACAGAAGGTAGAAAAAGTGATGTCTGGATTTAGTCACCTGCTTTGCAAGATAGCAGGAAATTTCTTCCCATAGTTTATCCACATGATATCTGTTTATGAGAATCATGACAATGCTGAAGGAAATAGTACCTCCATGGCAAAACCAGACTGGACATGCTTTCTTATAGTGAGCAATTGTACATATAGCTCATCATATGAACTTTTCAACATGGAGGATTTAGGCACCTTAAAGAGGCATAGGCTTCATGTGGAAATGGCACTTCTCTGATATCCCACTTCATTGCTTTCAAACCTAGAGGCAACCAAAATCTGCTTAGCTAGGAGATGAAGTTGAAAATTCTCCTCACAAGAGTAATCCCTTTTTCTTTCCTGGATTTTAGCCCATAGTTTTGCAACATGTTATTGAATTTAACGCTTTTAGATCAGGATCTGAAAACTAGATTTCCTCTTTTCTCACTGTAGGTGACTTTTATACCTCACTCAGAGCTGGTGCTTCTGCTGTGGGCTAAGCAGATCCTAAGGCTGCTTTTTACAGCTTAGTCTTTGATAGAGAAGAGCAAAAACTTTTTTAATTCCAGAATAATTGACCTAGTTTTGGAGAACATAAAATCTTTTGGAATAAAAGTGACATATTGTATGTGCATTGGAAACTATTTTAGAATAGTTGTTGCAGAATGATGTATTTCTCCAGAGTTTGTCTTGTAAATTTATTTTTTTAAGTTCAAGCTCTGGCCTAGCTCTGACTTTATGAAAAAGAAATTTGGAAATAACAGTAATTTTTTTGTCATAAATACTAAAGGCATTCTTGCTAAATTTTCGTGGGTGCTGAATTTTTACTGAATCAGAGTCATCTTTCATTTTTTCTGTTTTCCATGTCTGAATTTTAAGTAGGTATTTTTTTCTGTCTTTTTGATGAGGATAACTATCAGTAACAATAACCACTGTTACTGACTCCTTCATTTTTCTATAAAGGGACAGTACCTTAATCACTGTAGATTGGTATGTGGAAGGGCGTTCTATGTTGCTAAATAAAAATGAGGATGTAATAAATCAGTTTGTAAAATCACAGACTATTAATTCAATGTGGACCTAAAATACCACTAATTCCTAAAGAAATTTCTGTGACAATAATGTGTCACATTTTCAGTCTATCTAGATTGTAGTCCATATACTAGCAGATATGCTTTGTTTTATTTCTAGCTTTATTCTTGTTTATTGTGGGTATGTCAACCTACAGTTGGTAAATAAATGTGTTTTGTAAATGTTTCTAAAAGCCCTTATCATAAAACCCTGACAACAAACAAAATCCTAATTTAACGCACTAGTGACAAGCCCAAAAATATCCACTTGTTTCAGTGGGATAAAGGAATATAATTAACAGGTCTGATGTTTGTTGATAGGCAGATGAATTCTGACCTTGCTCTCTTAGTTTTTCCTTTAATTGTGACACAAATGGTATTTCATGTTCCTTAGTAATGTCTTTACCACAGATTAACCAGAAGCTAATTCTACACTGTAATCAAACCGTTAATTTCTATTTAATATATTTGAAGAGGTTACTATTAAGCTGCATAAGATCAATCACATTTCCCTATCTTCTTCCAAATCTGGAAGTAGAAGCTTCTAAGGGATACAATTTCAGCTGTGTTTTGCATGTGATGGTTTTGGGGGTTTTCTTTTTGTTTTAGTTTTCAGGTGTTTCTATCTCTTTTTTAAAAAGAGATATTCTGTTTAGAAGAAAATTTGAGAGCATGCTTCCAGCATGGTATTTCTTTTGACTTTTTAGCATGTCACAGGATCTGTTGTAATTTAGCTGTATTCTGTCTTTAAGTTTTTGTGTTGTCATAACATACGTTGATTGATGTGGAAGTGTGTCATCAAATAAGTGTATTTTCTTATTTGTAGCCACAAAAATGAGGTTAGCTGTATTTTGAGTGGGATCTTTTGAATCAAGTTCTACACCTGCTGTTCACATTAAGCTCAATAAGAGCCTCATGCTTTTGCATGAAATATGATGAGATCTTAAAATGTTCATTCATAGCATATTGTTACGATTCACAGACCGATTACATAACAAAAGTCCTCCAGCAGTTCTTTTAAAAAATAGCTACTTTTATCATCTCATTTTACGTATTTAAAATATGAAAACATACCAAATGCAATTACTTCACTTCATAATTTAGCTGCAAAATATTATTTGAGGAAAGTTATTCACTGTCCAAGTGTAATTGCCTAAAATGAGCCATGGAAAAAGGGTTGATGTGCCGTTAAAATTTGTCAGTTTCTGAAGTTGAAAATAGTTCCTCTTTTTGCCTTATAAAAGAAAGTTTTATTTCAAATTTCATTTTTGCAAAAAGTGTTTAATGTGAAATCTCTCCTTGGGAAGGCCAAGTGAAATATAGAGAAGCACATAAACAACATAGTTTAAAAAAAGAATGAGTGTTCAGCATCCTTAAAAAAATATTCCTTCACAATAAGCTAATTATTGTGATTTGTGTTCCTGATGCTGGTGATTTAGTCAGGTTCACAGTGTGATGAACAACTCTCATACTCATTGGGTTTATGTCCTTTATGTTTACACTAGGGTAACTTCACCTTTAAACATCTTAGTTAAGTTTCCAGACGCTATTTTGTGCATGTCTGAAGTGCCTGTATGTACAAGATTGATTGATTATGATGATCTACTGCTGTTACTAATTTGTTTCCCATTTCCGATTGGCTTTTACTTTTTACAGCTTTGAGCAGTAATTCAGTCCCCTACGCCTCCCTGATTGGCTCTGTGTCCTCCCTCTCTAGCCAAACTACCACTCAGTCCTTATATGATAATAACTCTCTCCCACGATTCGCTCGAAAAGGTCTAAACATCTTTGTCTCTATTATTTTCTCTGTTCAAGCACTGTATTAGATGTACATCAGTCCACCTCCATTTCTGGATCAATCTAGAGTTTTCCTGTGCCTTTTCACTCACATACTTTCCATAGGGGTGCTTGATCTGGATCAATCAGTGTAATTATTAGATGACTGTCACCCACACTCATTTTGAGAGTAGCCAAGTCCTAAGTAAAATTTCTAAGAAAATGGGAGACAAGCAGAAATGCATCAAATAAATTATTACTGAGACTAATTTTTTATTGAAATTTATAAGGTATATCCCCATTGTATCTGAATATTCAGCTTTGTTAGTTGACTGACAAGTCGCCTTAATATCTACTTAAAATATGTCTTACCATCGCAGACATGCTATGAATATAAAATACATATATGTATAGGGTCAGAAGAACTAGGGCCAGTGCTGTTGGACATTATTTTGGACTATAGTATGACACCTGAAATGCCAAAGAATCAAAAAGAAAACAAGAATTAAAAACAAAATTAAAGAAAAGTATGCTAGTGTGACTGTGTTGTAACCACATGGTCATTTTCAGCTATGTTTAAAGGAAATGCAAGTCAACTGTCTTAGGCATGCTCTTGAAATTCATGGTGACAAAGCAAACTGCATTATGCAACATGGCTTCCAGCTTCAGCCCCCTTGAGTCATTAATGTGTTCCTTTTGTAATTTCAAGAGATCCTGGGGTTCACTAGCTTAACTTTTTCTTGCCAGCTCTGATATCTTCCCTAAGGCATTGAAAACTCACTTTCATTTTAGGTATGTGATAGTATAAATCACGGAGAGAAGAATGTAAGCATTTTGGAGAAGGGTCATGAAGACTAATAGAGTGAAATATGTTCACAAATTTTTGCCTGTCAAATCTTAAGCTGGCAGATTGTTCTAGTTGACCCCACATCTTTTCTGTCTTTCTTTTGCCTTGCTGTCCCTGTACACCCTTACACACCCATGTCTGTCTCCAATTCCCAGCTCTTCTTCTTTTTCATTCAGCATTTTCATCAGTGGACAAAGATGTTTACACCTGAAGTAGATTGTAGGTACTCTTAGGGGTTGATAAATGGGGTTTCAGATTAAGCATATTTTAAGGTATTAGTGCAGTCAGTATGTATGTCCAGCCAAACTGTACAACCCCTGCCTCTACAATCTGCTACTAGTGAAAACATTTTTGAAGTTCTGTCTGATGTCCAATGTTGTCTTCAGTGACCGTTGTCTAAAAGCACTGGTGCATGTTATTCTAGTCATTCACAGTTGCATGTCAGTCACCTCAAAATTTCTTAAAATATTGAAGTATTTCTAATTTAGTCAGAATACATAGTCAGTCCTCTAGATCTTGATGCATTATTATTAATCTTCAAGTTCTCCATTTCATTTATTATACTTTATTTTATAAGTTAGTTTTATGTTGGTTTGAGGTTTCTTTGTTTTTTACCATTTCCTTTGCAGGTTCAGGTGTCTCCGGTTACCCTGGTAACCTTCATTATTCAAGCTTGTTTTTCTTGATTATGCATAAGTCACTTTGTTTTCTGTCAAAACACTATTCTTTCCCCTTTAGGGCTCTTTCAGTGTCTGTTTCTCAGCTCACATTTTCTCATCTAATTCAATAGAGTTTCCATTTCATGCAGTGCAGGAGAAGGAGTTTGAAATGACATTAAGAGTCATTACTCAAAGCAGAGGTTGACATCAGGTCTAACTGTCTCATTTTACCATGCCTAGCTAAACTCATTGACTTATATCACAGTAACTCTTTCCTCTACACTAGGAATGTTATCTTTGGGAATATGCTTGGTGACTTCTTTTAATTTGGCTTCAGAGCTCATCTATCCAGAGCATGTCCTGCTTTGAGTAACCAAACTATTTGCCTGCTTCTCTCACATATGACATCTTTACTACTTACACATTACTAGACATTCTAACTACTATATTTTCTAAATTTTAGAGCAATGCTATCACTGTAGTGTACTTTAAGTTCTGTTCCTCTTTCTTGTTCAACAGGTATGGCCAATCATCCCCCAATACCCATCTTGGAACTTGCAGATCACATTGAAAGATTGAAAGCAAATGATAATTTGAAGTTCTCACAGGAGTATGAGGTAATTTTCCCCATTTTCCTATTATTCAAATTGGTTTAAATGTCATGCTTGCTGTTTCCCAAGACTTTTCTCTGATATGGTGCCAGGTTTATATGATACTAAAATGATAATAAAAAAGTCTGTGTAAAATGACTACATTGGTGAGGTGGCTCCTTTGCTCATAAAATTCTGTTCTCTTTTTATAAGGATACATGTGAGGCAGATTCCATGGGCATAGGGAAGTAGTGTGTGAATGATACAGCACCTACTTATTTTCATACACACAAACACCCACCTTCCACGCAGTTTAAAAATCCTTAGATTATTTCATAATTTTCCTCCGTATTGTTGACAAGACACATACAGTGCAAGCTCCAAAGAAGGCTTAGTCCACTGCATTAATTTTGCATGGAATGAAAGGATTTGCAAGTGCTTGGTGTCTTTACTGATGAAGCAGTTTCAAGACATGTACTTTCCTTCTGTCAATAATACCACTTTGTTAAATTGTGAATGATGGTCTGTAAGACCATGAAAATATTTAACTAGAAGACAGTAATCATTTACAAGCCACCTTGTCAGTAACCCATGGAGTATAAATGTATTGGTATAGTGGAGGGTAACAGCCTCTCAGGTCAGTAGTTTGTGGCTTAAGGGACATAGACAACCATCCGTTATAGTAAATCATAGCTGTTTCTTTAATGCCAAAATACTGTCTGTGTCAAAAGTACGTGGATAAAGTATGCACTGAATCATCAGTAACAGAGTGTTTGTTTAGATCAGCTATAGGCGATCGTGTCAGTGATCCAAGGATTAACAGCTCCCAGAGGGATCACTGACACAGTATTTGTTTATAGTCTGTTGTGTCACTAATCCTTTCTTAAAACCCAACACTTCGTTAGCGTGCTGGAGTAAAAGCTTGTGTTACTCTTATATTTTTAGAGACTGCAGATTTGTGCCTTTGAAGGTTCATACGGGCACTGACTGCAATAAAAAAACACTGAAGATGACTTTCACATGTTGGTTTCATAGTAACATATAACTTCATGGTACAGAAACCAAATACGTTTCCATTGTATTTTAAAAGTCTTGACAGAAAATGGTAAAAGTTAATACCAAATACGATGATAAAGAACACAATTGCTTATTATTTAATTGAATGCACTGTTCAGAAAGACCTTAAGTCTGCTCTAAAAAATAATCATATTAGATGTCAAAAGGAAAATATGGTTTCAACAATTCATGGAAATAAATTTGTTTGAAGACCATCTTAGGGTTGCTATTTACTATTCCAGTCACAAAAAATGTGGAAGAATCTTCTCATTTTTCTGTGTACAAACCCTGTTTTCCTAAGTACATATATTGTACTTATATGTTACTTATATAACTTTATGTGTTACATATATTGTAACATATAAAGAATCAGAAAGGAAAATTTGTGTAGCAGAATGTTCACCATAAAAAAGATAACATCTGGTACAAATTTGAAAATAATTTCCTGTTCTACTATGGGCAAATTATTTTTTTTTCTATCTAGGAAATTCTATTTACAAGTCAGATAATGTATAATTTCTAGGAAAATAAACAATTCAGCTTCACTACATCTTGAACGTGATGTGGAGATTACATGGTTCATTTTACACTGTAATATAACTTAAAAGTTTTGGTGGTTTATATTTTCTATTTATTTTTTAAATCATTAAAATAATCTTGGGAATTTAACTTTAATAATTTATAACCAGCATTATCAAGTTACATTAAATCATTAAATTCTGAATATCTGTCCCTCCAGAAGTTTTTCTATTCTGTGTAAACAGGACAGCTTGCACTTTCTTCACTTTCTTTTTCTTTGTTTTTTTCTTCCTTTTTTTTTATCTGGAGCAGAATGATCAGACATTCTGAATTAAAATATGAGCAACTGTGGGTCAACATCAAGCTTCATTCATATTTTGCCCAAGAGGGTTCAACATTTATCTTTGAAATCCCAGCTTTAGAGATACCACTTCATTTCCACCTAGTCAAAGATTCATCCATTTTGAAACAGAACTAGTGAAAAGCAGTGCTATTTGGTTTCATGGTCTAGGCTAGGCAGTGGACTAAGGCTGCAGTTTGATGATCACTGTAAGTCATCTCCCTGTCTTGGCTGTGCATTCCTGTTGTCTCTCTTGTGCCAGTCTTGGCAGTAGCACATGTGCAGCTGTTCAAGGATTATCTCAGGAAATAGATTCAGCTGAAAACTAATTGTTTTATTTTTCTTTGCTGTTTTCAATTGGATCAGTTCCCTGAACTAGCTCACCACATGTCCATTTGAGCTCTAGTGCCAGCACAAGTGAGCTGATGGGTACCTTTGTGGTCAGGGATTGGGATCTTCTATTTCAGCAGCAGTTCTCACTAACATACCTAAAAAACAACTATTTGATTGCAAGGCAGAAATAGGTACAGATGGTAACTGTTCAGTTATTATTACTTCAGATAACATTTGAACTGATGACACAGAAGGAAAAAAGAGATACTTTTCATCTTCAGAAGGTAAAGGTGTAACATGCAGCAGGAAACTGCTGACCTTTATTAATACCAGCAAATCCAATTAATTCACATTTAGGGAAGCAAATAGTTTTCATCAATTACCACTGATGGGTTTTTTTGTTGTTGTTGTTTTTTTTGTTGTTGGTTTTTTTTTTTTTTTTTTTTTGTTGTTTTTTGTTTGTTTTATATCATGCCCTTTCCTCCCTGGCATTCAGTTACTATTTTACTTTTTGCTTACATTGCATGGATGAAATTCTTAAAAAATAGACTGATAGTGTGCAACAACTGTTTGACAACTTTGTGATACCATAAAATAAAATACATATATTAACAGTTTCATGATGAACACTGAGTTCTTGCCCTCTTTCAGGAGGTTAGCTCCATTTCAAAAGGATAGGGTTTTTTTAGCATACCTTACTTTGGTTGCCACTTCAAGAGATTACTTGTTTCACAACTCAAACACATCTTTTCATATTCTAAGCACCATTTTCAGCTCTTCAGAAGTATTTAGATACTTGCCTCTCTTCCATCCTTGCTCATGTTCCAGCCACTTACTTTTGATTAGAATTTCTGAACACAATTCAATTCGTTTTTTTTTTCTCCTTTTGGAAGAGTATCACTTCCATGCCTGTTCCCACTTTCTCTTCAGGCAGACACAAACCTACCTGTCTCTTCATAACTACCAAAAGAGTGTCCTCTGCTGATTTATATCCCCTGGCATCATCTTCTAATGAAACTCTCTAACTTCCTTGCAATCCCGTGAAGGTGAAGGATGAGACAAGACAGGATTACTTTCTTCAGATAATCCCAAACTGAACCCACTGTTCTTCATTCCTCTGCCACAAAGCTTCATAAACAGGGTGTTCCTGGTGTGAGATTTTTTGTGTTGTTGGATTTTTTTCCTTTTTTTTTAATTTCTTAGAATATGTTCCTGTTGTGCTATGTGAAATCTAGTTGAGAAAGAATCTGAAATTGCCATTAAAGAAATAAGTCCAAACTACATTCCTCTACACTCTGTTTCTGCAAGGAACATCTAGGGTAATGCAGCAAGTTGGGAAAGAAGTATTGCAAAAAAGTAAGTAGTAATATGCATGGTATAAACTATATATTCTTAGAAAAAAAAAAAAAAAGAGAAGGGAAAGAGTAGAATTCCTTCACTGCTGTGATCTGGTAAAGGGAGTATTCTCCAGTGTAGAACACCTTCTAGCTATGTAATATTTTTTGAGGTTTGATATCATCAACTGGACGAGTTTCTTTTTCTACAGATCTTCAGAAACTATTCATAGTGTCTCTTCAGGGCATCTCCTATCCCAGCTCTCACAGTGTATGATCAGAACAGTGGAGATTTCTTCCATTATACTTTTCTCACAACTTCACCTTGAGTACCAGTTTTTATGGGGCAACCAGGGCCTGAAAGATTATGACTACTGCAAGATTTAAATAAACGTGCAATTCACCTGTTGGATTAAGTGATTCTGTTACTTCAAAATAATTTTTTCATAATCCATCATTAATTTTTTGTTAGCTTGCAATCCCCAAGCCTAAACAAAATGTCGGTTCACTGTGTTAACATGACATATAATTTATGTCACACAGTTCTTTTGTGTTCTCTAATTTAAGGACAAGGTTGACCCCAGCTGATGATTATGAAGCATTTGCTGACTTTGGCAATTTCAGTGGGATTTTATGTAATGTAAGGCTCCATATGGACTTAACAGCTGCTAAGCAAAAAGCTGTATTCACAAGAGTCTGACCTTTATGTTGTATCTCCTTCTTAACTCAGGCTTCAGAAATTTAAAAACAAGGAGTGGTCATGGAGATAGACTGAATAAGAACAGTAATGCTCTGCCTGCTTTATGCAATACACTAGATGGATTTGTAAAATCATTTCCTTCTGTGACACAGAACAGAAACTCTAATTCTCTAAAGTAGATTTCTGAGATTTGTGTAAAATAATTTCACATTTCTTACCTGAGGTCTGTAGTTATAGCTTTACACCTATAAGAAAGTACATTCAGATTCACACTATTTTTATGTGAAAACCTGTTGATGCAATGCAAAAATTACACTACCAGCCTGTATATGTTATTTTATGATTTACTGTGGATGTGTGTGCATATGCACTGGTAACAAATGCTACAATAACTTTTATATAATTTAATGTGTACTCTCATCAGGTTTCTTTTGTAAATTAGAGACAGTCTTTTGCTTTAACACTGGGTATTGGAAAATGGCTTTTGAGATTGTTTTACTGTAGCTTTTAAAGGTCAGTTGGTAGGACTTGTGATGAGAAAACAGTTTAGTGAATATGGTATATTTCTCTTTTTGTATCTCAAGCTGCAACAACACAAACACTGCATACTAGAACACAGTAAATATTGTGTAGTAGAAGCAAATATAAAACTTACTATCAGTAAGTTTTGAAAGTCCAGGAGGAACAGATAATCCACTGAATGAATTTCTACCAAAGAAACAACTGCACTTATCTGCTATATCGTTGTAGATAATAGTGACTCGTGCAAAAATCAATTTTTTTCTTAGAAAAAATGTGTTTTCTGTTGTTTATCTTTACATTAGTTTCCCCTTTCTAATGTTACAAACATCATTTGTAACATTGGTATTTTGTAACTTTACTTTCATAGGATGTGCTCCATTTATTGAGAAACAATTTGTGTAGTCAGTGAACGATGAAAAGTTTTCTTATTAATAGCACAGTGCTGTTGTATTCACCTAGGTTGTTTAAGTTCCGCCTATGGTACTATCTGGCCAGCAGGATAGTTATGATAGAGAATTTTAGAGACATAGAGCAGGAATCTGAAGTGGTGCTAGGCAAGATTTAGAGTAGTGTTTTATCTCCTTCCTTAGTGCTGTGAATGCTTCATTGGGAAAACAGCATTTGTTTATGTTTATATAATTAAAATAATCAAATAGAAGAAAGCTGGTATTATGTATTAGGATGTTGTGTTTTGGTCTGATACCTAATGCTATTTTGCCAAGGAATTCCACAAAGACAATTTAATTAGTCAAAGTACTGTCTAGAACAGGGGTCCTCAAACTTTCAAAGCCGCGGGCGGAATTCCTCTCCACAGAGGCTGTCAGGGGCCGGAGGGGGGTCACAACAAATTCGGCGGCAGGCGCG
>JAWWLV010000100.1:43763055-43797868 GCA_035041135.1 Platyrinchus mystaceus
GCCGGATGGGAGGGGCTCGCGGGCCGGATCCGGCCCGCGGGCCGTAGTTTGACGATCCCTGGTCTAGAATATGTTGTACCAAGGTGGGGGTTGCCCTCTTCACCCAGGCAACGAGCAACAGGAGGACACAGCCTCAAGTGATGCCAGGGAAGGTTGAAGCTGGACAGAAAAAAGATTTTTTTAATTGAAAGGGTAGTTAAATGTTGGAACAGGCTGATCAGGGAGGTGGTGGAGACAATCACTGGAGGTCTTAAGGAAACAACTGGGCGTGGCACTCAGTGCTATGATCTAGTTGGTAAGGTCAGTCAAAGGTTGTACTCAACAATCTTGAAGTGTTTTCCAACATTAATGATTCTGTGATTCTATTCTGTAATAAATATCAGTTTTATTTTGCCCAACTGAAGGCAGTGATACATGTAGGAAGAGAAAAATAGTCTACTTCTCTTATAACAAGAAAAATTATTCAAGGTTAGACTGTATAGATCCTTATAGGTAAAACTGAATTTTTGGGGCTTTTTAGAAAGATGACTTTTCAATATTTTTAGGTACTTACAGAGGAAAATAGGGAATCAATGAAGAATTTCACTCCTTTACTCCTTCCTTTAACAAGAAAATGTTGACAGAGCTTTAAAAATATGTGGAAAATTTAAGGTACAATCACTGTATCATATGAGACAATTACAAAGTTTAGTATTTAAGAATTGCTGTATTTCATACACTATAATAAAACAACAAGATGCTCTAATCACAAAAAATATTTAAATCTAAGCAAGTTATTTCATTACTCAAGTATTCTTCCGTATACTTCTGTATACTTCTGTATATTTATTTCCTACATGAAGGTGAGTGTAATCGTCTGTTTTCAACACAAAATGATTTCCATCATAACTGGTTATGATATCACGGTCAAAGGATTTTAATTTCAGGTGAGGAATAAACAGATTATGTTTAAGACTGGAGGCAAAGAAATACAAACCAATACGATTAATTTTTAAAAACTAGGTTTTCTAAAGCTTTTTATAAAGGATACTCTCCTTTAAAAATGTTTTCAAATAATGCTTATTTTCCTCCTTAAGTATAGTTTAGTTATATGCTTATATAAATTGTTTGATTCCATTAGAATCAAATTTTACATTATTTCATTTGGTCATAAGAATATTCACTTGATATTACTGTACAGGAAATACCTTTATTCTTGAGAGGAGTTTGGCAAAAGTCTTAGTTGTATTTCTAGCTACTCTTGAACAGTTGGGTCACTTTCCTTTAAAAGTTAACAGGAAATGTCTTAACTGCATTTTTAACTGTTTTTGGAACCAGGATGCAAATTTATATTCGAGTTCCAAAGAAGTTTTAGCTGTACAAAATATGTGGACTTTTCCCCCATATTCTTGAAAATGATAGCCTTTACAGTGTGATGGGAAAGTCTCTGTCTTGATTAAAAACCATAATTCAAGTTGGCAAGTTGCCATGATCATGTATTAATCTAATATTCATGTTTTGGTAATGCAGTATGTAAATCTCATTCTATTAGGATAATACAACAGCACTCTATTATAAATTCATCAACTATGGTATGAAATTCTCATCACAACTGCTGACACTGGTAAAAGAGGGTCAAATTGCTTATTTTTATGCATAGCTGAGTACTTTCTCCAGTTGTGCTGAGTCTATTTTCATTGATATCCTCTCAAGTTTTTATTTTTCATTCTTCTTTCTCTACTTGGTTTCTCTGTGAGCCAGTGATCTTTGATGATTCAATTTAAGCTGCAAACACAGCACCTACAGTGCTGGGAAAGTCTTTACAGGACATGCTTCCTTCTTCTTCTGGGCTTGTGAAACTTGTGAAGTAACTCACAATCCCTACATTTCACAAAAACTGCTGGCTCCTAATTTGCTGGCATAGTGACCCTAAGTATAGCACTGTTCCAGAGCAGGCAGATGCGTGCCAGTTTATACCAGGAGTGGTAGCATTTTGTCATACTAATTCCTTCCTCAGTACTGAACCAAGGTATACTCGTGGAAGACTCACAATTACAGCAGGGTACGTTTTTGTCTGTTTAAGTGGTGTAAAGGAAAACTGCATAGTGAGCAGCTATAGAGTTTATTGGAGGGGGCCTGCTTGAAATTCTTCTGGAAACACATTTTGGTTACCATGATTATTAGTCAATGAACTATTTTATGGATGGTGCATTGTACTAGTAAATATTGCTCAAGTCTTTTCCCACTAACAGATCAGATTTTTTTTTCAACAGGCAGCCATTTAGAACACAATAGCTGAAAGATTTGTCAAAGCTTGGGAGGAAAATAACAGTATTACAGATATCTTTATTTTTTCTGCACAAAGCACCCATACTTCACAGTTATGCTATGAAGAAATCCACTTCTTTGTTAATGACAGCTTTATTGAAGGCAAGCTTTTAGAATGAAAATACTAGAAATCCTATTAAAGTACCATCCATTAAACCATTAAAGCACTCATTAAAACTGTTAGTATGGACTTGTTATTCATGAGTTATTGGTCTTTCACACTTCTGAAATGCGACTGCCAATACCACTCAACTCTTTGTTCCATTGTGGCTATTAAGTCTGAGGAAATACAGATTAACTTTTTTTTGACAAAATGGTGCTTTGTGGGAGGAGAGTAAGGCCACAGAGTGGTTCAGATTGGTGAGAAGAACAGACAATACTAAAGTTTGATCCGTTTGCCTGCTTTTGATAATTTATGTTAACTATGTCTGCATGTAGACCTAAATATTAATCATTGAATTACACCATCTGGCCATACATCATACAAAGTGTAGGTTTGGGATTTTTCTTTATATTGAACAGTAGTTTTAGATCACTTAAACATTAAGGAATGAAAAGTAGAAGAATAATACTGAACAGTTGAAGCTAAGCTTTAAATGTAAAGTATTCTTAATAATCTATAAATTCACATGAAGAATGGGTATAATGTAGAGCTGAAGCTGGATAAGAATCTTAGACCATTATCTTAGACCATAATCAATGCAATTGTCTAATTTTGTTTGTATATGCAAAACTGCACCTTAAACTTACTGCTTTCAAGTAGCTGTAATTACAAATAGATTTTTTTTTTGTGAACATCTTGTTTTATTTTGTATAAGGTAAAGCCAGAGTCCTGCAGTCCAGGCTCAAAATGACAAGCATGTTAGCCAGCCAGTGTATTCTGTTATTTTCTAATTTTCTCATCAAATGTAAAGGGAAAGTGCATGTGGCATCTTATATTGTGAAATAATTTCCAGAATATTTTGGCAATGTAGGTAAAAACCTAAAAGATCAAACAGATAGTCTCTTTCAGTTATCTGTCTAGAACAGTGCAGAGTAGTGGGCCTCATTCTGGGTTGGTGCAGTGTCATTTAGATAGCATGTTGCCTGTATGCCTCTCAAAAAATACTGACTAGGTAGTCACAGGTATTATAGATGTGCATTATTCCTGGTCAAATAGTTGATTTTATTTTAAAAGATATTTAGAGTATGATGCAGTAGTATATAGTTAGCATCTTGTTTTTATTTTGAAATTACTGTTTATGTTCTAAAATATTACTAGAATTCTGAGCTGAATCCACACTGATTACTTTCCAAAATTCTGAAAACTTTGCCTGCAGATATTCTGCCCAAGTTATCTTATTTACCTCTATTAACTCAAAAAGGAAAAGAGGGGAAAGTTGTGCTGAGAGAAGTAACTGTGCAAATTATATTACTTTTCAAGTTGTTTGATGTAGGTGAAATGCTGGTCAGCTGATAAAGACGTATATTACATGTCTTGGGTATGCTACATATATATGTACTTCCCATCATATATACTTCCCAGCACTGGTGCAAATGTAGTCCAAATTCTTTCTCTATACCTTAGATAAGATAAATAGCACTTAGCAGTAAAGACAAAAATACTCAGGTTCTTAAATTTAAAGTGCCTGCTTCAAAATTCTACTAGCCATCCTTCTCAGAGGATGGGAGAACATTACTGTGATGAAAATGAATTGTAAGAAAATGAAATAAAAACTTTGCAGACTAAAATTTTACCACTTTCTTTACTGATAAATAAGAATTTCACCTTGGAGTCAGAAAAAGTAATATTTCTGTTGGAGAAGAGTGAAGCCCTACTGTTGGATCATGTTGCTGTGTTTATACTTAAGCACTGCAAGTGGCAGAATAGTAATTGGGGAATAGTTTGTTGTTCCTTTATAGGAGAACAAAATACAATAGGGCTCAAAAAAAAAAAAAACAGTCACCCCCAGTTTTGTGAATCTTTTAATTAGTCTAAAGACAGTAACTTAATAATATTAATACTATTGACATTTTAAGATATGTTAAGCACAGTCACACAAATTTCTCAGATAGGGAACACAAATATTGCTTTTTTGAAAAAAAAAATCATTTTGGGGGCAAAAATTCTGTAGAAGTTTAAAAAATCAGATTCATTGAGAGCTGTATTTAACTGAGCCTTTTGAACTGTTAGTACCACACATAGTAGTACAACTCTAATCATATCCAATCCTCAAGTAGAATTTTCATGGGCTTCATCATGGTTCCAAGCAGTTAATTTGTTCCTCGTTCCTCTAAAAAGTCCCATTTCATTTCCTTTTGAAGGAGGGGCTTCCAAACACTCTGCCTCAGATACTGTAGGTAAAGAAGTAGGCAGAGGGTGAGCCTGCACCATCACACTCCTCTGCTCTCCATAGCTAGGTTACACATGGAAACTCAACCAGGCCCAGCTCCAGAGCTCTGTAATGAAAATTAAACTCAGGACAAGTAAGTGGTAACTGTTACAAAAGCTAATTGGTGCAGGGTTATTAGGATAAGATGCATGTTTTCCTAAGGTATTTGTTTTCCTAAACAGAATTGCTGGGATAGTCTAGGACCACTCTCTGAGGCAGCCAGACAATTTTTTTTTTAATTTTTATTATTTTTTTTTTTTTTTTTTTAGAATCTCAAAAAATAAGCAAAATCATTCTCTAAATGTTACATAAATAAATTGTATAAAATATGTAAACATACATGAGAACAAAACAGTTTTCTGACTGGCCAAATAATAATTATTAATCTAAGGGACAAGTCCTAGTAAAGTAATACCTACTCTAATAGATTACAGGTCATATTTCATTTTCATTAATATGAAATGTACTTGCAGCCGTTGTAACTCTGATAGGAGGAGTCAGGAAAAGCAATGGCTTGATGCTGTAGTGGCAGTATGGATCTTCTGAATTGTGCCGTGTTGCCAGTCTACTCATGGACAATGAACGTTGTGTTGGTGAACTGGCCCACCCAGGCTTATCTGTGTCATTTGTTTTATACTTTACAGCAGCCTCACGTAGGGAACTGCCAGTTCCTACCAGGATTAAGAAAAGGGCATAAACCTAAAGCCATAATGGCATATACATGATGAAACAATATTAAGGTTACAGAAGGGGAAGGTAAAACAACAGGTGATTATTCAAGACTTCATAGTTAGAGATGACCTTTCATACAGCCTCTACCATAGCTTGCATCAGCAGGTACCATCTGTTATCTATTTTGTATTTACTTAGCTTCATAAATACCTCAACCATAGAGATAAAAGTAGTAGAGCCTGGAGAGTTTCCCTAGTGGTAAAGGGTGAAGGAGTGTGGGGCATGCTTCTGTAACTCCATCCTGGAACATGAAGAGAACAGCAAATAAACGGTAAATCTAGAAACATATAGTTGTGTTTATTAATAAGAAATCATTAAAATTTCAAATAGGCCTGAATTGATTACTTATTTATGACTCAAGAAAATGAAAAACAAGCTTCATGTTGTCTGTGGATGATACACAGTTGGTTTTCTGCGCAACACTGATATCATGTTGGCCTGGCATCAAAATGAAAGAACAGAAACATTATTTTTTCTTCTGGAAAACTTACTCAGGAATGTTTGGAGTTTAATTATTAAACAGGACACTGAAATTTTTGAACAAGTGTACTTACTAATAAGGAGAGGCAAAAATATTTATTCCCTTTCTGAGGTTTCTGACATTTTTCATTCTCTATTATGCTAGAACCCCTCACTTGTGAGAATGAGTGAAAAGATAAAAAGATGGGTAGCTTGCTTTTCTGAAGAGAAGGCCTTGGATTTTAAAATCTAATGGTTTAAATTCCTCATGGAAACTTCAGGTGCATAAATACAAAATGCTTTACATAACAGGATATAATATGTTACAATGTGTTCTGAAGTAAAAATTTTCTTTCAAAAGCAAATTATTTCCAGAGTAAACTATGGGAGTTTAGTTTGTAATCGTTATAAATAAAGCAACTGTGTAGTCCTTAGCTGAAATTTTCCTTTCGTTTTCTTCTCTTTCTCTTTTGAAGTCTATTGATCCCGGTCAGCAGTTCACGTGGGAACACTCTAACCTGGAAGTAAACAAACCAAAGAATAGATACGCGAATGTAATTGCATACGACCATTCTCGTGTTCTACTCTCAGCAATAGAAGGTAAGGAGGGAGGCCTTTAAAATTAATTAACTCCTAAAATCTAATGTAATTTTACTAATCAATATGATGACATAGTAATATAAAGAAGTGCTAATTAAAGTAGTTCCAGTAAATTCCTATAATGACAATCTTTTCTGATGTTTATTGTCAGTAATATATTATGAACTTACCCTAAAATGTACGAGTTTTCATGTATAACACTGATTGCATCAGGACCCTGTGTATATGCCAATGTGTTGTCTCAAGTAAATTAATATTGCTGTTTACTTTTACTAACATTGCAAAGCAAATGTAGCAATGAACATACATGAATTGAGGGTTTTGTTGAACGATATCTTATCAACATATCTGCTCATTGAGTTTTAGTGGTCAAAACTCAATGTGGGGAAAAAAAATCAACTTTTTGTTCTCTGGCGTAATTTTAAGAACTCTCTGTTTAAACTTTTTTTTTTTCTTTTTTGTTTACAATCTGAATGTTAAACGAGTGTTTAAATGAATGCCCACATGCAGATATTGTTTGAACCTGAGTATTTCACTGACTAAAGATTGGCAGTGAGGTATTGTGAGAGTTCTTCATTTTATCTTTCTTTGTCAAAAAACTTTCCAAAAACTTGGACAGTTTAAAGTTTTTACTTAAACAAACTGTTAGAGGTGGTAAGCCCTTGATATTGTCTCTCTATTCTCTAAAGCAGCAGGAAAACAGAGCTAAAGCAGCAGGAAACACTGGCTTTCACTCAGAGGATTTCTCTTTTTTTGCCAATTCTGCCTTACCATTAACCTGCTTGCTGGGTTGAAGACAGATTTTTACTTTATTCTATGTTGTTGACAGTCAAATATTAATGATGGCTGGAATATAAAAAATATATATTTAAGTGAAATTTGCCTTTAGTTAACTCGTACAGGAGTTGCATGAGATACATATAATGTAGGGAACTGTATTCAAGGTCATAATTATTTCAGTCAAAACATGCTGCAAGTTAAACTGCAAGGTGGTTTAATTTACAGTTCTAAACGGCTTCTTATCTTTAGCTGCTCCCAACCTGAAGACACTGGATTTATAGGTATAATCCATTTTAATATTAGCTGCTTGGTGAAGAAAAAGGCAATCCTACTGAAGTTAAGATCTTCCCTCATTTATTGCAGCTGCATACTATAGGCTTTGATAACAGAGATAAGAGCTTCTCAAATGTATTAGCAAATTTAAATGATTGCCTTGAAGAATTTCCATATGATAATCTTCTTATGTTTGTTCCATCTCTGAGACTCATATAGCAGTTCTGACAAAATTTTTCTGCAATGTCACTTAAATTTTTCATATTGCCTTGTAAAAGAATATAGCTGTATAGAAAGCTGCCACTACCTGGTAAAACAAATCTCTCTCAACACTGAAGAGAGGGTATATGTGATGTAATTCAGTAAATATATCCTCTTATATCCACTGGTCCAGAGAAGAGGGCTAAGTACATGGTCCAGATAGGCCAGGAACAGCAATTCGGCCTTGCTGAAGTGTTATGTAAAGTTCTTTGGAACAAAGTGCTTAACTCAGAAATATGTCTAACTGACAGAAAGAAGACTCAAGTCTTTCAAAGGATTTTGTTTGAAAAAAGAGTTGTATAAAAGGGGGACAGAAGGGAAGGAAAAAAACTAAATGCAAAGAAATTTATTTGTTAATTTACGTATCACACATCTGAGCTTAAAAAGTTCTACCACTTTCCCCTTTATATAAATGACCAATGACATTTGGTTCCTTTAAAGAAAAATTAACATATTCAGAAAGCAGGAAGAAAATCTAAGAGGCAAAACAGAAAATGTTAATCAGAGTAATTAAAATTACCTAATCTACAGTACAGTACAATATGTTTTTAAATAAAAGATAGCAAAAATATGGAAAAAAATACATTGCACCTGGAAAGAAGTATTTTATGGAGCAAGGACAAAATATAGTTAAACTGTAATGTTTGAGTCCCTTTTTTAAGTAAGAAATATCATGATGAGGCTAAAGTTTCTATTCCTTTACTAGTCATTGACCTTAAACAAATTAAAATATTATTACTTTTTTAAATATCACTGTTAGATATAAACCCACAAATGAGATTTTGGCTCATTTGGTGATTTGCATGATTTTAAGTATTTTTTCAGTCTTTAGGTTGTGGTGAAAAAAGCAACAAAGATGCAGTATTAAATGCCTTTTTATGCAATGATAATTGAATTGGTCTTGAAAACAGAAATAATTTACTATATTTATCTTCTTAAAATTTTTTACCCCTGGGACTTTACATGATTCTGTAGCTGAAATTTTGTGCGTATACTTTCATAAGTATAATACATTGGTCTTAGTATTTAGTAATAAGTAATTCTCTTTCAGTTTTTAAGTAAATATTCCAAATAATGAAAATATACAGTCTTCCCAGCACCTTATTTAGTTGACAGCTGTGTTTGTTTTCATGCTACCAGGGAAATCAATGATTTTAAAAATATGTTCTCCTTTACCTATGTTACTATACAATTTAATCAGGACCTAAATTGGAACTACATTATATTTTATTACAATTATAGGAGAATATTTGGTTAGATTGTACATACAGGCCTCATCTGCATTTCTTTGGCGGCCAAAAGAAGACTAATATTAGTGAGGTTTGCATAATAACTGTGCTCTTTCTAAGATGAAGAGCTCCATTCTACATCTAGACACTTGGTCCCTGTTTAAGAGCAAATATATGTGAACAAGAAACTATGCATCTGCCAAACTGTGATCTTACACTGATAGTCATTTTGCCTGTTGGTGGTGTTGCACAAACATGGGATGCTGTCATTGCTACTTTAGAATGGGACATAAGGCCAGTTTTGTACAGTTGCCCATCTCTGTAGCCAATAAAAGCAATTCCTAGAAAGTCTTAAGAGCACTTAGCAGAGACTTAAAATTACTTCTTTCCAACTATTGATAATAAGTTGTTAAAAATTGTGTTAGCTCTGAAATACAAGGCTTAGTAACACTTTCAGAGGGTTGATTTTGGTAACTTTCGTCACTCCTGTTACACATCTTCAAACCTGGTTTTGAATCCCCACTAAGTTCTTGACCTCTCTAGTTACATGTAGCATGGAGTTCCACACATCATTGCTCACTTGCAGGAATACTTTTCTCACCACTGTTTAAATCTTATTACATTAGATGTCCCTTTGGAGGGAAAACTCAGGTTTGATGTGGTAAATTGATTTTCCTCCTGAAAGAAAATTATACTTTGCAAAATTTTGTTCCCACGTTCTTGAAATCTGATTGCTCATATTGTGTTGTCTTTGAATGTGTCTGAAATGTACACTTAGACTTTTAAGGTATAATGACAGAATATTATAATGTAGTGAAGTTTATTATATGCATCTAGATGGATGTAAGGGAGAATTTACTGACTAAAAGAGATCAAGTTAACTAGGTCTGTGACCTTATACCTCTAAGTAAATGAAAATGGGGAAAAAATGGTTAAACATTATGCATTTTAAAAAGTCTTGCCAATTCTTTTAGGAGATGTCCAAGACTAAAAATCTGCTACATGTGGCATGTATTTGCATAAAGCTAGTTATTAAAAAAAAAAGTAAAATATCTATGATAATTCAGCAGTGTAATTTCTGTATCATTCAACATTGCTCTTGTGAGACTGTACATCTTTCATCCTTTCCTTTTTCATCAGACTCTCCTAGTCCTAACAGTCCATTCACAATCCAGCTATCTATAGGTTTTCTTCTTCTGTTGTTTCTTTTTCCTTCTGACCCAACTTTGTTAGGTTGATATGTAGTGAATTTTCTTGTCTTTGTAAAAAGCCTTCATTTTACAAATGTTTTTTACTGCAGTACCTTCACTGGGCTTGTGCTGCTTGATATTTCAGTTACTTCTTATAGTACAGATTCATGCTTACATCATTTCAATTTGATGATTTCCTTAACTATATAGATTTTATGTTACAAAAACACCCACATAAATAGTTGTTACTGGCACCTAGTAACCTTAGTTCATTGATCAAGTTGATCAAGGGATGCCAGTTGATGTAATTTTTTGTATTTCAGCATAGCTTTTGATACTTTCTCTCATGATAAACCCATCATGTGGTGGGTGAGCAACTGGCTCAGAGGTTGGGTGCAAATGAATGGGATAACATCAAGCTGGTGGCCTGTGACGAGTGGGATTCTGCAGGGCTCTGTCCTCAGCCCAGTTCTGTTCTACATCTTCATTAACAACTTGGAGGCAGGTCTCGAAGGGATACTAAGCAAGTTTGCAGATGATACAAAATTGAGAGGAGCTGTTGACTCCATCAAAGGCAAGGAGGCCTTGCAGAGAGACCTTGACAAATTAGAGTACTGGCCAATCACCAACTATATGAATCTTAACAAGGGAAAGAGCCAAATTCTATACCTGGGATGGGGCAACAGTGCATGTATACTGGAGAACAAGATTCTGTAGAGCAGCACTGCGGAAAGGGACCTGAGGGTCCTCATCAATGACAAGTTGAATATGAGTCAGCAGTGCCCTGGCAGCCAGGAGGGCCAACCGTGTCCTGGGGGGCATCAGGGAAAGCATCGCCAGCTGGTCAAAGGTGTCACGACCCATCAGGAGGGGGCATGTTTTTTAGTGTGAATTCTCATCAGGTTGAAAAATCACTGGACCACACATCAAGGAAATCCTATGCTTTTATTGTACATTTGCCTTAACTCCAGCAACTGGTCCACTAATTAAAGTCAAAAGGTCTTGGCTTACAAGCCTTTACATTCTTACAGTACACTTCCCCAAGAGTGGTGACTAAGAAACACTTAATTTTGTACAGTACACTTAAATAAGTTCTCAGCTCCTCAAATAAACTCCTCAAAGATGCTGGCCTACAAGCCACAACAACATTACTCAAAGGGTGCTGGTTAATAAGCCACAAGAAACCTCCACAATCTCCCAACTTGTACAGTAAAATTCAGTATGGAATATAGAATAGAATATGATAGCCATGCTTTGACCAGGCAAAGCAAGGGAGAGAAAGAACAAAGAATATCACCAGTCCTTATATTCTGTGTTGGTCCTATGGCATGGATGTTCCAGAGCTGGGGTTGTGAGACAAAGAAGACAAAAGAGAAAGAGGGAATAAAGAGGAGAGCAAAGGGGCCCAATCCTTTTATAGTTAACCTGGTGCACGCTGCTTATGTCAACTGGGCTTTTTGCACTGTTTTGTTCACACATGCACAGCTATCCCCTTGAGCCTTGTCAGGCCACAGGGAAGGTTTAGGTTCAATATTAGAAAAAGATTCTTCTCCCAGAAGAACTGGCCACTGGAACAGGCTCCCCAGGGAAGTGGTCACAGCATGAGGTGTGTCTGAGTTAGAGAAGCGTTTGGACAATGCTCTCAGGCACATGGTGTGACCCTTGAGGATGGTCCTGTGCAGAGCCAGGAGATGGACTTGATGATGCTTATGGGCCCCTTCCTATTCAGAATATTCTGTGATTCTGTGACACAGAATTTTGCTCTAACATTGTTAAAAACACCAATCATTGATTTAAACCAGTAAGTACAACTTCATCAAGCATTTTGGGTTCATCATTGTATTTTTCCAACTTGTTTATGTTGGAAGATGCATGACAGAATTTAATCCTATTACTTAACACTATTTATGACTAAGAGTACATGTCCTAGGGAAGTGGTGCAGAAACAAAAGTTTATAGCTTAATTTGTTTCAAATAGAAGTGTCGTTCAGTAGCAAGGCTTAGTAAAAGGTTAAAATAATTTTATTATTTGACTTTACTTTGTGAATAAAATGGGATGTCTAATTAAAGTTATTTAAGGTTATAACTGTCTTAAGGAAATCAAGTGAATCATTCCTGAGGTCTACATTGTTAACCTTGTGGATATGAGCCTATGTTACAGTAAGATATACTGTCATCTTAGCTCATGAGTTCTCAGCATAAATGGGGAGCAATGCAATTCAAGGGTTTTTTTAATATTTTGCACTCTACTTGTGGATTGAATAAATAATTTTGTTTCATTCATCTTTCACTCTTACTCTGAACTGCTTTTTTCTCTTGAGATATTTGAAAATGGAGTGTCTTTTGTGCTCAACTGCTCCTCTGATTCTTCCCCCACTGTGCTTGATTCTAGTCTCGCTAAATAAGGAGACTTCAGACTCTGGTCATTCATCACTATAGTTGAAAAGGCTATGAGAAAATAGTTATAGTAGAATTATGGTTCAGAAGCTTGGTCTTTGCCTGACTTCTTGTGCAGAACTGTGTCTTTGCTTTCAAGAAACTAGTAAAAGTCAGGATTATCCTAAATTTATACTTCAGGTATGCCATCCAAAATCTACAGTAAACCCCACTGATTACTTAGGTAAGGTTCATATCAATATTACTGAAGGCAGAATTTGGTCGTTTTGTCCCCTTCTTGACCCATGTTTTTACAGAACAACTGACCTCTCTTAACTATGAAACCCAAATTTAAGTAATGATGGCAATTGCTGCTGTGCTTGTGGGTATATTGCCTTCAAGCTATGGCAGCTAACAAAGCTTTGTAGGATTTCATTGTACTGCAGTCAAATTTGTTGTCATTTGATTGGTTTTGCACTATTAGACTTGACAGAAAATTGTTCCATTTTCTCGACTCAGACTGAGGTTATGGCCAGAAAAGTCATTGCAGAACGTGACATTTTAATATTTAAATTTATTTGCCTTTGATAATTTTTTATGTTTGGTCAGTGTAGATACTTACAGATACTCAGGTTTTGTATTTGTTATTTTTAAACTGCACACAATTCATTAGGCCTCTTATGACAAGGCATCTTCCCTAGAGGGCTTTAAGTTTATGCATACTGGGGACATAGCTGATGAAGCAAAAACTCGTGGCAAAGTGCAAGATAGGAAGTGAGAGTGGGGAAATGGTATTACAGAATACAAAGGGATTTTGGAACAGGATGTGAAACTGAGGTCATGCATGATAACAGTGATGAAAAGAGACCAAGAAATGTGTATGATACTTGAAGGGACTATGAGAATGGATGGAGAATAAAGAAAATACCTAGTAGATACTGTGTGTGAGAGAGACAATGGAGCTGAGTATTGTGAATCCTATTGTTCTCTTGATCTCAGCAGAGATATGACCCCATTGAGCGCTGTATTCTGCTAGAGATAAGCCCTTGATGAAAATCTGCTCTCAGTGCAAGTGTTGGAATAGCACCTAGGTTTTTTTTTTTCCAAAACTGCTTTAGTTAAGTTGGTCATGGCCTGTGGTAAACGGACTTCCATATCCTAGCTATATCCTCTTCATGTGCCGTGAGCTGACTTGTCATGTAAAATAACTTTTCTGGCTAAAGGACATACAGGATTTTTTTTGTCGTCTTTATTAAAGTCAAGTGGAAAAACAGAGTGAAAATTTCCACTTTAATCTAGATGGGAAGAAATCCTCTTTGCAATTATCAGTGATTGTTAATCTTAATTCTTTCTCATTTGAATCTGTAATCAGGAACCATATAATCTGGAAGCTTCTCTTCATTCTAGATTAAAGAATTAGCATTTAATTTAGAAGTTATTTATTTTAATATGATTTGTCAATAAATTAAATACAAGATAGTAAGTAGAAGGAGTGTTTACAATTTTAGACATCCTGGATTTTTTTTACATCAGGTACTAGGAGTGGCTGCTAAGATTGGTAAAAATTATTCTTTACTGAATGGTTTATCATGCTTAATTTTCACGCTGAGTTTGTGCAGTATCAGTTTCAGAGGATAGCTTTCCCAGAAGATCATTTAACCACTTTACAAAGTGTTGTTTTTCATTTTTTCCTCAGGCTTTTATTTATAACATGTGCTTCAAAGTATGATACCAGGCATCATAATATAATTCTAATTTATGCAGAAAACATTTCTTACCAGCTTTCTCAGTTCCTCTGGTAATAACACCCAGTTGGTCTAGATTTCTCCTGTTGACTTCATTTTTCTTTCTCATCTGTTTTGTGAAAAAATGTTTTATTATCTTGATAAAGGAAGAAAATACAGTATTGTGCCTAGCAGTTGTATTTTCTAAGTCATTAGTTCCAATATCTGCAGTAAGAAGTTTCATCTAAAACAACTTCAAGTCTACAAGACTAATGCTTTTGAAGTC
This sequence comes from Platyrinchus mystaceus, assembly GCA_035041135.1. Classification (NCBI taxonomy): domain Eukaryota; kingdom Metazoa; phylum Chordata; class Aves; order Passeriformes; family Tyrannidae; genus Platyrinchus; species Platyrinchus mystaceus. Next base: position 43,777,645 of record JAWWLV010000100.1, read on the forward strand.
CAATTTCTGCCTTTCATGGAGGGAAGGCATGTTTTTCAGCTATAGACCATGCAGGTTTAAAAGCTTTTTTTTTGTTTTGTTTTATTTTTCTCCCAGAAGAGACTTTCAATCAGCTCAAATCAGAGTCAGCCAGTCTTCCTGCATCCCTTCCTGCATCTTGTCTGAGGAGTGCCATTTCCTGCCTCCCTTACACCCCTGAAGTTATGAAATCTTTCCATTGCTGAAATATTTTGTCAGATTTTTCTTTTAGTTGTGTACAGAAAGTAAAATCAAATTAAAATGTAAGCTTAAATATGATGAATAATAAATGATAAAACAAGAACATATACGAAACTTTTTTGGGCATGAAGGCAAAATTATAGTTTAGACTACAGGTGGATTAACTCAGTGTCACATTTAGTCAATGAGTTTATTCGTTGCTAAGTGACTGGTGGAATCAGACACTAAGCTTACCCAAAGTATGTGTAGAAACTCTTTAAACTGAAGTGAAAAACAACAAAACAATCAAAGAATTAAAGAGGTACCTCTACTTTCTATACAAATTCAAATTATTTTCCAAAATGTGTTTACCATTGTCACTGCTTCTCAGGAAAGACAGGAGTATGCAGCTCCAGTAATTCCTGGTTTACGATCACCAATAGAAGATAATGCATCAGGATAGATTTGAGGATTCAGTTTCCGACAAAAAGCTTGGGAAACACTTACTTATACATCTTTGATAATATATGCTGTTTCATAGACAAAGAAACTCAACTTTGTTGCTGTGTGGAGTGAAAACAGTTATAGCTTTACAATAAGTCAGGAAGCTGATATGACCACGTTGACTCTCTTGAAAACCTGCACCATATCCTGGGGTTGTAGACTTGTGAATAGCAGATTGACTGTGTATATATAAATCATTCATTTCTACTCAAAGAAGTAGGTTCTGTCAATTACTTTAACAAACGTTCTTGTATTATTTTATTATGATGCACAGATCTGTATTTCAGCTAACTCTTCAGGGGAACACTTATGAGTTCCAACACTGTAGTAACACTGCTTTGCCATCCAGCCTGCACTGAGATCTCACATGAATATCTCTTCTTCCTCAAGTCATCAGTTAAAAAAAACAGCAATGACATAAAAACTGATGCCTTCCATGCTTTATCTTCCAACAAACACCTAGAGTGAGTTAAAAGCTGAACACTGCACTGCTGAATTCAGCAGTGGACTGAGAATATTTATCCATTTCCATTAGCATGGCTGCCTTATTAGTGCAGACTAGTAATGTGATCTTCACTATAGCCAAGACACCTCCTTGACCGTGGCAGGCAGCATGTTCCTGCCCTCAGTACAGGCATGGTACTGCACACCTTGAGTTCAAAAGATTGCAGATAGGAACTGGCCTGCTTCCCATGGGGTGTGCTAGACACAATCAAAGTCCCTCTGTAAGTCTTGTCCAAAATACCTGAGCCTCAAGCAATTGACACAGTGTGGACACAGGTCTTGGATTCCACCTTCTTTTCATGGATTTAATTCTTACTCAGTTTTGAAGAGGTCTTTATGTCAGGCATACACCATATAGTAGATTTCACTGTTTCTTAAACCTGACTTACATAATGTCTTTTGTTAAAATAAAGCTCATAATTATCTTCCCATTTAATGGGAAAAAATGAATGTAGCAGTGATATTAATAGTCTGACAACATTAATTTTTTCTTTATATACAAGACATGCAGTGAGCTCAACAGGAGGGTTTAAGGGTGTCTTATGGAGAGTCTTCCCTGTATGTTCCAGGCAGTGACTGCCATACTGGTGGGTGTCTGCAGGCAGTTTCAGACCACCTTTTACATGCTGCTGTCTCGACCCCCAGGTCTCTCCACCTAGTACAGATTTTCAGTCTTCTTTTATATTTCTTGTTAGACAGAGTCTTTTGTTTCAAAAGAATAGTTATACTCAGAGACACTGTCATGCTTCTCAGCACCACAGATGGCATACACTCACTTTCAAGTACCATGCATGGCATGCAGCAAGCTAAGATTCACTGATTCAGCTGCATCACGGGATTTTTTAGCCCTTGTACAATAGGACATCACAGAAATGCTGCCTTGTATTTTCACTCTCCTCTCTTTGCAGGCATACCAGGCAGCGACTATATCAATGCCAACTACATAGATGGATACAGGAAGCAGAATGCTTATATAGCCACGCAAGGAGCACTGCCAGAAACCTTCGGTGACTTCTGGAGAATGATGTGGGAACAACGAGGTGCAACTGTCGTCATGATGACAAAACTAGAGGAGAGGTCCAGGGTAAGGAAAGCTTATACAAGGATAATAACACAGTACCTGAGTTATCACTAACATAAGATTTTTGTTCCTTTCATGTATGTTTGCCTGCCTTCTTTATATGCATAAGAACTGATTTTTTTTTTCTGCTGCCCCCAGTTAAAAGTGTCTATACTCTGAAAATCACTTATACGGGAAATCTTAGTTCCACTGTGAAACTATGAGGTCATGCCTCTTATTTAGTAATTTTTTATAGTCTGGAAAAATTGATATTTCTTGATCCACAGTGATTTTGAGTTCTTTTCTGTTTTAGTCATACTGGAAATATTAGGAAGAGACCAAAAGTGTTACTTCATTTGTAGTAACAAGAATGATTGTTATGAGGGAGGTAATGTATGTCAGCATCATCCTGTTATGAGGGAGTTAATGTATGTCAACAGCATTCAGTTTTCAGTTTTATATGGTATAGATTCAGCATTATCTAAGATCAGTGAGGATTTGCATTTGCTTAAGAAACATAAGAATTTTTTTTAACACATGCTGGTTGCTAGGAAAACTACAACAGCATATACAGTAATAGAATACAAAATTATCTGTGGTATTTCAAATTCAATTTTGCAGAGCAAAATAAAATCAGGAAAGTAACACACTAAAACATAAGAATACTGTTCTAATAGAACCACAGGTAACATTGAAATATTATTAGAAGTTTTATAAAAAAATATGTGCTATTGGTAAAGGGAAATAAAAAATAGTTTGGGTTCTGTTTTTTGTTCATTTTATGATAAGGAAAGTGATGGAAAGAGTAGTAACAGAGCACTGTGTGTTGCATGAAGATATACTAGTGGGTCCATATTTGGTGGCGTTCATCAGTTCTAATAGTGCATGTTATGGAGAGGAGGGAGTGAATGGAAACAAAAATTAAGAGAAGCAGAAGAGAAAGGTGGTGAGAAAAAGAATAGGGAAAAACCCTCCTCAGAAGCCAATCAGGAAGTGAAACTGGTATTCAGCCCTCAGCACCCTTTCCAGTAGAGCAGGAGGTTCCCCCATCCTACTTTTTGCACAGTAACTGTATTTTCTGTCAAGATGCACTCTTGGGTTATTCCTACTCATGATGCTGTCACTGTTGTTGGACATTAACTAGGGAAGGTGCTACACAGCCATTTCATTGCTGAGCTTTCTGCAAACACGTTAAATTGAGTCCTATAGCGTAAATCAAAAGCTTCAACCAAATCTAGATATCGGAAAGGGGGAGAAAAGGGTGATTCTAACATCAGTGGTAATCAGTTCCCTTGGGAACCTGCCGTAACGGCAGTACCAGGGTTTGCAAGTCAGTCCAGGAGATGAATAACAAACAAGAATGTCACAGGAAAAATGCAGCTATAGGCATTCTAAGATACACTGTCCTAGAAACCTGTGTGAAGGAATAGGGAGCTGCAAGTGGAAAGCAGGCTGCTTTCTGGTGGAAGGCACAAAAAGCTAACATGTCTAAGGCACTGTGCAACATGTTAAAAAATGCCATAAATACAGATGAACAAGAACAGTTCAGAAAGAAGAGATTAAGGAGGAGGAGAGGAGATTTATCATCCAGAAAGGTTTTAAATCAGTAAAAAGTATCTTACGGAGGTAACTGGATAATAGTTGGTATTTCAGTAATTCATGGATGAGCTCCATTTCAAAATGAAAATGTTTTTGCATTTGTAAGCTTGGAACAAGGCAGAGTGCTCCATAAAGCCTAATGCTTTACTGTGTTGACATTGATGTCTTTTGCATATGGCTGGATACATTTCATTGCAATGATTACATAACTTGAACCTCTTGGCAGCAGTCATTCCTTTCTGGAGGCTTATCAAAGCACATATATATTTATTCTTTACCCTTTCCATCACTTCTAAATATAGAGTAGGCTTTTTGCAGTTCAAGCAATGTACAGCGTTCTAATTATAGAATCATTTTCCACATGTAACTTCAGCCTACATTAACACCACTGCCTGTACATATTTGATGGCAATTAGTACATAGCAGAGGGTAATTTTAACGGAATTTTTAATTTTATCTTGAGTCTACAGGTCTTGTCTAGTCTGGGAACTGTCTGTTGTTTGGAATTGAGCAAATGAATTTTGCCCAGTTCTTCACTAATTACTACTTAAAAGTTTCTGCTAAATAGCATCACTGTGAAGAAAAAAATCTGATTCTAATAAGCAGCCTATTGCAGAAGGTATACTTAAGTACTTGCAAATTTATCTTAGTACTGCAGGCCACAGACACCCACTGTCTAGAAAAATGTTTTAACGTAACTAAATGAAATTCTTTGCATTCTCTCCAATAATTGCCTGGCAGAGGTTTAAGCTAACTCTAGCCTTTGCTGACTGCACCCTAAAAAAATACTGATCAGAATAGTAATCACCTCCAGAAGTGATTAGAATTCAGAAGCAATACATTCCCTAAGCGGAGTGAGAAACCAGACAATCTAGTCAGTGGATAGCTTGTGTATTCAATGCTTATGTTTGCGTATTTTTTGTGCATAATTTAGCTCATTCTGTGTTCCTAGGTTGAGTTTGCTGCACTCAGTGCAGAGCATTACAGCTATCCAATACGTAATTCAGCTCCAATCCCAGATTCTGCAGCTCTATGGATACCAGTTACCTCTTCTCCTAATACAGTAGCTACATATAATTAACAGTATTGATGCTGAAGAGGCAGTGGGAACCCCTGTGTTGGAAAAGAATAGGATGACAACATTTCTTTGTTATTTTTTTCTTGCGCTATCATTTTTCTGTATCATATTGTTATAGCAGAAAACCAAGTGAGATTTCAAATATGAAATATAAACACTGTTACATATTATTAGAGATGAAGATCTTTGCTAATTTTGTTTCTCTTTCTCTTGTTTCTTTCATTTTGATTGCTTTTGTGTCTTGGCAGCCAGATCATTATTCCTGCTGTAAGGCAAGATCATTTCTCTCTGGGACTTTCAGCTTTCCATCTCCATGTCGTCATTTCTGTTTAGCTAGCTTTTTTTCATTTGTTGTCCTGCAGCCTGGTATCAGCCTTTTTAACCTGGACTGCATAGATAAAGATGAGGATTTTAATTGCATCTGCAGAAATGAATTTGGTTCATTAGCATTTCTTAAGTGTCTGAGTTACTTCAGCTTTGAGAATGTTCATATTTTACGCTGAGTAGATCAAATGAAGATGTTACAGCGAATTCATTATTCATTTGTTTACCTATAAGAAAGCTGCAGGAAAAGAGAAGATCTTTCACTTATAACCTTTCACACTTAGTTGCTTTCATATTAAATGCCATATTAAATTTCACTTGACCTAAACCAGACTAGAGAGAGAAAGTCAGTCCCATCATTCATCTACCATGAATATAATTTTTATCGTAAAGGATTATATATGCTGGCAGTGCATGGAACAGGGATGGTAGCATATTTGTCACATATATAAGTTTAATCTTAGTGAAATAAAATAATAAAAGAACAATATCAAAGGTTGCAAGATATTAAGAAATACAGTTATGTGTTACACTAAGGAAATATGTAAAGCATGTAAAGCTTTAATGTGCTCTCTTCCCCACTTCTCTGTCTTTCCCTCTGCCCCCAGCAGTGCAGATTAGATTTTTTTTAGATCCTTTTAATTGAATGTTTTAAGGACTCGTGTACTTTAGTGAATTATGTGAGTGATCAGATGGCGAATCTCTCTTTAGAGCAAAAGATAATATTGCCTCCAACAGGAAACATTTAATCCTGTCTTCTTTTTCAGGGTAGGATACTCTTGTAGACTGTCCACTTGAAAGTGAATTCAATCCTTGCCTTCTTTGCTTTATAATTCCGTATTTTGAATACACTTGCTATGTTGTCTGGGAACTGACAGAAAAAAATTAACTCTCTCCTTAACCTCATTACAATATTTTCTCTGTTAGCTCCTCTCAACTGGTCACTGATACCTTAGAAAGTCAGGAGAGCTGGCACTGTGATCAGAAAAAGCAGATGGACTTTATCTGCTGTTTCTGAAATGCTAAATAGGAACTTCTGTTGTTCCAAGTATCAAGCAACAGGTCTGACTCTCCCCAAATCAGAACACTCCATCTGAGTATTTCAACTAATTTTTTAAAGATTTATAGAGTATTCATGTGTAAGAAAAATGGAGATTAGGTGACAGTAGAAATGTCAAGCAGATGCATGTCTTGAAGATGGAGTAAAATAAGGATTTGTTTTGTTTAGTGAGTTTGGTTGGGTTTTTTTAGGGGTGTGTACTAAGTTAAATCAGGAAAGCTTTATTCGGATTCAACTAGTACAAAACCACAACAACCAGTACAAAATCCCCAACAAGTTGCATAACTGTTGTGGAAAGTGTATTGTACCTTGGTAATAGCTTTGAAACTTCTGGCCAGTCATCAAATATTTCTAAGTCTTGATACAGGCAAGGACAACTTAAAGGCAAGTGTGGAAAGAAACCTAAATTCTTCTACTCCAAATGCACAGCTTGCTAACATTTTTCATTAACCCATTTGTTGATGGCAGAGTAGACAGTGCTATCTAATATACCTGACCTCATAGCTAAGACAAAGCAATAGTACAGACACAACAGTAAGTAACAAGCAAAGAAAACTAAGAATGTGGGTTTCTTGCCTCTATGAAATGCATGTAGATCCTTCAGACACATACAGTCTGTGCAGTAGAGTTTTATGAGGTTGTGATGAAGGTAGTTTTGCATTTGTTGCACAGAGTTTTAGCAGCAAATTTCAGATCTTTCCTCCTAAGTATGTTTTAATGGGTAATACTAGAGCTATAACTTGTCAAAATGCTGCATCGAAAATAAGTGCCAATGAGACATCTTCACTAATATGAGTAGAAAAGTCATCAATAGGTGCACTTAACAATTCATTACAGAATATATCAACATGCTCCCAAGTGCACCTGTATTCTACTGTATTTAGACAAAATGTAATTGATTTGTGCAGAAAAACTTTACTGGCATTTCATATTGGGCAGCACAGGTGTGTAAAAATGTGCTGTTTTTTTTAAAATATTTTTGTCAAAATATGTATTTAAACACAGAAAAACAGAAATAGAAATTTTAGCTATGCCTTGTAGCAACTGAAAAAATATGCATTTCTTTATCTGGTAATTGGTAAGTTAACATGTCAGCCAACACACGTATTAGTGGATAGGACGTGTTGCAAATGGCATTTTTTTGTACTGAATTGTATTGTTTTACTAAAGAGAAATTAAATATGCAGTTTTGTCATTGTTCATTCCCTAATTTTAATGGCAAACCAATGACTTCTATATCAATAATGCACTGTGAGAATTTTATTTCACTTCTTTAGTGCTCTCAGCATGTTAAGATATGAGTCAGACAAAGAATGAATGAGAGAATTGGCAAAGAAAAAAAGAAAAGCAAAACCCAAAGTCAAATACACCGTGTGTTCACCAGATTTACAGAAATAAAATAACAATTTGTAGGTTGGTGCTGTGTTTTTTTCACTGTAACAGAATGCCAGTGCCACAGTCCAAGAATTCCTACACCATTATACAAGGTTGAGTCCCCAGTTGCTGTGTCAGAATTGTAAAACTCAACCAGATGGTTGTTTATTATGGAAGGATTCTCAGATGCATAAGGGTAGGGACGTGCTCAACTCTCACTGAAATGCAGTCAGTCTTAGGTGCTTAATTCATGTAAGAATCTAATCCAATAAAGCTTAGAGTTTCTTTTTCTAAGCACATTTCAGGTGGAAGTACTGTGACAAGGTGCCTCAGTTAAAGCTCAGACTTCATGGCTGTGGAAATGCCGTACCGTAGGCAGGGTTAATTTTGTGTGAAAGAATTGCTGTAACACCACTGCATAGGCTGAAAGTCTAGTTATTTCAGCTTATATATATTTGGAGTGGAGGACTTACAGAATGAATGCCCCATGTGAAAAAATTTTTGTAAATTACAGAGAATCCAGAAGAGAACAATAATGATCATAAATTGGAAAAATGATTTATTGGAAAAGTCAGAAAGATTTGGGTTGTTTTTTAATATAATAGAGTGCAGAAAAACATAGTTTTCCAGCATATGAAAGGCTGTTAAAAAAATTTCATGGCAATCAACCATTTTGCCTTCTTGTGGGGCTTTAGGAGGGAGAAATAAACTTTGCAGAAAAGGTTTATGTTGAACTGTTAAAGAACTTCCAAAATGTAATGTCACGAATGAAGCAAACTGCATTTTGTGCAGTCAATTCCACTGTAAGCTTTCAAGAACAGTTTGCAACAGTTACACACCTGAAATGGTATGGCAATACTTGCCAAAGTATTTTTAAAGGCAAACAGCCAGTTTTCGGTGTTATTATGCTGCGTTTGTAAATTAAGTGGTTTCTCTTAGCTGTTAGGCTAAACTGATAGTTTTCTAAAAAAAATACCATTTTCCCCTAGGCAAGCTTATAGCAGGTGGTTTAGTCAAAACCATAATCTAGTTCTGTAATTTGACTTTATTTGCTTAGTTCATTTGCTATGTGCTTGAGGTAAGACATACATTATAACAATCTGTCCATTCATATAAACCTTTTCAAGACCTTTTTGGAAAATCTTGGTGAACCTGCCTGTTTGACAGACTCATCCTTCAAAATGAATTCACTCAGACCCTGCCTTCTCTGCTGTTAGGAATAACTCAAAAAGGGCATCTTACAGTAATACCAGCAATATAGTTTTGAACTGTTCTTTGCTTGTATCAAAGAAGATGAAAAATGAAATAGAGAACACTTTCAAATATGCCCAAGATTCCTTTCAATACCCGTTTCCTTTTGTTTTAATAACCTAACCACACTCTTTCATAAGAATCAAAATGAAAACAGTCAGGGGGTAATCTCTTTAATTATCAATTATCTCTCAGTATTAACTGGTAGCCTACTAGTCATATCAGAAATTTCAGAAAGTGAGGGTATAAGAGGATGGATTTGAAGACTTAGTAGAGAACTAAAGTTTGTTAGGAATTATTACTCTACAGTTCATTTATGTTGCCTCCAAATCCTGTTTGGAACTTTTTTTCAGAGGCTACTGTAATTAAGACCAAAATCTAAAACTTTAAAATGTTTTCTTTTCTACCTTATTTGTGACTAGGAGTTTATATTTTAGTCTGTCATTTAGAGTTATACTGAAGTCAGTGAGTGACACTAGAGCAAATCTTGTTCAAATAAGATCTAAAAATGTGTGTCTGTATATTGATTTTTTTTTAATCTTTGCATTATAGTCTCATATACTGTTGTCAGTTTCTGATCTTTAGACTCAAATCAGCCTAATCTTTAGGTGGCAAGACATTGTTGCAAAACAGAAAATGGCTTCAGAGTAATACCTGTTTTTGAGACAGAACATTAGCTGAAATGTCTGAGGCAGTTTCCATGACCTGCAACTGGCACTACCTTTTTTATTGCATAATTATTATTATCATTCAACACCATTGTAGAGATACTTTATTTTTGAAGGACAATCATCTGAAAATATTATAGAAAATTTTGTCTGCAAAAGTATTACTAGTATTAAGAAAACTAGAGCAGAAAGTTTGTTACATACTACTGTTATTTTGTATTCCAAATTCAGCACAGTTCATATGCTGTTCTTACAGCAAGAAATGTGCTGTGTGAATCTGCCTGTTACTAGTTTGCTCTCTCTTTCCTGTTCTGTGTTTTGTCCTTATTATCTCAGATGGCCTGTAACAGCTGGTTTGTGTGTTAAAAGTGACCTAAAGGGGCTTTTCAGCCTGAATGATGGAACTTTATACTGGAAAATTATTTCTCCACCCTTGAATGTCAGGAATCTTTGTATTCATATGTTCATATGGAAATACACTTCCTACAGCTCTGTTGATGCATAACAGCACGTTTTCTAGTGTCTGTGACTTGTTGAAGTGTGAATATCCGTGAAAGTTCTTAGGAATGCTGTAGCTACTTAAACCCCTCAAGTCTGAAAAGGTCTCAAGCTTCTAATTTTTACTGGAAAATGAAGCATTTACATTTTCTTTCAGCTTTGCTTTCAGTGAATGCTTGTACTTCCATGAAGCGCAAGGATTTGCATAGTCTGAGGGGAAGAAATGTAGAGAAAGAAAATATGTGTATGTTTGAGGGACAGGTTAAGAGATTGTGGCTCTTGTTAGTTCAATATTTTAATTATGTCTACTACTATGGTATTTTAAAAGATATGTTAATATGTTTAGTAGTCTTTGAAGAGCTACTCTGATCTCAGATATCATAGTTTTGGGACTGTGCAACCTATAATCATAATATAGTGAAAGTAGTAATATGCTTGTCATTACTTGTGATTTAATTTCTCTATAAAAAACATTCTTAAATACCCAGTGAGTTATTACACATTCATGTGTCTGTTTCATTCCTCTTGCCATTTCCGTGGGAGGCAAGAGAACATTATATAATTACTAACGAAAGCCGTTCTCATATACAGTTGGAGGCACAGAAGAACTCTCACTGGGTGCAGGTAAATATAGTCTGCTAGGAAAAAGAACACCTCTTGGAACTGGGAGCTACATGTATAAAAGGAAGGTGAAAACTATGAAAGGTATATTACAAAATAACTATGAATAAACACTGTAATTGTATTTCTAGGGGGGTCTTGTGTTATCATCACCATAACTTGCCATGTTAAATTTTTTTTCCAAACAATGTACACAAGTCAGGAAGAAATTGCCCTTACCACAGAGAAATTAAATGCAGACCAAAGATCTAAACCAAAAACACATTTGGCAAATAATTTCAAAATTGACTTTTTGACATTTAGTGTTAAATTTTAGATGACTCAAGGGGATTGAGAATCTTTTTCAGATGAAAAATATAATATGTAACCTCTCCCACTTTAAGTGCTGAAGACTGGAATCTTAACGTACGAAAATATTTAATAAGAACTCTGTCTTAGAAAGTAGTATCTTACCAATTAACCTCTATTATTTGGCCCTCTGCTCCCGGTGAACTCCAATAGAAAACATTGTTCTGATCTCTCACAAAGATAAATTGGACTCTAAATTGTTAGCAGTATTGGGAATGTAAGGTTTATGATCACATAGCAAAAGTGTGTAGGAGACACATAAGGACACATTTTTGAAGAAGATCTCTTGTTCTGAGAAAAATCAGTTGGCGAAAGGAAGAAGAGATGCAATTCAGTCAACTTACGCTTCATGTGCTCTTCCAGAAGGTCAAATCCACGTGAATCTGGAATCAGGTTTTCTTTTTAAAAAAGTTGTTTTCATCAGTTTCCCCTTTCAAATAATATGTACACTGGTCTACAAACCATATTTCTGATTGAACACCTAGTGTCTGCTTCCAGCAGCAGTCCTCTGCATCAGCTAACTCTCACAGAAAGTATTTTAGAAAAATTATACCATGATTGAAGTCTATGTGAGATAAACTAACATATTAAAAACAAAAAAAAACCCCACCAAACAAAATCTGCACCAAAAGGAGCAGTCACATTTTATTTCTCCCAGCCTAACTGAGAAGGAGCAATTTTTCTACAGGCTTCTAAATCTGAATATATGCTTAACATTAGATTACTATGCCAAATAAAAACAAAACAAGTATTTTCTGTCCTTTTCAGCTGATTAATTTTTGTTGTTTGCAATCTGGAAACTAGTTAATTCTTCAGGAATGCTTTGTGGAAGCTGGCACTGCTTCTATGAGCATACAATTTTATGTGAGAACTGCAGCTTAAAGAAGATGACTTCATATTTAGGCATGCAAAGGCATAACCAGACATTTATTCCTTGTTTTAATTAAAAGTTCATTAAGTGTTCTACCATTGTTATTAATTAAAAAAATAAAACATTCAGACAAAAGAGCTTTGGTCAGAAGTTTACACTAAGCCTGTCGTTTCTAAGATTACAAACTACAGTTATTACATATTAACATCTTCCATGAAACATTTATTTTATGGAATTAATAAATAATAAATAAAAATATTATTTTGTTTAAAATACAGGTAACCAACATGTTGCATTGTAACATGTTGCACTGTTTCTGTATTAAAGTGAAACTAAATTGACTATAACAATATTGAAATGTGTCAATTCAGTGTATACTTTTCTGTTTGATTTGCAAAGACCACAGTGGATTCCTATAGTATTAGGAATTTTGCAAATAAATCATGAATATTCATTAAATATTTTCAATACTTACTCTTTTAGTGTTTCAATAAATGATACAAGGAAATAATTACTTAAATCCTCTTAATAAGAGAATTTTTTGCAAGATTAATCCCATTTTTTAATACTGAAGTATCAATAAACATCTTTAGTTACTTTGTTCCAATTCCTTATCTATGAATTAAGCTATAATTTCTTGTAAAAAATTGTTTCAGGGTTTTTTTGCAACTAATGAATTCTCATCACCTGCTTCAGTGGCTAGAATTTTTTCTCCTCTTTATCTAGATTATTCATTCTCAGACTATGATTTGAGAACCTTTAGTGATCTGTGACCTGTGAGCCTCAAAATTAAGTGATCTGTGAGCAAAAGCTATTTTGGGACTGGGGAGTTTGAAAGCATACTAAGTGTTTTGCAATAGGTATACTGCAGAATGAAAAAGCTGGAGAACACATGGGTTTCAAAGATGCATATCTTAATTTTCCATTTTGGGAGAATAATCAGTTTCTCTCTTGATCACTTTTTTTTTTTAATTGGAAATACTGTGCAATATTCTGCGCTTTTTTTCTATTGTTTCTTACATTTTGGGTATTCTTATTTAATTTGGTATGAGCCTGGCTTAGAGTGACTAATGAAGACATTTACTAAACAAAAGCAGTGTGTTATTGCTGGACTCAGTTTAAACTTCTTTTCTGTACTGTATGCAAGGCTAATTGATTAGAATGTATTGTTATGAATAGAACAGAGAATGACTGTCCCAGTTTCACCTATCAGCCACTGAAAGAAAAATATTTGCAATTATATGATCCCCATACTACTTTTTATTACATTTTCTGATTTGTTTAGGGGTTCAGCATTTCTATTTCCATAATACATTTCATCATAAATACCATTTTTTACTGAAACAGATTATTGAGCATTAACAATGATAAACATATGGTTCTCTTATGTATCATCTTATACAGAATTATTTAATTTTGTTAATAATCTAAACTATAGTGTTTTGAAATGAAGATTGCTCTGAATTAAATGTCCTATGTCTTTTAAAATTTTATGGATGAACTCTCCACCAAACCGTACTTTTTAAATGCCTGTGAACAAAATTTTTTTATATGCTTCATAACACCGATCTTAGAAGGAAATTTTATTTTCTCACAGTGCACTTAATAGTTGCTCCTGCCCTTTCATTTATCAGTGTACTGAAATTATTTCTCAAAAAAATTCAGGTTTGTACTGAGATATTTCTATACATATCAAATATTAACATCCAAGGAATAGCTTATATGTCTGGGGACTAATGTCAAATATGGCAAATATTAAAAAAAAATCCATCTACCTTAAGGGGATTAATACTGTTATTAAATTCTGAACTATGAAAGGCAAGTTACTGAAGATATAAGTCATATTTGAAGATACCGTAAATTGGTTTTTTTCTTTAGTGTGTCTGTGCTTATTAGTATTTCTCAATTATCTGTCCCACTGAACTTTCAAATACCCGCTATGGAAGAAAACCACTTGTAAGAGCTACCACTGGAAAAGTAATTCTTGTGGATGATAAAATAAATTTCTTGTGTTGGATCCTTAGCAGTTGTTGACCATTCTAACTCCAAATACTTTTAAAACCTGTGATGACATACAGCTGTTTAATGAATATCAGTATTAAATGTATTAAATGATTACATATTTTTCACTACAGGTGAAGTGCGATCAATACTGGCCAAGCAGAGGCACAGAAACCTACGGACTAATCCAAGTGACCCTTTTAGACACTGTTGAATTGGCAACATACTGTGTTCGTACATTTGCACTTTACAAGGTATATATACTTACTATATACTTTTAAATTGGAAGGTTAGCAATTTTTTCCCTCCCCTTTCCTGTCTTCCTTCCTTCCTATCACTTTCTTCCTTCCTATCAATTTTTTCCTCCTGCCATCCTGCCCTCCTTCCTTTTGCTTCATACCTTCCCTGCCTGCCATTTTCCCTTATTTCCCCACTCCCTTTTTCCCCTTCTCCTCCTTCCACTTTTCTCCCTTGTTTCCTACTAACAGTGCTGAACAATGAGACTTCTTCTGCAGAATGTGTTTTCCTTATAACATGGAGGTTTGTAAGTTAATACAGAGATCTCACCATGAAAAGCCATTTAATACTAACTAGAATATTAACTAAAGCTCTGGCACTTGTGATGCACAACTCTGAAGTATAGTTAAAGCTCTTACATTGTTTGAACCCTGTAATTTGGATTTTCCTCCATGGCTTGAGTTCTGCTTCTCTCTGGGTTCAAATGTGGTTTAAATAATTTTCATTGGTATATATGCTTCTGCAGTTGTTTCATTGAAAAGTGCCAGTATCATCTGAAGTGGCAGTTTTGTCATGAAAATTTTAAATTTCATAGAATGGCTCAAGTGAGAAAAGGGAAGTGAGGCAATTCCAGTTTACTGCCTGGCCTGATCATGGTGTCCCAGAACACCCAACACCGTTCTTAGCTTTCCTGAGACGAGTCAAGACTTGCAACCCACCTGATGCTGGACCTATGGTTGTACATTGCAGGTAAGCCTGGAAGTTTTTTCAAACTATCTTATGTCAAAATTACTGCTTTCTGTTTTATTGCAGATGAAAATAATATTTTGTTTCAAAGACACTTATAAGTCTGTCAAAGAAAAAGATGGTTGCATTGCAAATTGAGGACCTCGGTATGGCACTGCCAACTTGGATAGGCTAAAAGAATTTTATTTTGGTCTATGCGGGATTAATTTAATTTTAAAACATCTAAAGATCTCTAGGGAGAATGTCTTCAGGAAGAATACAAATGTATCTACGGCATTCCGAACACGGCCAACTTAGTGCTGGCTTAAGAACCTGAGTATTGAAGAAAGTGTATTTTGAGCTTTTGAAACTATATTGTGTGTGAAAGTAATGAACATGAGAATTAAGAAAGATAAGTGGAAACTTTTATTGAAAATAGGTAGGAACCCAAATTTGCATTCAAGCTTAAATCCTCAGTTTAGTACTTTGAGGAGCTGAAACCGCAAAGGATGTACCTGGGAACGTGCTGAGCTCAGTTCAAGGGAAATGAGTGCTCCATGCTCTTGAAGAGTAGAAGTGCTCTTCAGGCTTTATAGGGTATGAATTAATAAACTCTCAAGAGAAAAACATCAGCTACTCCTAATGTTTTCAGGGTAAGAAAAATGCAGGGGAAGAGATGTGGATTCTTTGGAAATGTTTGACAAGAGCAGATCTTTTAGACCGCCTTAAAATCATGTTGATAAGAACATTATCAGAACATAAATACCAACTCTGATAGAAGTAAACTGTAAGATGGGTTCCAGTCATTCCAGGACTATGTTGCCAAATCTTACATAGCTTGCTGTGTAGCCCTGTTCAAAGAAAATTCCTAATATCACTGATTTTTGTGAACTTCATTTTGGAATACCTTTAGTTAGTAGAGCTAAGAGGTACTACACCCTTGTCATGAAGTTACAAATGCTCCACATAAACAGGTCTTGCTTTTGTCATCCAAAACCTGAGGTAGAGTAATTACAAGGATTACAGCATACCACCACTTCTAGTTCTGGCTTCTTAAATATTGGTAAGTCAGGCATAGAATCTGGTAATCTAAACATTTTTGAAGTGATTGAAAGAGACTCCTGTAAATAAGACAGGAAAATAAAGTCAGCGGGGAAACACAGTAAGCAGAATTCAATATTGAAAGGCAAAGACTGTTTAGAAGATATAATAGAACATAGAAGACAAATATTTAGTGTTTATTGATTAGGAATGTGGAATAAATATAAATAACAATACAAATATATTTTAAAAGTTTGCTGAGTATTTCCTGAATGGAGCCAAATCTCTTTGTACCTGAATTTATAGGATCTTAAAACGTTTTGATTATTGTCTAGTATTATAGATTGTCTCAGCTATAATTTCATTAGCTTGATCCTTATATAACATAGCTGCAAAGTTCCTTAGCTGTGAAGATGCTATGCTCTAAATCAAAACCAAACTTAATAGAAGAAATTAATCTTCCCACTCTGAGAAGGCTGTTAAGTTAGTGTAATTGACTAAATTCTCTCAATGCAAAAATAGGCAAATTAAATTAGTTCTTAAGAGTCATATGGCTAGTCATTGGATAAGATGAAATAAAATGCAACACTTATTATCACTCAGTGATACTCATGAAGTACAAGGCCATTATTTTCTCTTTGTCATTGGTTATGCATGCAGATTTCCTTGAAAGTGGTGCTCAGTTTAGGTAGTATGACTTGATGCCTGTTGAGGGACTTTTTTCCCCCAATTCCTATTAATTTCTTTATTGCTACTCTACAATGTGCATAACCTGCTATACATATACTTTTTGCTGTATGTATAGTTGCTTGTGACACTAAGATTTCAGTCACTTCATACAACCTAACCTCTAGGAAGCAGACTTTATCCTACTATTTTAGCAGGCTTTTCAAATCCCACTGCCAATACTTGGTCTATAAGCAGAATTAATGAAACCAGGTTTCTAACAAATTTAAAAATTTATGTCTCTGTAAGAAAAAATTTTATATGGCTGGACATTCAGGAGCAAGTGTGGTGGATAGGCCAAAGCTTATGAATGTAGGCATATTGTAGCGACATTGTATTCTGAAACTTGTATTGCCTTATCATTTTGAATTCAACATTATTTTCTTGGGGCTGTCCTGTGCAGGGCCAGAAGCTGGACTTCAGTGATCCTTGTGGGTCCCTTCCAATTCGTGTTCATAGAATCATTTGATTCTATGGTTATTACACTGGTTTAAAAAGTCGAAAGGGGAACAACAATAGAGTATCACCACAATATTTTTAGGCTAGAAAACACATCTCTCATACATCAACAATAAAATCCTTCCCATTTGGTTTGAAATTAAATTACTAGACATGCGCAAACAGCTCATTTCAAGCTCATAAAAGATTAAACTTCTGTTGAAACAGAAAAAGTAAGCAAGCTTTACATGTCGCTGATTTTTTTCTTGAAATCTGCTTTCTGGGGTTTTTTTCCCCTCTTCTCTCTGTTGCTCACTTTGTAAGTTTCTCCATTGCACTCTTCCCTTTGCTTCTTATTGTCAATCATTTCACCTTTTTTTCAGGTTTTTTTTTCTCTCCAGTGTCTGGACTGATCTCTGAACCCCTCTAGTTATATTCTATTTCTGTCATTCAGTTTCACTGTTTTCTCAAACTCATTTCATTATTCATATCATATTGCTGAACCATTTCAGTATGAAATATGTTCCTACCTTTCTTAGTACATTCTCTGAAGTAAGATCATCATTCTGATGGTAACATTCTCCTACCAATTTTTGTCATGCACCGCTTTTTACTGCCCTCTACTACTCACCATTTTCCAATGACATATTTTATCTGTTCTTGACAAATCTCTTGCTTTTAATATCTTCCTTTGCTGGCTTCTAGTCTGCCTCTGCAGTCTTTTTAAATTTTCCTCTTGACTTTGTTCTTTCTGTATCTTGTCTGTCACTCCCTCCCATCTTGTGTTCAGGAGTCCCAAAGTCCTTTTTCATTAAATTTCCCTATTGCATCATCCAAATTTAAAAAGTATTTAAAACTTCTCCAGCTAGAGCCAAGCAATATAATACAGGACCATATCTTGTATCCTTTGCCTATGGTAGGCAATCTATTCCAAGATACCTCATTGAAGGAGTAATCTGAGTTTAGTTCCTAGCAGGAACACGGGATTCATAGTGACGAGTGTAAGCCATCTGAGACATCACTAATACCTTCTTTTATGTTTCTTCTAGTACCTAACAAACTCTTAGAGCTCAGGAAATTATAATAACCAGATCTTACAGAAGTAGAAACACAACAAGGGTTGCTTTTCTGCTTTTCAAAATGCGTTTGGTAAAAATAAAAAGTATGAAGAATCTGTGGAAACATTTTTCTGCTAACTTTTAAATAATAGAAAACTGAAAATAAAAGCTGGCAGGCAGCTGAATGCAGGGAGAAGTTATTCCTCACCCTGCCTGGGTGAGGAATAAATAGAAGAGCTAGCTATCTGTATTTTGATCCTTACAAGTAACCCTGTATTTATAAGTAGTTATTGTCAGGGAAAGGTTTAGCCCAAGCTTCTCCTTACTGCATTCTACACATATCCCTTCATACTGTCCAGCAGTTGTCTTTCAGTCCATTTCATGTTAAGGATGAAGAGATTTTTCTAGTTTGCTTCCTGGGTTTTGGGTACAGCTATATATTCTATAGAAAATATGTAGTAGTTAGAGACTGTAGTTTGGACTTGGTTCATGAGTATGGCCCCAGACCAGTTTGTATCAAAACCTCAGTGGTTGGTAAGCTAGTTTAATATCCTGTCCTAGGCAATGGTTGTTGAGTGTGTGAAGAATTTATTTAATAATAAATTACAGTTTGCTTAGTTGGAAAAAGTCTGAGCTGAAAACAATTGATAACAGAAGAACCCACCCTGTAAATATTTGAATATACTCTATTCACTTAACAGTGAAAAATCATGCATAGTTCTAACTGGTGAAATTAACTGAGAATGTAAGTATTACCATTCAAAATTACTAGATTTGATAAGACAAGTTCTGATAATTGTGCGTCTCACAAATGAAATGGAAATCTTTGTTATAAATTCTGTGTGATGAAAGCAAAGAAAAATACAGAATTATAAGATCAGAATTTCAAAAAACATTGGTAAATATTTATTACAAATAGACATGCAACAGACATCTTTGCATGTCATTTAGACATTATTTTTGATAACAGTTTGGTTGCCTGTACAGTATTGAATTTGAATCTAATAGGGAAGCCAAAAACATCTTGAGAATTCCATAACTACATTGTACCAGTCAAAGCTCTTGTTGCCGTGGTTTAACCCCAGCCAGCAGTCAAACCCCTCACAGCCACTCACTCCCCCAGGATCACGGAGAGAATCAGAAGGGGAAAAATCTGGAGAACTCATGGTTGAGATAAAAACTTCTTAATAGGGAAGGCAAAACTGCGCACGCAAGCAAAGCAAAACAAGGAATTATTTCACTGCTTCCCATGGCAAGTGTTCAGCCGTCCCCAGGAGAGCAGGGCCCCACCACATGTAATGGTTATTTGGGAAGACAAACGCCATCACTCCAAAGGTCCTCCTTTCTTTCTTCTTCCCACCAGCTTTATATCCTGGGCATGATGTCATATGGTATGAAATATTCCTTTTTAGTCAGTTTGGATCACTTGTCCCAGCTATGTCTCCTCCCAACCTCCCATACATCCCTAGCTTCCTTGGGCCACACCGTGAGCTGAAACAGAGGCAAGAACTCTGTGAAGAAAGTTAATTCTACCCCAGCCAAAGACAGAATACTTGTGCAGAAATGTTGGCAGGTTTTTAAGTGGAAAAGGTATGTAAAATATATTTAATGGTACATTATTTTTAAGGAGAAAACATAGATCATTGCTGAAAGAGTTATGAAACACCAAAGGAAACATCAAGGCATAATTTAAATGCAGAATTCTTATTTATATAATTATATATTCTGGAAAGACTACCTCCATGAAAAAGGTGTAGTTGTAGTAACATTAATGCATAATGACATCGCACCCTTTACCCAGGAAAAATATACAGTTTTCTTTCTATGACTACCAGGAAAGATAGTTCAGTGGAGACTGAATCAAGGTAAAGTTAGATTTAGAAATGTATTTGTAACAAAATGTCATGTTCTGTGGTCCTTATTTTCAATGGGAGATTTGGTAGAGAAAAGCAGATAAATAAAGTTAAAGCTGCATGGGGGAAAAAAAAAAAAAAAGAAAAAAAAAGAGGAAAAAAAAAAAAAAAAAAAAAAAAAAAACC
>JAWWLV010000100.1:43797968-43839530 GCA_035041135.1 Platyrinchus mystaceus
AGAGGAAAAAAAAAAAAAAAAAGAAAAAAAACTCCACCATAAATGAAGTATAGCAATTCCATCCTGTTTGTAGGTACTTTACACAATGTGTTCAAATCTTGACTTGGCTTATGTAGAGTAAGTTGTCTGAAGATTTTTCTGTGGTGGTTGAAACACTTGATGTATTTAGATGCTTTCTTCATTTACAGACTGTCACATTTTAAGACTACCTTTTCAGTCCCTTTGGACAGAAGATGAGTAATGCTTCAGTCCTGCTGGTGACTCTGCATGACTTGCCCTAGTTTGCAGAGCTGATCTAGAAAAAAATTGTTTCTTTAATGAAAAAATGCAGGCTAAACCCCTAGGATTCTGCATTGGTGAGACTGTAATGTGTTGTCTAATGATAGCAGGGAAAGCACACATTTTTGTTTGAAGTTGGATTAGTGAAGGCAAACAGGTGCTAATCAGATCACAATAAAACAGCACCAGAGGGTGTTTGGAGTTTTATGCCACTATGTTTTCAAAACATCACATAAACTTTAGTAGTTGGTTCAGTAACACTACCTAAAAGCTTAACATGTTAGTGCAATCCCGTAAGTTTTAATACCGGCACCAAGGGGCATACCTTTAAGACATTTTGTGAAGTTTGAAGTTTTGGCAGGTACTGTTAATGCTGCTATTGCAAACAGAAAAACTTGGGTGTTTGGAGGAATTTGACTGTTTTAATTTAATCTGTGTCTGACTATAGTAACATAACCAGTTAGCACAGTGAAAAACAACGTAATTTTCAAAAACTAACAGAACACAGTGTGATACTCTGTTTTTTAAAATAGAATACTTACCTAATTTTTGTTCAATGTTTAAGAATAAAAAAGATAACATTTAAGGAAAAAAAAATTTATCAAAGACAGTGATTTTCCAGTGAATTGTTTTACTTCATCTCAGTATCATTTGAACCTCCCTACTGCTTTTGCCATAGGCCTTACAAGTGCTCATTTTCTAATCCTTGCAGTGAGTAGGTTGCAGGTGACTGCCTATCCTTTTTCATGGTGAGGGGAAAAATCTTCCCATTTCATATTCAGAAATCTCTCAAATAAGATTGAAAAATACTAAAATCTTCCTCATCCCTTGCCATTCTCTATCCTGAGTACAACTCATGACCTTTCTTAACTTCCTTGAACAGCTGAAATCTTGAGAGTACAGGATAGTACAAGCATTTTAGTATGACAAGTATTTTAATACCAAAAATATTCCAAAATTTCTCTGCTTTACCCACATGCCTTTATCCAGAAGTTATTGGGTTGCTACTGTATATTAAACTGTGCTCAGTATTATCTGTATACAAAAACACCGTACTACTATTTCCTCTCCAGCTGTTAGCTGTAGATCACTGTATATCTCATTAATACTTTTTTCTCAAAGTTATTGTTCACTAATAAAAAGCAAAGAGGAATAAAGCTGTTGTTGGAATCTCATCTTAAAAAATGGTGATCCTGCTTAGCATATTTAGTTCCTCTTAGTATAAAAATATTGTAATGAGTAAATGTCCATGTTTTTCATTGTATACCATATATATTAATCGTCTAGGTTACTCTGACCATGTGGTCAGAATAACTGACTGGGACTATTTTCATTTCTATGCATAACTTCATTCTTAGAAGTTATTTTGTTTCAGCATGTACCTTATAAAGAATAAGGTACCAAGCCATGCAGAGTTTGAAACCTTGGGAGCTTGATCTTTGTTTAAGAAAGTGGAACTGCATTCTCCTGATTTAGAAATTTTTGCATGCTTTCTCTATCTTCATTAAGTTGTTGGAATTGTATAATCTACTGGGAAAAGAGAAAGAAGAAAAGTTCATAAAGGCTAGATGGAAGAAATCAGCATAGCAAGACGCTACTTGATAATTGTGTAGTGTGTGGCATTACAGATGAATAGGAATTGGGTCTTGCCTTTACATTCTTACCATAAAAACTTTCAAGATTGTGAAAATTTAGATTTCAGAAGCGTCACAGTTGAAGATGTTGGTTGTCTTATGCTGAACACGCAAGAGCTCTCACTTAATTACTGGCCTATGTTCATGCAATTATGCAGACAAAAAGCAGAGTCCCATCAGTCTGTATGCTGATAGAGCCAGTGATGAGTAATGCTGGATTTTTTTTTTTCTCTGTTTCAGATTTTAGTGTCATTAGTTAAGATCATCTTTATTACAAAGATGCCTATTACGTTCCCCAGCTCATACCTTTTCAACTTAACAGCACTCTTGGGTTTATTAGCTTAGGTCTCTAGTTTGTTTTCTTAAATTTAGGTAATTACATATGAAAAACAGTAAGTTTTTGACAAGAGTTACGATACTGCAGTTACTGTGCAGTTAGCAGTTAGTGTGGAGAGTCCTTTAAAATTAGAATACCTTGATAGGTTTTTTGGGGTTTTTTGATGGTTTTGGTTGTTATGGGGGTTTTTTTGTTAGAGATAGGAAAATACTGTGCTATATTGTCTAGAAATCCGCCATGAGGTGTCAAATATAAAGCAAACTGATGCTGATCTGCTTTCAAGTTTTGTCTTCAGTTAGAAAATAGTTCTGCACAGCAAACAAGCCTTTCCTAAAACCTGAACTGAAGCTGTATGTACACTATGTGCTTCCATTGTTTATAAGCATTAAAACAGAGAAAGTATCACTGGAACCAACCATTATTAAAATTCAAAAACATACAAACAACAGATAATAGCAGTATTTCTTCATGCAGGTTCAAATAATAAACTTGTGGTCTCTTTGATTAAATCAGCCATATGTGTATAAAGCCATCTTTGGTCAACACTTAGCCTTTGGTTCAGGGGATTATACCCCCCACTGGTGTGATTTAGGGCTGGATTATCTTTTGAAATCCTAAAAAGCTACTGTGACTGCATATGGTTAAGATTTGTCTCTGGTAGCAGTGAGAAATCTGTAAAGGAACACAGAGAATGCTGTTACCAGATAGAATCAGTGGTCTATCTAGGACACTATCCTGTCTCTGACAATGGCAAATGTCAGAAATTTCAGGACAAAGTACAAAACTCTAATGTCAACAATATTTCAGTAAAGTTTCCTCTCTAGTAGCAAACAGTTAGTGACTAAATGAGCCTTACTTCATGAGGATTTCAATTCTTTTCCCCTTTACCTACCTAGAGAAACTGGTGGATACTTTTTTGTTCATATTCATAACTATACATATATTTTAAATAACAAAACTAGGCAGTATTTATTATTTTTGACCTTTTTTCCTTGTCTAAGTAGTTTCACACATTACTTTAGAAGACTCTATTTACTCTTATTTTAAACATATGTCCCATCATTTCACTAAATGTCTTTGGATAAAAGGAGAAAAAAATGTATGATTTAATGCTCTTTCATGTTTTACATACCTACAACTTTCCTTTGTGTTCATCTAACATAACAAACTGAGACAACAAAGTATTCTAACCCGTTCCAATACTTGTCATGTGGAGGGTGGTGGAAGGTAATCCTCACATCCCTAGTCTTTTTGCTGGCTCCCTCTGGTTCCTCCTTTGAGACATACCCTTTTTTGGTAGCCTGAATAACAGTAACTATTCCCCAAGGGTTTTTTTATTAGGTAAGGCAGCAAAAATATTTCCATAATTATACCACATTTTCTTGCTAAGTTGCCCAGTTGATGTACTGAGGCCTGACTTTGATTTGGCCAGCAAATGGTTTCAGTTGAGCAGGTCTGCTGAAGACTGAAGACTTTTCACTCAGTGAAATAACCTGCCCCTTATTAAAATGTAATAATTTTCTGTAAGATTTTTTTAACAAAGGCAATGCCTTTTCCATGTGTTATCTCAAATTACAAATATGTTGGTGCTGATAATTATTTCCATATATATATATATATTATCATGTCCTACAAGGCCTGTAATTTCCTTTGACCTAAGTTGTAGTTTGATATGTTATTTGATCAGCGCTCTTAGTGAGTCATTTTATCCACATGTATTTAGTTAATTGGTTATTTTTCTCCACGCCCATGTTTATATATATTATACTCTACAAAGGGAAAGGAAATCTGACTGCTTGCAGCTGAGTCTAGTAAAAGAGCAATTAGGTTCTATCAGAGCCAGCAGCTGTCTGTAATGAATTCTGTATTAAAATTATGAGTGAAGAAAAGAATCCAGCCATCTGCAGGAAATGTGAAAATATTTTTATAACCCAATAGCTGAGTTCTGGAAAGGGGTATCTCTGAGATTTCCCAGCTGTACCTACATTAAATTCTGGAATATCCATGGACACAGAGTATACTGGAATGCATTGCATCAACTTGGCTACCCGGCATGTTTGGCTAACTTTGAACAGGCTGTATTTTTATCTAAGTAATCAGCATAAAAGTCTCTTTAAATCCTCTCCCCGTGTTTCTAGAAGTAAAATGCAGCTTTAAAAATAGTCCTGTTTTCTTTTCATGGAGCCTTTCCAATCAGTATTCTGCCCTGAATATTAATCTTTCTTCATTTTTCGTGCCTTTATAGACTTACTTCAGGGTCTCATCACTTATTATCAGATTTTGTCAGTGACTGCTTTTCCAAGTGAATCCTGCATTGTGATGCCTATTTTTCTTGTCACCTGAATTTTAAAAATAGTTTTTAATGTTTAGACAATATCATAATATTATCCAAGCTTATTTTACAGCTACTTTGAAACTTCTACACCAGAACTCCAATTATTTTCATTATAACTTGTCCATGATTTTTGTTCATAATCCTTGGAAAAAAAAGAAAGAGATTAGTGTCTAACCTATAAATGACAAGTTGTGATTAAGAAATGTGAAATGCTTAGTGGTATTAACCTCTCACAACCTGATTTTCTACTAAGTTACAGAGAATTCATGTCGGTATAAAGATGCAGAGGTTAAGAGACATTGTAATGAGTACCAGTAACCAAGCTCTTCAGCTGTCAGAGGAGTATTGTCAGAGACATTAAAGGGGGTATTTATTCTTTTCACCAGTTGTCTCAGAAAACAGTGCTATCCTTCATATGAGCTCACCAGAAAAGCCTTAGTTTTTTTCTTCTCTATTTTCTACTGTATAACATCTCACTTCATTAATACCATATTGCAACTGTTTCAGTTTAAACCAGATCTAGAGGTAGCAACATCACATTTGTCTTATCCTCTGAATGTATCTTTTAGATAAATCCATTCTATCTTGAAAAGGAAGAGACATTCTGAGATGGAGGTCCATCTCAGTAGGCCTGCTACTAAAGTCATATCAGTTTCAAGCTTGAGGACTAATTTCTGGTTATTTCCAAGTTTTCAAAGTAGGGGAAGGGTGGGGGAGGGGGCAGTTGGGAAAACAATAAAAAAAGATTTGTAGACAGGTTCATTTAGGGCTTTGAACTGTGACTGGTACTGAAAAAAAAAAAAAAGCCAGTCTGGACTGAAGAGTCCTGGTCTTCTTTTTTGTTTGTACTTACCAGATGAAATAGTGTGTCTGGATGACAATCTGGGACCTCATCACTGTTCTGTCAGTCTAAAACACAAACAGAAAAAATCTTAAAGCAGCTGGTGTTAAGAAAAGAAACAATTATTGACCACAATAGTTATACAAACACCTAGAATGAGGGATGGTTCCAGAGAACTCTGAAACTTGGAATCAGCATAGTGGTCAGCAAGTATTTTCAAGGTCTTCCAGTGATCCAGTACTGCCAAACACATTTCTTTACACATTCTTTAATTGATTTTCAGATAGCATCAGGTCACCTTCTATTACTCACGCTGATAGGCTAATAGCTCTTCTGCTATGTAAGAATGTAATCAGAGTACAAAAATATTCAAAAGTATGAAAGAATTCCTCAAAACATTCCACTCTGAGAATGCAAAACAGGTTGAACTGCAAAGAAAGCAACAAATAGTTGTTAGCATAATTTCTGTTCATTGACTTCGCTGCTGTGCTCTAATCTTCACTTTTATTTATTGACAATAGCATTTCTATGTACTTCCTCTCCTAAATTACCCAGAAGTATAATTTCCTGTGTTTATTACAGCTGTTCATGCATAGATCTGTCTTTAATTGAAGGTAACAAGTCACAGATTTTTTTTTTCTTTAATTAACCTTAAAATACTTTCTTTTTTTAAAACTTTATTTTACTAAACTCTATTTCAGTAAATTTTAGATCTTTCTTTCTTGCACAATGACAAGAATGCGTTGTGAACGCATCATACAGTACAAAGAATGTAAAATACACACTGAAACTCAACAAATACCACAGATAAGTTATATCTAGGCTAGTTACTCTTTGATGCTAAATACAGAATGCAGTACACTGAATATATAAGACTGTATTTAGAGAAGTAGGAAAATAAGGATGATATCTGAGAACTGAATTAATTTGAAATAAAAAATCACAGTAAATCCTTATGCTCAGATAAAACAATACAGGGGAATACAGTTTAATTTATTTTCTTTATATGTCTGAGTAATTGAAGAATTCCGATGATACAGTGATTAAGAAAGATGTATATGTAAAAATCCTCTATGAAAGCAGAATTATGGCATATATTGTTTATAGAATCAACAGTCAATTCTGAAGGGAAACCATGATAAGAAGAATAAGTGGTATAAATTAAGGTCAATGAACTTTTTGGTTGTCATATTGTGTAATTTCTGCTGTATTCCATCACACAGGCAGAATAATATGAATATTTTTTTCACCATTATTTCATGATTTCAAGAAAGAAGCAGGTAGAAGTAGTCTATGTTATCTTTCTCCTTTAAGAAAAAAAAAAAAGGCAAAATCAAGAAAGAAAATCAAAAATCATGGTGTTCCTAAAGGTGTCAGGTACCTGAAGGCAGAGGTGTGATTCAAAAAGAAGTGATTCAAAAGAAGAGTTCTAGATGATCTGATTAGCAGTTGGGAAATGGAATGTTTGTGCTTGCTTTTACTAAGTATGTGGGACCATGAGACCAAATTTAGACAGCACATTTCAGTTTCTCTCCCAGGACATGTCTAGAATGTTCTTTTGGATAGGCACTTTTTTTAGAATGCCTATCCAAATCCCAGCAAAGCCTAATAAAAGGATTTCTGCAAGGGATGTTGTGTCTGTAACTTGTTGGGTAATAACCAATTATTGATCCTTTCCTCTGTGAATTTCTTTTTGGCATACATGGTATTCTGTAACAACGAGTTTCACAATTTAGTTATGTACTACTTTAAAAACTACTTCCTGTTTGTTTCAAATTCTCATCATTCTGTTTCATGATCCTATTTCTTCTGTTGCAATTAAAAGATGAATAGTCATTTCCCTTCACCTCCTCCATGTAACACTGATTTAAGTCTGGGGAGAGTTTTTGAAGTGCTGTAATGGAATATCGTTGTTAGAAGGGTATCTTAAAAAAACTTTTTGATTTGTTGAACATTACTAATGCTATGTTTTCAGCCTGCATGGAAAACTCACCTTTTTCAGCTATTTTAACAAACAATTACTTTCTGTACAATGGATTTGTAAGAGAAATTTCTGGGAGTTTTGATTCTGTGTGTTTTAATTTTTGCGAGTTTGTTTGTTTGTGTTTATGATACAATCTCATAAGACAGCTTCTTCTACTTGATCTCTCCAGAGCTGAACTCAGGATTAGATTAAGAACAAGTTTACTTCCTGCATAATATTATGCTTTTGCAATTGCATATTACAAAAAATTTGGCTTAAATCTGGGGCACCTGTATTTGAAGAATTTGTGGTAATATTAGAATTCTGAGAATGTGCAGACTGTAAGGAAAAATCATCATAAAGCTCAGTAAAGGAAGAAAGATCTAAGGCTGACTTTTGATTTGTGACCCACCCATACTTTTGCCCAGTATCTAAGAAAACAAGGGTGAGTTCTAGACTGAGCTTTATCAGCTTGTAGTGAAATATTTTCCTGTTTCCTGATTTTTTCACTCTGTTTTTCCATGTTCATTTTCAAAAGTTTTGTATGTGACAGTGACAAATGTGGTTGCCTCCATGCATAGCATAGGGATGAAGAAAATATGTGTAAAGTCTTCTGTTTTGCAAAGCATTACACCTAAGAAGGTTCTGTATACCATCCTTGTTGGCTGGCATCCGACCGTAACCACAGTGAGAAGGAAAAAACATCACTGTGCACTTGCAGATCAGTTCTCAAAGGTCTCTTATAAGCCAGTACCAGAATTCTTGAAGCAGTCCAGTGTCTATTCTAAAGTGAAATCTAAATTTACCTCTTTGTAAAGAGGTATTTCATTTGGTATTTCATTATCGTATTTCAGTCAGATTTATCTTTTCAAAAGGATGTTCAGTGGCTTCATAAGGGGCTTTTTTTCTGCTTCCTGGTCAGAGGGGTGATTTTCAATTCTGTTCTGATTTTTTAACAGGAAAAGGGGAAAAGAATCTAAATATTGCTCTTGTAGGAACTACTACAGATTTTCTGTGGGGTTGGAATCTAATTAATCATATGAAGTTCCATAATAAAATCCAGGCTTTTTATATATTTCCCATATCACAAGCAATTTTAGGTACTTTCAGTTCAAAAATGCAAGCTTCATTCAATCTGAAACAGTAATATTCAATAAAATTTTCCCCTGATATGAGTCAATAATGTTCTACATGATTTTTGGTCCACATTTTACTATCTTTGCTTCCAATTAAATGATCTGTGAATACTGGTAATTACACTGCCTTCCTTTGCCAAACCACTGAAATATCAGTAAAGGGTCATCATTTAAACAGCTACAAATTAATCACAAAAGCTAACCTTTAACACATCCATACAGTGATTTTAATGCAGAATGGCCCCCGTATGCCTCTTCATTTTTCTTTTTGTGAATTGTAGCTGTATTGCATCACAGGACATTAAGCATGTTTCAGCTCATTGGACTGAGTCAGTCATGTTTTTAGAAATTGAAATGTTACAATAATGTAAATGACAATATTTTAAGCAATAACAGTTTCCTAGTAGGCATGCCTATTTAATAGATTCCTTAGGTTTTCAGCTTACAAACAGTACCTTTCACTAGCTGAAATGACAGGTTATTTTTTTAAATTCTACATTTTACTGTAACACCAGAAGAGGCAAACCAAAAGGGCAAGAAAGTCAATAACAAAGGTATAATTAATTTGTGAAATTATTCTTATTAGCTGAATTATCATGGTTAGCAGACTGTTCACAGGGATTTTTATTTTTTTATGTTTCAGTGATTTATTAGTGAGAATTCAAACTGCATGGCTTCCCAGCAGTATATCATGCTATATTAAGAAGTCTGTGTGATAGCAGAAGAGAATGAGAAACAGGGGATAAAGATACGATCGTTTCTTGCTTTTATATAATAAGCTATTGTAATTTAGAGTTAGAAGGTATTGGGAAGGCATGTTTCAAAGAGGAAAAGTTGAAATCTTCATGTTGTTGGTTCCATTTTTTGTGGAAAGGGTAGTCTGGTAGACACACGGCTCATTTATAACAGGCAGAATTGGAATGTCCTGAATGCTTTAAAATAGTAAAATATCTCACTGGATAAAATGATCCAGAGAGAAGTGTATCATGAGTCCAGTGAAGCCAAATGCCTTAATAAATGTAGGGTGTCAGCCCCTCTATCCTTATCATGAAACTACTGCATACTACTGTCTTTGAATCTTGTGTCATGATCTCTACAAACTCTGCATAGATCTGTAAACTAGAAAATATCTTCTGTGCTAGACTGTGTTAATAAGTATTCCTGTTTGAATTTGCACATTGGAAGAATAAATATATAAATGATAATACAAGACATGAAAAGAACTGAAAATTGCCTTTTCCAGCTGAAGGTGCAAGCCTTTTACTGGGTGGACTTTTGCAGTTGGGGTCTGCAGGTATGAGTGAATTTTTTAACGTTTCATCTGAAAAATGGCACATCCAGTTCTGGATGGTTCTCGATGGTTCTGGAACAGCAGTTCATTCATGCATGATAGGAAAAAGAACCATATTTGAGATTACTGAGAACATCTGCACTGTCAAACCTTAATATTTCTCACTTGACCAGCACTTGTTAAGCTGATAAAGACTGAATATGAAGAGTAATCATTTAAAGAATTATTTAAAACTTGATATTAACCAATCTGACCTATATATGTATGTTATTTGTGTTAATTTCATTGCCATTATAAAAAAAAAAAAAAAACCACAGAAAAAAACCCAAGGCAATAGAGCAATAGTTTCTTGAGGTTTTCTTCCTGATTATTAGCAATGTTAATGTCATCAAGTTTTCCTTGAATGCAAAACTTTAATTATACAAGTAAATTAACTACTGTTTAGGGTAGCCATCATTTCTTTCTCTTTATATTTTCCTTCTCTTCAACTCCCATTGATGAATGTCATTGATTGGTAAGTTTTCTTAAACACAGAATATTGATTAATACTTGTCAGAGTGGCAGGTGACATTGATGAATTTGGTCTGTTAGCAAAAGTCCTCAGCTGCTTTAAGGGATTCTGCTTCTTGGAAGACTCACTGGTCGTAGGAATACATGATTAACAATATGCAAATAGGCAATCTGAGAAACAAAACTAACCTTGTGTGAGATAAAATATCTTTCTGTTCTGTACTTTCTGATTTAGTCGTAGGTAAATGCAGTTAGCTGGTAACTGGCAAAGATTCTTAAGGGGTCATGCAATAAATAAATGGTTAACCTTGCTTATCAATTTCAGGATGGACTTAAGATATTTAATAGCTCAGGAAAATTTTTGTTTCTTTCTATTTCTTTTCAAAAAATTGCAGTTTGTGATATTCTTAAATATTCTCATCTTATCAATATCCCAAAGGTTTATAAACTGTTGTTTACTATACTACATACCGCATTTCATGTCACTAACTGAAAACAGTTAAGCATTTTGGAGGACAGAAACTATAATTCATTCTTACAGGCATGATGTAATCCTGGACAGAAAAATGATGTACAAAGCCCATTACATTTGAGACTTGTGCTTTATATATTTGAATGTATGCAAATAGTTGAAGCAAAAACTTCTTAAGTTCGGTGATGCACATGGCTGCAAAAAGACAATCTGATTTGATTCAGAACAGTTGGTGTTCAAAAAGTCAGTGGATTTCCCCAGCCCATGGCTAGCACAACTATATAGTCATGGGTCTGCATTGCAAAGTCTAGCACTGTGTCCTCACTAAGTGAAAGAGCAGAGGACAGAATAAACTGTGTTAACAGGAGCCCCATCAGCAGAGTTGGGAGAGAGGTAGAAAGTTTACCTCCAAAACATGATGGAAATATATAAGAATCGTTTTCTGTAGCATTATTTTTTGCCTATAAATTCAGCTCTGTTAACAGAATAGCACGTTTAATGAGTTAGGAATCTTTCTACAAATAAAGGTTGAATTCTGAGACCATTCATCATCTCCAGTAATTTCCATTTCTAAAAATTGGAAATTTATATTTTATAAAGCATATATTTTTAGAACATGTTGCAATGTGTTCTTTTTCTATTATAGTTAAGCCTGAAACAACAAAATGCAAAGATCTTATATAAAAGCATTCCACGTTCTCAATTGCTTGTAATGGACATTTAAGGAGTTTACTTGTTTCAGGACACCAACATCTTTCATAAAATCTTATGTCCATATTCAGAAAAATGTGCAGTTCAAATCAGTGTTACAAAACTTTAAAACTTGAATGACATAAAAGTAAGCACAGTGAATGAAATAGTCCTTCATGTTCTCTCTCCTGTGTTCATTTCTTTTAGTGCTGGAGTCGGCAGGACTGGCTGTTTCATTGTGATAGATGCCATGTTAGAGCGAATAAAGCATGAAAAGACTGTAGATATTTATGGCCACGTAACTCTAATGAGAGCACAGAGGAATTACATGGTTCAAACTGAGGACCAATACATCTTTATCCATGATGCACTGCTGGAAGCAGTGACATGTGGAAATACCGAAGTGCCAGCCAGAAACCTGTATGCATATATCCAGAAGCTGACACAGATAGAAACAGGAGAGAATGTCACAGGAATGGAGCTGGAATTTAAGGTACTGGGATTTTATATTGTGGGAAACCAAAACCAAATGGTATAATACCTAGAGCTTCTCTGTTCTCCACCAGTTGTTTCCAGTAATATATAAAAAGATTTATTAGTTAATATGTAAAGAAAAAATAGTCAGAAGATACATCCAGTAATATAATAAAATGATAAACACATTGGCAGATTAAAATTTCAAATTAGGAAGTAAATTAGTTCTTTCTGAAACATACAAATCTATCTTCAATGAGTGTCCAGAGAAGAACCACTCAGTGAGGGTAATTTAACCCTGCTGTTCCTTTATCAGTATTATAGTCTGAAATGTGTGTTTGTGTAGTGGTTTAATGCTGGAATTCGTCCCTATGCATTAATAGCAGACATGAACTTTTATAAGGTGTTAAAAGAAGCTTTACAAATATTTAGGCAATGCAATAGAGTATGGAAAAGTAAGCAACTGAAATTGAAATTACTCATTAATGGATAATGAGCAGGGATTATAATACCTGATAGTGTCATTTGTTTTGTTATACCTGGCCTTATTCTTTTAATTTGTTTTCAACAGCGTCTTGCCAGCTCTAAGGCTCACACTTCAAGATTCATCAGTGCCAATCTTCCATGTAATAAATTCAAAAATCGCCTTGTCAATATTATGCCATATGAGTCCACAAGGGTATGCCTGCAGCCTATCCGAGGAGTAGAAGGCTCTGATTATATTAATGCCAGTTTCATTGATGGATACAGGTACTAACACTGATGTGTTCTCATACGGACTGTTTTAAAAGTTTACAAAATTGTTTATGTGATGATATTGAAAAAAACAAAACTTAATATTGAAAATTAGTATTTATTATTATCTGTGCCTGCCATGTTTGATTGGGTGTTTTTTAAAATTTCAATAAAACATTTAGATTTTTACCCCATGCAATCCAGAAAAATTCTGTAAATTACATAGAATCTTAAACTTTTTATTTTTACCTATCTTTAAACCACAAAGAACTCCCAGTATGCTTTACATGCTGAAAGATACTGAGTCTTTAAGCAGATTCATGATTTGGAACCTCTATTTCTTCACACTTATTCTACTTAAAAGATACATAGAAATAACATACAGGAGACAGATTGTGTGTGTCAAGGTTATAACCTGTCATCTTGGAACACTGGCCAAGACTTGACCTAACCACCAAAAGCATTTTATGCACAAGCAGTTCTGTTGCCCATCAGCATCTTCATGGTCACTTGAAGCAATATCAAGCTGACTCAAGTAGTTGCTAGAAAAAGACAAAAAGGAGAAGTGGTATAGTTTCTCTAAGACAGTTTAGGTGTGCCTGAGTATATCCACAGAGATAATTTTCTGAGCCTCTGTTCATAACTGTAAACAACCAATCACCCACTGTCACCCACAGAGGTGTTTCTGTTGACTGAAAGAAGTGAGAACAAGAATTGGTCATGATCTCATAAAGCTGCTGATCCAGAGGTTTTTAACAGCTTGGTAGTAGCTTCCACTAGTAGGACATTAAGGCCTGGAAATGTAATACACTCCATTCCCAAATTTTCTTCCTGCCTTACTTTTGCTGGAGGCATCAGATTGTTGAAGAGGACTTAATAAAGAAACTGCTTGATCCTGTAATTCCTAAATTTAATAGATTGTTAGACAGTTATTTCTGCAAAATGAACCAGCACAACTAAGTGTTTCTTAAGTGCTTTTTACAGCACACCAAATTGAGCAATTAGAGTTGCATTAAAATTTAAATAATAATGATAAAGACATACATCATAATATTAACAGAGTAATTTTCCTCTCAAAGTTCTAAAAATAAAAATCTGTAGTTTGATTAAACAGTCATAATAAGGTTTTAATGTACTTGTTATTAATACTATATACATTTTTCCCCTAGACAATTCTTACATATAAACAGAGGACATGTGTATCAATTTATTTTTTGATTAAAATATTATTCTTAATTTACTTTTTTTTCAACACAGACAACAAAAAGCTTACATAGCTACACAGGGTCCTTTAGCAGAAACAACTGAAGACTTCTGGAGAATGCTCTGGGAGCATAATTCTACAATTGTGGTCATGCTCACTAAGCTACGAGAAATGGGCAGAGTAAGTACTGCTCTAAATTCCTTTACTAAGATGTTGGTTTATAGCAGTTCTTTTTATTAAAATATTTCATTGTTGGTAGTGTCTAAAAAAGAGAACTTAGGTTCCTTTTCCTGTTGAAATATCAGTGGCCTTCTTGGTCACTAGCTATAAGGTTTTCCAATCTGTTGATGTGTTGCAATAGACGAACTAGACACAGGATTTTGTTGTGGGGCACAATGAGATTCAGCAACTGAGTCTTCATGCTGATGTTCCAAAGTATGCAGAGAAAGCTGTCTACTGAAAAAGGGATTATTTCTTATTTGGAAACTTCACTTTTGCACGGTCTCCTTGTAACAGTGTTGAAGCATGTTCTGTGCTGAACATTAAAGTTTCAGCATCCAGTTTAGAGTTCTAAACTCATTCCATTGACACTCTGTGTACTGGAAAGAACCAAGCAGTTTACTTTTTGGACAGGATAACATCAAGATGAAGCTGCCATGTAATAAGTGAAATCTCAGTTAGGCCATGTATCTGAGGGAGTAGAGATTATTCAGGACATGGCTAGTGGATGCAGAGACAGTCTTGACTGAGGCTGGGGCAGCTTGCATCAACAGGAAAAAAGAAAGAAAGCTGACAGTGGCCTCAAGATTTAAATCAAGAAAAAGAATCTATAATGAAAATTAGGCTATGCATAGCTCTTGTCACTGATGATAAAACTGAGCAGAAGTATAAACAAGTTCAGATACACCGTGACCAGAGAGAACCCCTCTGCAATCTAATATTAAAGATAAGCTTTTACTCTACATATGGAATTTAATGTTCCTCTCACTAATGGCACTTGCCATGAATATTATACCAGTTTATGACAGTGCTCTCAAGTAACAGGAAATGTATTATACTTTGTAATTTTGTAGGAAAAATGCCACCAATACTGGCCTGCAGAGCGCTCAGCCAGATACCAGTATTTTGTCGTAGATCCAATGGCAGAGTACAACATGCCACAGTATATTCTGAGGGAATTCAAGGTTACAGATGCAAGGGTAAGTTGACATACCATTACACTTGTTCCCAGAAGTTTGAAAGAAAATGTCCATTTCTCTCTTTCCCTATGTCTTTCTTTAATTTTTATTATTTTTATTTTATTATTTTTATTATTATTAAAAAACCTGTTGTACTTTCTACAAGCAATAACAAAAAAGCAGATACAGTTATTATTAATTAATGGGATCTTTCTGTGGGAACAACTGACTTCATTCAGATCTAGCGTCTGGGCAGCACAACTTTGAAAAGTTCTGAACAATGATTTGCGCCAAAATACATGATGATTTGAGGACCATCACCATTAGATGATTTGAGGACCATTTTCTTTTTTTTTCCTCATTTGCCTTTGATCATTTCTCAGGACAATTTTTGCTACTTACAGCAGTAAATATGTTGTTTTGCACCACCCTCTAGGCTGAGTGAGTATGAAGGTTAATACACTGAGATTTTAAAACTGCAGAGCAAATAACATTCATAAGAAAAGCTTGACAAGCTTTGCACATTATAATTTTATTTTCAGCACTCTAGTTTATCTGCAGAGTAGATGCATGCAGCTGTGACCCTAGCATCCTCATTTTAATACTGCATTTCTTATCTGAATTCCTGAGTCCAAAACTGAAGACTAAGATTAAACATACATAAACTTTTAATGTATGTTTGGCATTTCTCAGACTTTTCATTTCTACCACTTTAGTCGGCATGGCAGGAAAACGTGCTGTCAACCTCCATTTCTGAAGGAAATCAAAATAGCAGGATGTACTGTCCAGGAATAACATGAGTGACAACTCAAGAGTTGCCAGTCAGCATCCAAAATATTAGACATTCTCATAGTTAGAGAGAATGCTGCTTTTAATGTAAGCATCAAGTAAAATTGGATAGTATTGTCATTAACCAAGTCAGCATATGAACTTTTGCATTTGGCAAATGAGATTTAGGTATAGGTTTTTTGTACAGAAACTGTAGACACTCTGGATCTGATTTTCAGTCTGTTTGAAATCTAGGAAGGATCTAGCTATGACTCATAGCTTCGCTAACCTATTTGTGGAGAATCACAAAAGTGGAGAACAGTCTCCTAGCGTCAGCCTTTAAGCACACTTGTAAGCAGAGATCGTAAAAGTCAATTGCACGGTCATCATGAAGAGATATTTTGTTACAAAGTTCACCAAGCTCTGATCACAAAATAATAGTTATAATAAAAAGCCACAGTTGTAGTTGAAGTGTCTGCAAACAGAATATATTTCCAGATAGTTCTTTCAAGAGTTTATATTGAAGTATGATATTTAAGGAAGTCTGTTTACTTACAACTATCAAGCCAGTAAAAAGTCTGAAAGGGTCAAATAACTAAATTTGCCAGAACTAGGGGGTTTTTTACCTGATATTAATAAAACTCTTTTTAAAATGTCAAGCACATGTGCACCTTGACAGTCATATTGTGACATTTTATCATCACATATAGTTGCTCCTCAAATTTAAAAAGTTTTGTTAAAGTCATCAGTGAGCTGACAGTACAATCCTAAATTTTCTAGATATGCTGGAAAAATATAGCTCCTTTACCAGAAGAAGTGGGAACTATTTACTAAAATGTACATTATAGTTTTCCCATAATTTGACTTCTGTGGCTGTCACACCCAGTAATTGAGATCATCTGACTAAATTGTTTCATTCAAAGAAGAGTAAATGCTGCAGTGGTTGTGATCATTATCTCTCCCTTTCATTTCCAGAGCATCCATACTGTTAGAATACCATTCATGCTCTGACCGAGCTAAACTGACCAATTATTCACTGAAAAATGAGGCACGCTGCCTTTGCAGGTGCCAGCAGCAAGTGTCTGGTGTGGAATTCCCTGTTATTTCTGAAACTGAACTGTGAATTGTTGTATAGTGAAATTGACCTCTGTAACTGTTTCAATTTATTGCTTCTGACTGCTTTGTACTCACTTTCTCTTAAACTCTAGAGGTCAGTATGGTGGGCCAGTCTCATTTAAGGCTAAACTGTTAGTGGTGGCTGTAAGAGAATATTATAAATTCTACAGCCTAATCAAAACACAGTCCTCCCCTGTGAGGAGCAAGAAGAAATCCAAAAGGTCAGCTGATCAATGGGATTAGACATTAAAAGCCCTCTGTGCCACATAGAGATCTGAAAGTACTTATATTGATAACTAACGATGTAAACTGTCACAATATTTGAAAGTAAAGATTTTAATAAAATTTGGCATTTGTATTTGGACTTCTGTTGGCAAAAATCTCATTAAAAGAAATTACCACTGTTTATAATGTCAGTAGCAGAGGGAACTGTAAGAAATTGTAGCAGTTCCCAATGTGCTTTAGTGCTATAGACATAGACTAAACAACTTGACTTCTCTGCTCATTAAAATACTTCAAATAACAGAAGTTATTGTCACGTCACAGACTTGTATTGGAATATTGAGTGACTAAAATCATGAAGCATTCCAATACAGTTGATTTAGACACACACGAAAACCGAATATTTGCCATTAAATCTATTTATCAAATAGAAATGTGTGGTCTTCCCAATGACAGACTTGACTTAAGTAAG
Source organism: Platyrinchus mystaceus (assembly GCA_035041135.1). NCBI lineage: Eukaryota > Metazoa > Chordata > Aves > Passeriformes > Tyrannidae > Platyrinchus > Platyrinchus mystaceus. The sequence continues at coordinate 43,815,626 of JAWWLV010000100.1, forward strand.
GTGGTGTCTTTCTTACCTTTTCTACCCCCAAAAAATTACTGTTACTATAGTATAAATCCTATCAGGGTGAGAAATTGCTGAAGAGTTCCCATCTGCTTATCCTACTTGTTGCGAGTAAGTAAAATTTCAGATTTTCTTTCTTTACTTTAGAAGAATTGAAGGTTATTTTGTAGGGAATCAACCTATTGCTATGTTTTCCTGATTAATTGATATCATGTGCCTAAGGCTATCTGAAGGATGTAATTTCATTATTTTTTCTTGGGGGAAAATGGGATCACAGAGACCATTATTAGAGAATTTTATATTACGAAAATGCTATTTTGGAAGGAAATATTTGTTCTTTTTGTTGATGCCCACAGGAAATCAAATTGGGTGAATGTTTTCAAACATTTCATTTTTTTTTTTTATGTGGTGAAAGGTATACCACAGAAATAGATTACTGAATTGTCACAGTCGTCTAGTGGAAGTAGGCACTATGTGTGTCCTCACACGGCGCAGTGCCTGGCACACACATGCTTTTTTTGTTTTCCTTATGCATCTGAGACCTGGGAGGCAAACACCCACAATACCAGAGGAAACATGAAAGCAAACTATTGGATTTTCTTTTGGTTATTTTTAAAATCCCTTCTATTTAATTTCAAAGATCTGTAATAGCTGACTGTTTGTGGTAGAGGGGAAAAAAAGAGAAAGATTGTTCTTGCCTCCAGCATAACTTGTTGCTTTTGGGGGGGAATGTCCAGTAATAATTTCAATTTTTCATGAGTTTCACTTAATAGAAGACCATTTTGAAGACATGGCAGGGTGAGTGCTTAGGAAACATGATGTCCAGAGGCATCAGTTAACATCCGTAGCCCATATGCCCATGCTTTTAAGTATTTCAGCTGTGCAGATTGACAGTGTCAAAATCAACATGCACAATGTTTGAAAATGCAGAACAAATTTACTTTATCCATTTCTATTGCATTTTTTCCGTGTCCTGACTTTTTGCACATAGATTAGACATACAGCAGAAGTTAGCATTTAATAATTCCAGTGGCCCCATTATAAAAATTAACTATGCTGCAGTATTCTGCAGTTTTAAACAGCGGTATTCCCAACCACAGGGAATGAAGAGCTTCAGATGGCTTGTTTTGAAAAAGCAAGCCCTTCTTCTCAATTTTAACTGTGTCTAAGTTGTTTTGTGAATTAAATTAACAAATATTGAAGGGAAATTTGTCGTTTCTTAAACAACTGGCTTGTTTTGACCCATCTTCTTCCAGTCAAAATGTCCACATCATAGAAAGCAACATACTGCTAGAATACCATATGCAAGGAGGGCAATGACTAAACAAGTGTTATCAGTAAGGATATTCCTGCCATCTAGGAAATGGAAAGTCAGTTTATATAACCTTATTCTACTGATTGTATTTAAAGGAATTTGCAGTCCACAGGAATCAAGACATAACTTACCATAAAGTCATATAACCTGGTGGGGGTTTTATGCCTTTAGCCTCAGACACACTTTTTATACAGACTGTCAGACAACTGTCCTATGCAATGGAGAAGGGAATCCATGCAATGCCATTAATGAAAGTACATATCCAGGCCAGTGTTTACAAAAGCTCCATCCAGTCCTGCAATTGAAACAGTTTTCATTAATCTAATCTTAGTCATTTGCCAGCTTCTCTCAATGTCCTTGCTTTTTTGATTGTCTCTGTGATTATTGGTTGACTGACTTCAAGCCACTGCAATATGCTTTAGTGATACATTATTTGTGTCTTTTGTTGAAGGATGGCCAGTCCCGAACAGTGAGGCAGTTCCAGTTCACTGACTGGCCAGAACAAGGAGTACCAAAGTCTGGAGAAGGATTTATTGACTTCATAGGCCAAGTGCATAAAACGAAAGAGCAATTTGGTCAGGATGGACCAATTTCTGTTCACTGCAGGTAAGCAAACAAAGCCTAAAAACAACTGATAAGTAGATTTGTTTTTTTTCTAAACCTGATTGCTGATTTTGACAAAGACCTATATTTAAACAGAACTTCAGAGGTGAACGATCAGAAAATGTACTCAAATAGAAGGTCTAAAAAAGAACACAGTGAAATGCTTTATGAAAGGGGAACAGTGATATTCCGTTTGCATGGAAATGTTTTTCAGAAATATGTGGAAACACATGATTTTTTTCTTCATTTATAAATGTCTCTAATGCAGCGTAAAAGCAATCTCGTCAATGCTGCACACAGAAGGCATAGGAAGAGCCTTATCACAGGCTGCTATATCTGATATTTTTTCCGCTGGAAATTAAAAGTGAGGCTGTTCCTTTGGTGGGGATTATTACCCGCAAACAATCTAGTTACATCTCAGTAGCACATTAGTAGCTATGAAGATGAGACAATTAAAAATGGTAGCTATCTCAAGAAAGGGAATGGAATAGAAATTGGTTCTTAGAAACTTTGACTGTCAAAAAATCATTGAGGTTTGGGTTGATGTGTTCTAACTTCAGAAATTAATGCTCATTTTTTGATGTGATGACTTCCTTCAATTCCTTTACAGTTGAAATGCAATGAAAACAGCTTGCAAAGTGTGTAGGAATAATCCAGAGTGAGCTGTTTAATATTCTTGTATTTTTTATTTTCTTAACAGTAAGAAAGTAGGACTCTCTTCTAGACTCCATAGCAGATGGACAAAAATAATATCTTTATCCTTTATCTCTTATTTAATAAATTGTTTTCTATAAATTCCATTAGGATTTTAGACAGTCATTTTTGTAATATGAAATTATTTTTGGTAGATTAAATATTATTATTTATATAACAGAGATGCAAAGTACTGATACAAGTTCCAAGTCCTTACTGCAAGCCAAGTAATGCCCCAATACTAGCATAAAGACAAAGTGAATGAGTTTACTAGAGTCTATGAATGTACAGAGGGAGAGAGATTCTTGTCCTTCCCAAGTCAGAAGCAACCAGAAGTTGATTTCTTTATGATCCCCTAATCTGAAAGACTAACATAATAAATGTATTGGACTACTTGAATCCTACTATTTTTAAGTGCCTAAAATTTTTATGGACTGCTAGGGGAATAGCATTGCAGAGCAGTGGTTGGGATTCATTTGTCAGGGGAAAATGAGGGACAACCCTGATAAAAATAAGGTTTATTTTTCAACATTAATGAGTTTTGAAAGCACAGGAGTAATAAGCAATATTTATGCCTTTATGCAGATAAGAAAGCATGATGTTTTTCTTCTAAGTTCTTTGTTTACTATGCAAACTTGTCCACTTGTGACTGCAATGAATACTGTTTGCAGTATTTTATATATCCCTTTCAAATGCATGTGATCTTTCATGCTAAAATTATGGAGATTTGTACCATTGACTTCAGTAGAAACAGTCAAATCTAGTGTAACTAACCAGGATTTGGTCTTTAAATGTCTTTATCATCACTGTATTGACAATTTAGGGACTGGTAATTCTGATCATCATTATCAGCGTTAGCTAACGTACATAAATAGGAGATGTCCCTAGCAAACTAGTAAATTTATTTGTTTCTTTCAGGAAGCATAAGATCCTGGATACCTGCACTTTCAAAGTCTCTGTAGAATTACTGTAATAATTCCTCCAGTTTGTACCATGATGAGTTTTAAAGTGAATTAAAACTCCGCTAGTGCCACTTCCTTTTGGTTTTCTTCCCTTTACAGTTTTCACCAGCTTGCTTTCTCTGTTGCACAGTAAACCTTTTCCACCCACAATTTTAAATTTTCCCCTTCTCTGGCATTTTTTACATCAGTGTGTTGAATTTAAAAATTTCTAACCTCATTAGGCAGATAATTAAAAATATTTAAGAGAGCAAAGGAATGTTCACCTTGAAGCAAAATTTTCAATTCAACCAATATTACATATTTATAGTCAATCTTCTTTCAGTTTTTAGCTGGACAGTGAGGAAGACCAACCTTTCCCAGAATGAATTCAAAATGTATTTGTAGTAACAATCTCTTCTCCCTTACAAAAACATCAATAGTTTCTCATGGCTAATTAAAGCATCCTAACTTTGGTTTCTAACTATTTAAACTTTTGTAACCATACTGCATCATGAAATAGTGCCTTCACTCTTTAGAAATGCTAAGCATTTTTTTGATAGGAATTGTTGCAATGTTATAAAATATGCTGGCCAGTCTCAGGGGAACAGGATCAGTTTCCTACAGGCTTTTCTGAAAACATCACACTTGGCGACTAGTTTTGCACCACCCTCTAGGCTGAGTAAGATTTTCAGTCATTGAGATCTTTCCATTTTAGTCTCACTTCCTAGTTAAGTAGGAGCTCCAGGTACTTGTGGATTTCTTAAGAATGCAAGACAAAAAATAAATTCCTTCCTTTTGCTGAATTAAAGAGTTCTGAGTAATTTCTTTAAAGAATATTTTTCTAATATGTGAGGCCAGAAGTCCTCTCACCAATTAAGAAAATCATACTTTTTATTGGATATTTTTAAATAGTGGAGCAGGAGCAGGAACAAGGAGAATGTAAAAGAGTAATCTGCCTTCATTCTGCTGGTTTATTCATTCTGGGCTACTTGATTTAGATCACAGTGTTGTCAGCTCTGTAAAGTCTAAGCAAGTTCCAATGATGTTTTTCTAGGATTTTTCAGGATGTTTCTTAAATATTATCTTTCTAATTCACCTCATGAGGGAAAGGAGAGCTTACACTGCGATTGCTTTCGTTGTCCAGGCCTGCTGTCATCCCAGATAGGTAAATCAGCACTGACAGCATGATATTTTTTCAAGTGCTATGTCAGTTATCCTTTGGCTTCAGCAATCTGAAGGCACACAGGCTATGCCAAATTGATAAATCCAATCACGTATGTTTATTAGCCCTAATAGTATACTAATCTAGGCCAAACACTAAAATGCCATTAATTTGGACATTCAATTTCCACACTAGTTTCATGAATTCACTGGATATCTGTCATTGTTCATATGAACATTCAGAGTTCTTCAGGTTTTACCTTCTTTCCGTGTTCTTCCACTCTCCTGTCTGGTGAATAAGTCTCATAAATATTCAGCCTCCCAAGTTTGTCTGACTGGAGAAAACCTTGTGAAGTTATTAACATCGAAAGAAAGATGACAGGGTGCTTAATTTTCACCCATAGAAGCTCAGACTTGGAAAATCTTTTTTTTTCTGTGCAGTTACCTGTCTCTTTGACCAACGGTAATCTTTATGAATAAGTGATTATTTAATTTTAAAAGCTGACAGCTATTGGCTCTATTGATTACAAGAATTTCCATCACTTCTTGAAGATTTAAGCTAATAGCAGAAACTCAAGGCACAACAGAGAGCAAACAAGCTATATATGTTCAAAGAAGATAAGACTAGTATAGACAGACACAGTATCTGAATATCAGCATTGGAAAGCAAAGATCAACTGCCAGACTTGACTAAAATCTGTCTTGAGATTTTTGTGTATCCATTGAGTTGGAGTGTGCATGCAAAAGTTCAATATCAATTGAACATCCACTATTTCTAACTCGAAGCAGAAGGTAAAATAACACACTGAAGATGTGCAAAGCAGGGTGTATGTGTGAATAAGCTAAAGTAAAGCAAGCAGTAAAATGCATTTTGGCTTCTTTTTCTCTTGTCAGTTCCAGTGTATGTTATTGGTAACAAATATTCTCATTTACTTCAGCAGGCACTGATTATTATATATCTGGATGAGAAACCAAGTCACTTTGCAAGGAAGACTGGGGAGTCAGACATACTTAGTAGCATATAAAGTTTGCTTGAGCACAGTTATTCTTTTGAATACAATGTGGTAATTTGCAGTGGAATTTTGCTTAGTGAGCCTTTCACCATATAGAAATTTGTGCACATATGGTTTTTTGTAACCACAGATAATTTGTCAGCCAGTTCTTTCAGCATTAACTGTAAATTAACATCCATTTTTCCTTATTTTTTCCTTTATTGCAACAGTGCGGGTGTTGGAAGGACTGGAGTATTCATAACCCTGAGCATTGTATTAGAAAGAATGAGATATGAAGGTGTTGTAGACATCTTCCAGACTGTCAAAATGTTAAGGACGCAGCGGCCAGCCATGGTACAGACAGAGGTGAGCAAAACAGTATCCATATACAATAGTGAGGGAAAAGAAGCAGTATTTACACAATGAAAAAAATGCACAGTTTGTGACTGTATAAAATGTGCTTACTTTTATGTCTGAAGTCATATAATGACCTTATGACTACAGGGTAAAATCTGCCCTAAAGGTACTGCAAGGACTGTTTCCTGTTCCAGCACTAGTTACTCAAGGCTGCAGAAGAAAAAAATCATTTCAATAGTGGATCCTAAATTATGGTAGTTGGGAAAAACTATTTGTGAAGTTTCACCCATTTTTATTTGAACCTTGTTTCCTGGCAGAAATGTGTGGTAATAAAGAAGGTGGCAAATCATTTCTGCAGGTGGATCCACTGATCTTTTTCTTGTTGTTGTTCTGGGAGCTATGTGTTGATGATGTTTTCAGGCTGATACTCTATTATCTTCATGTTTTTCTGGGCTTTGCGTCACCAAGCAAGTGGCTGTTTGGCCTGAAAATCATAATGGTAAATTCTGTATCAGGAGTATTATAGTGTAAATAATTTCTGTGCTAGCAAGAGTGACATAGAGAAATAAAGAAATGGATAAGCAGTATCAACTGATTACCTGTGTCACATTATAAAGAATGCCTAAACATTATCAGTTAATGTTGTGCTTAATTTATACTTTAATTTCTGAGCAGAAGACCTAAGCTAAGCCAGAGGCAGTAGGTTAGGAAAACCAAGGAAAAGGGCAAGAGAAGGGAAACATTTCAGGTCATACATTTATTTAGTATCATTTGATTGACACTGGCCTTTAAATTTAAAATGGCTCCCCAGAGTTTACCTTTTCCCATAAGAAAATTAAACTTGTTCAATAGAAGCTGGGTAGTCCTATTTTTAAAAAGACAACTTCATAAAAACTTATATGAAAAATACAGATACTTATTTTTAATCTTGTCAGTTAGCCAAGTAAATCACTGTGACCAAACTGAAGAGTTAATTCCATTTCTTTTCCATTATCATCATTTTTCTGGATAAGCAAAATGAAAAATGACTGCTTTCTGTCATTTTAGCTCCAAGAAGTAACTACAGTGTACAGAAAAGCTATGCTTCTTTGAGCCTACCTGACAAATACAGAGTTCAATTCTGCAATATATTCTCCCTCCCTCTGCTTTGACTTATTTCTGTATGCACCCTTCATCCCCACTGCTGAAAGCAGAAGTGTTGTGTACTCATTTCTTTCAGGATTCTGTGGAAAACAAATCTCTTGTTCAGTGGTATAAACTGCCAGGAAATCTAATCCTTATTCAACAAAGCACTTGAACTCCATGTGGACCACATATACGCTTAAAATTTAGGCGTATGTGTAATGCATTCTGCCCCTGTTCCAACTATTCCAAATAATGGAAATTAAAAATTAGTGGTCACACCATCTCAGTGAAACAAATATCTGATTAGTTTCCTGGCCTCCACAAGAATTTTAATTATCTTAACAAGTACAGCCTATGTAGGGTTAATATACAGCACTATCAGATAAATAAGCAGGCGTCCTTGATATTTTAGAGCAATTTCTTTTATGGTTTTTTTTTTTTTTTTCTGTTTTACCATTTAAACCCTGAGTGGCAGTGGCAAATGAGGACACAGATGTGCCATTTTTTATTGTAAGTGTGCAACATAACATAACTGTGCAAAAGGACTGCTTTATGGAGGTGAGAAAAACACAAAATAACCAAATGTTTGTTTCATCAGAGGTATAAGCAAATTTCTCACCACCTAAAATTCTCTCTTTTTCCAGGTGTAGGTTGAAATGCAGTCTGTTTCATGTGAATAAGGTGCTTCAGCTGCATATTTCTCTTTTAGCCCCTTTTCTTGCCACAGGCTTAAGGTATCTTCACATCTTCATCAAAGCCTGTATAACTGAAAGACTGGGATTCCCTTTGCTTCCTTAAGAAGAATTTTAACCTGATGGTTTTCCATAAAGCATTCCATATGAAGACTCTGATGAACCTTGTCACTTAGTATGTTGTATTTGCTGTAGAATTAATTGAATATTTTGCTATTTATTTTCAAATACATGGGGGGAAAGCGCCTTGGCATGTTCCCATCAGAAGAAAGCTTTATGCTGATATTGTTTTAATCCAGAATAACAGACAGTCAGTAGTTGAGTATATAGTCTCTGCACAAAAATATGCTGCAATCTGAGGAAAATTTTATTGCATTAAATGAGTGTCTATCTTGGTCTGTTTTAACTCACAGTGGTTTTCTGTTGATGTTAGCGAGTGAACATTGCTGAACTGCAGATGTCTCTGTGGTGTATTTGTTTGTAGCCACAGAGTATTCACTCTTAGTTGAAGGAAACTAAAAACCAATCAAAAAAGCTGACTTTTTGATGCTTTTGTTTTCTATCTTTCTTTTCAGGATCAATACCAGTTCTGCTATCGAGCCGCACTGGAATATCTGGGCAGCTTTGATCACTATGCAACATAAAAACCCATTGTGGATTTTTATTGCAGGCCCTTTAAGATCCAGAGAGCCGCTTCTGAGCCATACAATGTGCTTTAGAAGTACTTCTTAACTCTTAGCTAAGGAGCAATTTTTGGGGATATATAAAATAAATTAAAAAAAAATGAACAAAAATATTGGGGATATATAAAACAAAAAAACAACAAAAAAAACCCCCACCCAACAACAACTGTTCCATGTGGACCAAGAATTCACAGTTTAATAACCATTATAAAAGAATCATAACCACTGAGGTGTCTGAAGGATCTCATTTACAGATACCTCAAGGGTTCGACATTGGTTGAAGTTAAAGGGAAGAGGAAATTAATCAGAAAAGATGATCATCTTGTTCAGGATTACATGCTTTTGCAAAGAGGAGTTTTGAGAACTGCAGTTCAGTGCAAGATGTTTGTTGCAAGGTTGGGTCCTGGCTTCTCAAACAAAACGGACTCTTTACTTCAACATCACCCTTTCCCGTCAAAATGCTTATCATAACACTTTAGGGAAAATGTGGGAATGTTTAAAAAGAAAGTCCTTGATTTAGTTTTTTAGTATTGTAAAGATACTGCTGACCTGTGCTTCATTTTTAACTGTGTAAACTTTTTTCCTTTTTTTAACAAGAGTTTATCATTCAATGAAGTGAATTAAAGAAAAGGTTGCATAACTGTTAATATTTTTGTTTAAATAATGTAGATTTTTTTTAAGCTGTAGAACTGTTATCTGTAATATTGTGCTGTAGAAATGTTAAATACTTTGAAAATTTGCACATTTTTGTGCAGTCCTACAGTACCACAGTCTTGTTAGATATTAATTTTATAGTTTCATTTGTGTTTTTTTTCTTTATGAAAATATTCATTGTAATCAGTTAAATCAAAATGGTTTCTTTTGGAATCAACAGGGAGGCGCAAAGTATAAAGATGCTGCTAGCACATACACACACACGCACACATGCACATGCACACTCACACCCTCTCTCTTTTTATATATATATATATATATATGTTATGTATTACTGTCTACCCTTGTCTGACTCTGTATAGTTACAGAGATACAGATGGATAGATATTCACACACATGCACATAAACATACCAATTCTTACATACCTGGATTTATCAAAGCATTGGGAAACCTTTTCAGCGTACTACAATTATATCAAACTACTATTTGATCATCTCTGCATTTTAAGGTCCATAAACCTTTGTTTCAAAGGGAAGTGAGGAATGCACATCATTGATATTTGAACATCATCTCTCTCCCAAATAGTACTTCTGTCCACATTTCCACTTGAACACACACATGCACACATACACATGCACACACATGCACACACGCACACAGAGTATGTGATTTAGGCTTCAAGTGAAGTTCAATATTTGTAACACTATAGTGCAATAAGAAATCATATTATTAAATGTAGGAGGTGTGCATGTGGGAAAGGTCAGTGCATATCCCTTTAGGAGGGGAGAATGTTGTAATATACTAGGTATTAAGATGTTTTAAAATTGTATTCAATAGTATACTGTCTATAGTGTGCGCTATATAATTTACATTTATCCTATGTAACAGGGCAAAGCCAAACACATATTGCTCTGTGAAATCAAACGTTTTGTGGCATACAGCATTGTTTGGGGATGCTGGGGTTTATTTTAATTTTACATTTAGAGTGCCTTATATTTGATGCCTATTTTGAATAGCATTTCTTTAAGTTAGCCTTCATTTGTATTTAGTTCGGTTTGTTTATATCTCTGTTATTCGTTTCAAACGTTTTAATACATGTACCAGACAATTTTGAAAAATATGCATTTCCAGTTTCTAAATAAGTATGGATGGTAATAAATGATAACCCAAAACACATAGGTAGTCAAGGCCCTTTATCTTTCCATATTTCCAATAACAGACCAGCCCACAAATCTGTTTCTGGTTGGTTTTTCAAAGCCACGGTGTCACTGGTTATAGTGTTATCATTGCAGAGATGTAGCAATACAGTACAGTAGTTGACATCAGCAGTGCATTTTTCTTTTTCTTTTCTTTTTTTTTTTTTTTTTTTTTTTTGGTCAAGTCTTATTTATTCACTTGTGTCAACAGATTGCTAAAGTCAAACCATTGCTTTCAGTGGGAAGGTTCATGTAAGGCTAGCAAGACTGAGCCCCTAGGACATTCTGGAGAATGACAGTAGATTTTCTTCCAGGAAACAAGGAAAATTTTGTAAACAGCAAAAAGTACTTTTTGAGACTTTTTATAGGATGCCATTTACATTGATTTCGGTTTCCATTGTGTGTTCTGCCATTGTCAGTACATGAGTATCAAAGGAATTCTTTCTTTGGGGTTTCAAAGAGGAGCATTGCTATGGCTTGTCAGTGTGATCTCAACATTTTTTCTGCTTCTTCTAATTTTCCCACTGCTAGCAGAAAGAAAAATATGAAAGACCAAACTCCAGCAATTGTATTTGAGCACTTTTATAATTAAAAAAACAAAACAAAACAAAACAAATATATATATATATATATACGAATAGAAGTATTATAGAAGGCTACCTCAGAATGAGATTCTATAACTTACATCTGAACCAGAGAAGAATGTGCACTATGTTTCTTTCTCTCCTTCTTTCTTGATTTATACTTTAAAGTAATTATTGAAGTGCCAGGTTATGTAAAGTGGTTATGTTCTTCAACTCAAGTATAGGGAATCAGAAAAACAAAAGATTAAAAAAAGTGTCATTTTGGAAACATAGACTAGGGAAGGTTCTTGCATACTGGATCTGTAAAAGGATCAGCACATTTTCCCTAGCAGACCATCTTGCAAGCTCCAAAGAAAATGAGGGAATAAAAAAAAAAATACAAAAAAGCAGAACCAACTTGTGAGGAAAACTATTGTACAACTAAATACTCCTTTTAGGTTTTGTGTTTCTTAAGATAACTCTTAGCATCATTGATGTGCATTCCACTTTCTGTATTCTTATATATGCATTCTACAGTTAATTTAAATTGTGAGCATCTTTGTCTACATACATCGTACATTTCCAAGCTTAAAATTGGTTTCATCAACATAACCAATGCGGTGCTACTATTTACGTTTATATGTGTAGTTATGTCTAATTTTGTAATTAGTTGCAATGGAGAAAAAAAACCACAAAATATATAAAAATGGTTTATACAGAAGTTTAATTTAGCTCTTTTTTAAAAAATTATTTGAATGGTTAGACAGTGGAGAGGATGGCTGGGGTAAGGAGTGGCCCTCTAAGGAGATTTGCACTTTCTATATATACCTTTGTACTATGCACTGCCCTATTGATTCTACACCCAATAATGTTATAACTTGAACCCATCTGTAAGAAACTGCTATTAAAATCCACTTGTATGTATTTAAATGACACAGAACATGTAAAAAGGAAAAAAAAAGTTTGCAATTACTTAAAAAAGCAACTGTTTTTTTTCCCTTTTATTATCTTCCATTTTCCTTTTTTTTTTTCTTTTTTTTTTTCCTCTCTTTTTTTTTTCTTTTTTTTTTCTTTTCTTGGTGCCCTGATACTCCACAGATATCAGAAGGCTGCAGGTCTCATCATAACCATCCATTTTGTGGCTTTGCCATTCAAGCTTGGAGTGTCTTTACAAAGATAATAAAAACTTGTGTTCTTTGCTCTTGTTTTGGATGCATAGACTGAAAAATTTAAAAAAATTACCTTGTAAAATGGCTTGTTAAAAAAGATACAATTACCTCTAATTAGTAGTACGCGTAAATGTTTTACAGAATGAAAGGCGTGCTTTTTATTTTCTTACTTCGTTACATTGGTGGCAACAGAAAGTCTGTATGAAAATCAGTTCTTTGCTGACACAAGTTCCATTTGTTACAGATGAATTCTAATAAAATGTCAGTGTTATGCAGCCCTGGTCTTCTTTCTTAAGCAGTACTTTTGAAATCAAAACTTGTTTGCTCCCTCTTGGTGATATAGGAGTTTAATTGGAGCTACATAGCAGTCATTAATCTTCTTAACTAACTGCTGGACAGTAGAAAATGCATTCTTGGGTTAGCAAATATATATCATCTTCAGCAGCAAGTTTTGAGCCAGCATAGGCAAAGTCTTTGGCATAAATTCTCATTCGTCATGAATTTAATTGAAATTATCACACTTTACATGCCTCTGGAGTTCCCTTTTGTGCTTTAGAAATGTGTGATTACACTGAAAAAAATAGATTTCTGTCCATTTGAAGGTGCAAAATATTCATATATATGAGGCAAATCGTGACTTTTTAATTCCTGAACAGGTTCTGGGGTAAATTCAAAGTCATTTGTCAGTATTCAGTTACTGAAATTGTGGCAAATTGTCATGACTTTTGACTGATTTCTGTTATGTGCAGTGAAGGCAAACAAGGGTCTATGAGGCTGCTATCCAAATATGCTGAAAGTTTTTAAACACACTGGAAAAGTTTTAGATGAACATGCCAAGTGTATTGAGGCAAGCTACAAGGGGCATGGCATGGCAGGTCAGTCAAAGAAAACAGATCTTGCTTTGTCTGCTTGTTTTGAAAGACAGCAGGTTCTGTTTCCAAGATTACTTTGTAAGGGCATACAGTCTATTAGCAATTAGTATTAAATTAAGTACATGTTAATAAAGAATCCTCTGTGCTGAAAGGGTGTGCAAGACATTTCCATTAGGCTGATTTCTAAGAACATGTATTGTTCTTAGCCTAATTTCCACTTTAAGATGGTGATAACAGTGTAAATGTGAGGCCTTGGTATTCTTACAGAGGCTTATTAATGTTTTTCCACTTACTTTTGTGGATTTTACAATTACTGCATTGCAGGCTGCCTTTGGCTTGAAACTTTTTTGCGTAGTGTGTGCAAGGTGGTTTAGAGCTGTGTTATGTAAGGGTTTCTTTAACTATTTGAGTGGCTTTAGATGGTACCCTTTAATGTCAGCATTGACTTCCTTGGATTTTCTTGTTCTGTGCATCTAGCATGGACCAAAATAAAGTGTGAAAATGACTATTGACAAAAATATTTGGCTGTGTATGGCTTAATAACTTTTAAGTTAATGGGATTTTAACAAAAGTAGTTATAATTCATGCTTAACACAGAAAAAAAAGTCATGTACCACGAAATCATTACTGTTTAGAAATGCTGTTGAAATGTGAACTTAAAGCAAAGCAATAACTACAGACTTTCAAACAAAATAACATTTACATCTTTTCTACATTTTACAATCACTTGGACCCAATTCCCAGATTCCCAGAACCTTTGGTGTTCACTCATGCTAGTATCTCTCAAAATGAGTCAGTTCTGAGTCTAGGGCAAGAGGGGATTTCCATCTGTGATTTTACCCATTGCCTGCTTCTCCTGGTCTGTGTGAGCTTAGGCCAGAAGTGAGCTACTGGTAATGTGATAAACAAAGCACTGAAAAAGTACTGATAAGAAATGTATAGAAAAAAATTGTTAATTAAAGAGTGTCCAAAACAGTTCACTACCGAACAGATCAGTATCCAGTGATCCCCAAAGAACATTATAGCCATCACTGGTCAAGAAAGGAGCAGAAAAAATGTTCATAGAAATTGCTGAGTCCTTTTTACTTCCACTGCAAACATGGCCTTTATTTTTTTTCCTCTCAACCAGTTTTATAAGAAGAATAAACTTAAATGATTTTTCAGAGGCTTTGGAATTTTGAGGAAAATAACCAGCAAATTTGCTGATATGTAGGCCAATGTACGATGGATAAATCATTTCCTCTTCCATAAAACTTAACATAAAAAGGATGCATCTTACTTGTGGAGTTGCTGAATTCTATGAAATAGCCTTGAACTTTAAAACCTTGAAATATGAAAGTTTCAGATAATCAAACTTCAACAACAGCACTGGATCAAATTGGCAAAATATGTCCACAGAAGGTACGAAATGGTATCAATATCACTTGCATTGTCAAAGAATATCTTTAAAGCAGTTGCAGGTGTGAAATAGTGATTTTTTTTTATTATTCTTTCACTTTGCATGAGGAAATAAAACACTGATGGGGTATGAGGCTGTAGCAAATTTTCATTTTAAGACCTGTGGCAAAATTTAATTTTATTTTTATTTTATTTTGTTTATTTTCCTCCATTTTTATTTTTTCTTTTATTATATTTTTTGTTTGGTTTTTTGGAGTTTTTTTCAGGAGGGAATGTTAATGCTGTGCTACTGCAACTGTTTGGAAAGTTATTTGATTCAAAACCTAAAGGACTTGCGTTCTGTAGCTGTACTGATACTCAAAAGAATTTTCTCTATACATTGTCCTGTATTTTAAACAAGCTGGTTCTGTCCTCCAGTTCTGCTTATGGCGAGTACCATAGTAGGATGCAAATAATTACTAATTGCATTACTAATGCAATGAGTCAAGATGGGAGGAAACATCTGCTGACTTGCTTTCAGAGGAAAGCAGAATGATAACCTGCAAATGAGACATTGTAGTGAATAGAGATCATTTTGCATCTAGACTATAAATAGGATGATTTTGAACCCAAAATGCACTCAGCTTGCTTCTGTCAGCAGAAGTCTTTATTATTGTAGCAGGAACAAGCAAACAACTTTTCTTTGCCAATAAAGTAGTTCATTATATATTCAACAGCCTTATTGGACTTAGAATGTAAATCCTTAAAGTCAAAACTGTCTGGAAATGCCTTTCCTTCTGTCATACATAAAAATAAGAAAACAGAATATAAGATTTTCTTCATTGGAGGAAATTATTTGAAAATACATCAGGATTACTCTACTTCTGGTCCTCAAAAATCCAGTTTGTTCTTGAAATCTGGTAAGATCTCAAGGAGTTGTACGAGCCCAACTTTCTACTCCAGTAGGCATTTTACAAACAGTCAACAAGTTTTCATCCATACAGCAAAAGAAAACAAAACGTCATCTAGGGGCTCTGTGTGAGATTTCTGAGTTCACGAGGCACATCAGCGTCATCAATGACACTAAAGCCAAACCAACCAGGTTGTGCTACCACTGCAAGGAATCTAGTTCAGGCACTGTGGTAATTCAAATTAAGCACACCAAAACTGGCAAAAATAGTGACTAATGTTGACTACACATTGAACACAGATGTGGCAAAACAGCTGTATTTCAGGGACAACAATAAAACCACGTACTTCTTATCCATACGCATAAAATGTTTATCAAGACAACATCTTCTCAGTAATCCACACTTCTGAAGAATATTTTATCAACATTTCATATATTCACACCTTCTTTTTGAACTCCTTTTATTCCATTTTGTCTCTAAAAGTTTGCTACTCCATCTTCATCAATTGCTTATACTTGTTATTTGGCTGTTTCCCTTAGAACTGAGTCCCTGACGGTTTTAGAGAACTTGTACCCAATTTACAGCACTGTGCAGAAAACTAGAGTGATATACTGAGACCCAAACCTACATATCCAACCTAGAGGGAGAAGTGTATTTGGCTACCTTGTAGAATGTGGCTGCAGAATAGATCTTATATAGTGAATAGGCATCCAAGCAGCCTATCAGCATGGTAAAGTAGAGTTCTCTCTCAGATGAAGAAGAGGTAAAGTATGGACTCCTATTGGGCTCTAATATACATATGGGAAATAATATTCCAGATGGTATTTTGGGGTGGTTTGAGTTTAGTACATTGTGGTTTGATGGTTGTAGGGTTTGTTTTTGAAAGACAATATTCAAAAACAATACCAAAAAGAAGTGTTTATTTTTAGTGTAGTGGTTTGGGCTGGGATTGAGGGTTTTTTTCTTCATAGCAGCTCCTATGATGTAATGTTTTAGATTTGTGACCTAAACAGTGTTTATAACATACCAGCATTTTGCTTATGGCAGAGCAGTGTTCAGGGAGTTGAGGTCATTAATGCTCCAGCAGTGATTAACCCGGAGGGTACCCAAGAAGTTGAGAGAGAACACAGCTGGGACAGCTGACTAAAAGGAAAACCTATACCAAAACCTATACCAAATTCTGTCATGTTCATCAGTAAAAAAACAGGTTAAATTAGCAAGAAGAAGGGTAGATGTTCAGAGTTAGGCATTTGTCTTTCCAAGTAGCGAGTACATGTGATGCTTTGCTTTCCTGGAAAGGGCTAAACACATGCCTGCTGATGGGAAGCAGTGAATGAATTTCTTATTTCACTTTGCTTGCACATGCACCATCCAGTTTACATATTAAACTGTCTTTACCCCTCAGTACAACAGGGAGAGCATCAGAGGGGTAAAAGTGAGAAAAATGGTTTGAGATAAAGTGAGCAAATGGCTGTGTGGAGCCTAGCTACTACCTGGGGCCAACAACATCTGGTTACTGATTTTTATTGTCCTTTGTTACTTCCAAAGCTGACATCGACCAGAAATTTCAGCTGGTGTTCCTGGTGAGCCAATTGCAGAGAAGCTTTTTCTGCACACCCTATGCATAAGCAGGAGAAAGAACACGATGGTTAAGTTTATGAGTTACAAAATGGGAAACAGAATATTACTGTCTAAAAACTGTAGATAATAAAGTATGATGGATAAACACTGCAACAAACACTGCATAAATAATATCAACATTAATTGACTAAAAGTCAATTTTTGCAAATGGTATAGAAAAAGTACAAGTCTGCACACAAAACTCACAGATGAGGACATTGGAGCTTCAGTTAAAACCTTGCTGTTGCAAATGCTACTCACATGAAAGCACCACCAGCATTGGTCTGGCTAATTGCAGAATTCATCCAAAGTAGAAGGTCTCTTCAAAGAAGTGCAAGAGCTACTATCCTTCCTGCATGCTGCTTCTTAGGTCAAATGCATGTATAAATACATTTAAGATAAGAAGAATGCATTTCAAGGCTTTTTTTTTTTAGTAAGTTTAAAATTATTAATATTTATTTATTAAATATAAATTAATCATCTTTGAGTAAACAAAATCCTGTCTTCAAGAAAGATTTTTGTTTCCTATTTTGAGCTCCTTATTAATAGGATTTTAGCTAAGTAATATCACATAAGTATTATACCAAATGAAAGATGTTTGGTAAATATCTGATGTTTAGTAGTTTTTTAAGGATGTATTAAAAATCTGTGTATATTTATGTCTGACTCAATACATGTTCTCTTTACAATAATGGAAAATGAACACAGTCTCTGTGCGCAGGCAGGATTTTTTGTCTCTAAAAATTAACAGTACTCAAACTGAAATTATGGAGATTGACTGGAATTAGAAATGCTGTTAATTTATTCCTTAGAAGTGTTTTGTTACATTACTATTTCTTGACAATGTGTTCTGAGGACCCAGCTGGACATACTCCTTTGCCTGATTACAAAATTGATATTTTTAGACAAGTAAATAATATTTTGTGTGATTGTGGTAATTTCATAATTGCTAGGAGTAAATTCTGAAAGGGCTAAAAGAACTGCTGAAAGTTGCATTCTTTTGCATGTATACATGGTCTGTTCTACAGAAGATATTACAGAAAAAGTTTAGATTGGCTTTTGCATTACAGGCTTTTGGAAGTGTTTTATCAAATGGCATTAAAAGCTCATTCATGTTATTAAGAAACTTCTGCCTATAAGTAAATTTGCTCACAGAAGCATCATATAGTTAATTGCACACTTGGATTTTTATGTTGTTTTGTTTTGTTTTTTCAAAGTAAGAGAGGGAGATGTAATAAATTCTGTTGATGGCATCCACTCTAGGTAGTTGCTGGCATCACTCTAGTATGATTTATATTTTGACCTTGCCTTCCTTTTAATAGCTATAGGAGGGAGATTAATATCAATGTGCTTTGGCTATTTTGACAGAAATTTCTTTGAGCAAAGATTTTACTTGCCAATAAGCACACACCTTCATTGATCACTATAAAATAGCACTAAATTATTATTTCATGGAATGGTAGGGAATCAAATAACATAAATCAAGGATCAACAAGCTCAGACAAATCCTTAAAAAATGTAAAGGCAATGAAACTTATTGTTGACACAAACCTCACGAAGTTCTTCCCTCCTTCCTTCGTCAGTGTAGTAGGATATTAAAACTATTACTGGACCAAGTTATTTTATCAAAGGGAGGAGACAAGAAATATAAGCAACGAAAGAAAACCTTAGTATGACCACACCAAATGGACTAGAGGAGAAACAAAAACAAAAAAAAAAAATTTCAGCTTGGCACCAGTTAATTATTGGCTTTCAGAATCTGGGAGAAAGGGAAGCTGGGGAGAAAGCTGTGAACCAGATAACTTGATGATTTTATGGCAGTTCTTAGAATAAAGTGGTTTCAAAAAGTTGATGAAAGCTTTGTTCTTTGACCTGCAGGAATATACAATAAATCAAATAACTTCTTCTAAAAGGCATGCAAAATCTTCCAGCAGAGCGAAAGACGTAAAAAGAAGAACGGATGTTAGAACATTTCCCACAAAGCAGAAGCTGAGTGTTTTCTGATCTCTAAGTGATATACAATGACTGATGAATCACTTAGAGGTTCCCATGAGTCAGGAAAGTTGGAAGAAACTACTACTAAACCAAAAACCTTGACACAATCAGGTATATCTGTTCTCCATGGCAGAGCTAAAGAATCTCATAAACACAAGGCTTCACTAACTATAAAATTATAACAGGTTTCTCGGTCTCTTCTGTATTTTATATTTGTACCTCACAGTTCACAATGGCCCTTTCTCTAACAGTCCTATGATATACTGCAGTATTATTCATATATTGTGCCTGAAAACTGTGCAATATTGGCCTTTTTATGCACATATTTATTTGCCTACTTGGTATTTTAAGTCAACATTTAAATTTCTTCAATATTAAACTGTCATCTATTTTAGATGCTGTTGTACCTAATATCTAATACAGAAAAAGTGCAGGTCTAACTCAAACCAAGACTCCTACAGAGTAATTCTCAGAGGCTGTTCCCCTGCTCTTTTTTCCAGTTCTGTCCAATACTGTAGGTATGTTCAGAACAAATTTTAAAAAGTCAGCTACATCTTACAGTGGGAGATGGAGTGCAGATTTTGACAAGCAGCACAGATCCCCAGTGGCAAACTAATAAGTTCCTGAGTCTTCTGGGATAGCTGTCACTTATTTTTCCACCATTTTCTTTGCCCAAGTATAGGCAATGTTAATTATCAGTCCATTTCTTATCAGCAACCTAAGGGCCTTTCTAGCTAAGGGTAAAAAAGAGGGAAATCTACCTCAAGTTGTCAAATGAATTTTGGAAATTTCCTCTCAAAGCTTACGCAATTCTTGTATGAGCAGCTGTTCATCATTCAGGATATTCATGAAGCAACTTATCTGTGTTTGCACCCTTCTTGTAGACATGGTTAGCTTTACACTGTAAGTATCTGATTCATGGCTAAGGACTGCAGTGAGTGTCAGGGCACTCAAGAAATTGGGCAGTGGGTGCAAACTGAAACACAGAAGGTTTTCTCTGAACATCCGGAAACACTTCTTCACCATGAAAGTGACTGATCCCTATCACAGGTTGCCCAGAGAAAAAAGCCCTCTGGATACAGCCCTGGGCGACATGTTCTCGGTGATCCTCCGTGAGCAGTGGGGTTGGACCAGGTGACATCCACAGATCTCTTCCAACCGTAACCATTTATGTATGAGACATAAAATCCACATTTTACATATGAACTCGAAGTTCTCTAAGGCAAGGTTTCGTATCTCACACAATATCATTTTCCATTTTTGACTGTCACAAGTAAGAATCACAGAATCACAGGATACGCTGAGTTGAAAGGGACCCACAAGGATCATCGAGTCCAGCTCCTAGCCCTGTACGGGACCATTCCCAAGAGTTTCACCATGTGTCTGAGAGCATTGTCCAAGTGTTTCTTGAACTCTGTCAGTCTTGGTGCTGTGACCACTTCTATAGGGAACCTGTTCTAGTGCCCAATCACCCTCTGGGTGAAGAACCTTTTTCTAATACCCAACCTAAACCTCCCCGACACCAATTTCAGACCATTCCCTCAAGTCTGTCACTGGTCACTACAGAGAAGAGATCAGTTCCTGCCCCTCCTCTTCCACTCACAAGGAAGTTGTAGACTGCAAAGAGGCCTCCCCTCAGCCTCCTCTTCTCCAGGCTGAACACACCAAGTGACCTCAGCCGCTCCTCATACAGCTTCCCCTCAAGGCCCTTCACGATCTTTGTTGCCCTCCTTTGGATGCTCTCTAAGAGCACAATATCTTTCTTATATTCTGGTACCCAAACTGCATACAATATTCAAGGTGAGGCCACCCCAGTGCAGAGCAGAGCGGGACAATCCCCTCTCTCGACCGGCTGGTGATGCTTTGCCTGATGCCCCCCAGGACATGGTTGGCCCTCCTGGCTGCCAGGGCACTTCTGACTCATATTCAACTTGCCATTGATCAGGACCAATGAAGAATGTTTTATTTAACACATTTTTTTTCTCAGTAAATAAACTTTGACTAGCTTCACTCATACATACATGTATACATGTTTATCTACGGAAATATATACTTATTTCATATACGTGAACATCGTACAGTGGTTCTTAACATGTTTACTAGAAGATGCTTTAGGGTTTTTTAACTTTCCAGAAAATTTATGTCATTCATGTTTTTTCTCTTTGCGTACTTGATCTGTTTAAACAGAACTTTTTAGTGGCATCATTTTTCGCTACAACATTTACTTTATCCTTTCTCCTTGGTTCTGAAAGACGTTTTTACAAAGGAAAATCTGATATCTTTTCAAGCTCTTGACCAAATTTCATTTCTCAGAAGATGTTCCATTTTTCCTTATTAATTCAATTGGAAGTGAGGCTAGTGGAGCCAGATAACATTAAGCAGATTATATACTATCTTTACTCTTAACTCTGGGAATTAATCCAGTATTAACATTTCTATATGCATTTCTTGCACAAATGATTAATGTGTTTTTATAAATAAAACTGAAATAATTTTCCTAGTTTTCAACCTGTCATCTGTCCAGAATTTGCTATTCTACTTGCCACAATTCCTCATTAAAATTTTTTTCCAATGGGAGAAAAAGTATTATGATAGACAAAAATTATTTCTTGTCTCATTAATGTGAGGAAGTGGGGCATGCTTCAGCCTTGTCATTCCCTTTTGTGTTTCTATTTGTGTTCTCATAAGCTGTTTGCTTTCCAGAAAAATTAGTATTTTAGATGTGGTTTGTTCAGTGGCTCTTTGGCCATTGTCTGGCTTTGTGCCTGTTCAGATGAGAGAGAAAATTGAAAACAATTTCCTTTGAGGTGTATTTTTTGCATTAGTTGAAGACCCATAGGTTTTTGTATTTGCTTGAGTTAAAGCCATGTCCAGAGGCTAAAATCAAGACTAATGCAAGCTGAAGTCTTACACTACTTAATTAAAACATCTGTACTGTTTTCTTTCACTGAAAATGCTTCGGACAAACAAGTTCCCAGAGCAATGTGGATCTGGTGTTTTCCAGGTTTTGTGGGTGTAGCATTCCTTGCATGATCTTAATTTTGTGCACCAAATGTATACATTGTTTATGCTTGTTTTTAGTCTTTGTGTTTATTTTTTTCTTTAAAGGAAAGAAATAAATGTCTATCTCTCTTGTGGTTTCAGGGGAAGGAATAAAAGAACACACGAGCAGCTATTTCTAATGAGAGAGGAGGCTTGTTGCATGGGATGCCTGCATTAGAAAATCCTTCCCTCCATAAAGGCACGTTATGCTTAGACTTCTGTCACCAGGAGCTGAGAGTTGTCAAGTTCCAACTACTGAGTGGCAACCTTCAGCTTGGCCACAGCAGACTGCAACAGGGAAGGTGAAACGTAGCTAGCAAAAAAACCCCTCCACCCTAACCTCTAATTTTCTGTAATGGAAAAGAAGGATCAACATGATTAATTTTGCAAGTGTCCTTGCCCTAAACTGTACTGATCTGTGGAAGTGGATCCACTTCATGAGCCACTTAGATGACCCAAAGATTTCTATTTCTTTCCCCAGTGGAGTGTACCATAGGATAGGCTTTTGCCTTCCCCAAAATGTGGGAATCCAACAGAGCACAGACATGTAAATGGGGTATAAAGGAGGTTGACAGACCAACCTTACACCAATTTTTGAGAAAGTAAAGGGGCTAGTCATCCTGAGAAACTTTTCCTAACACATGAAGGACAAGAAAGTGGATGGGAGTAGTCAGCATGAATTTACAAAGGAGAAATGTCATTATCAAGGAGCTAAAAGGAAATGAGATTAGAATTAATAATTTGCTCTGCAAATACAGAGCAGCCCTTTTTAAATTTGAAGTTTTATATTTACAGTAAATGCACAAAACCTAACAGGAGAAACAAAGCAAAATACACAGAAGTTGCTTGCAAGTCTGAACTTCTATTCGCCAACAAAAGTTCTTGCTCACTCTGCTGCTTCTTTCTAGAGCCACAGAGTGTATGTATACTCAGACACTTTTAGCTACATCTTTCCAGGGTTCATGTTCTGTTTATATGCCTGTCCCACTTCATCTTCACATTAAGCTATTGATTCTTCAAAAAATTGTGTCAAAAATCTATTTTTACGGTTTGCATTTCTGCGTACTCACAACCACGTCCCTATGTTTTAGAAAGACACAGTCTCCTGGAGGAGTATACCGATGATCTTTCAAAAAAGAGACTGGTGTTACATCCGCTGAAAGTGGGACAGCATGCAACAGGCAGTCAGACAGAATAATTTGGGTGTCTGTGTCCAGGGTCTGGCAGTGGGGAACTGCAGGGGTGGCCTCTCTGACAAGAGTCCAAGGACTGCTCCATGCCAGACAGGGGCCATTCCAGGCTGATCTAAAGTGGACCCATAAAAGGCATAGCTAAGGCCGTCACCTTCATGATACAGGAAGTAGCACTTCTGTGAAAATGTGTTTAAGAAAGGGCAAAATACCAGCCATCAAAGTGAGGAGTGACAAAAATAATAACACAAAAATAATCAACCCTGTAAGAACCAATGTCAGTGAAGAAGAAGGGGAAGGAAGAGATCACAGCATCACAGAATATGCTGAATGGAAGAAATCCAACCCTTAGCTCTGCACAGGACCATCCCCAAGAGTCACATTATGTGCCTGAGAGTATGGTCCTCTCCAGGTGCCAAAGCAGAGATTCCACAGCAGCCCATGGAGAGAACCATGATGGAGCAGATATATACCTTGTAGCCCCTGGGGGGCTCCCCACTGGAGCAGGTAGATACTTCCAAAAGCAACTGCAGCCTGTGGGGAACTGATGTTGGAGCAGGAGAAATATGTGAGGAGAAAGGAGCTGTAGAGAAGAGCAGTTATATACCAATCCCAAATCTTCCATTCCTCATCTTCCTGGCTTCACTGGGTGGGAAGGAATTTCAAGCAGTTGGGAGTGAGGGAGTGAAGTTGAGCCTGGGTAAGAAAACCCAGGGGAAGAGTGGGGGGGGGGGGGGGGGGCGTTTGTTT
>JAWWLV010000100.1:43840073-43851756 GCA_035041135.1 Platyrinchus mystaceus
GGGGGGGGCAGTTGGTTTAATTTGTCTTTGTTTCTTACTACACAAAACTATTTTAATTAGCAATAAATTAAATTAATTTTCCACAGATTGAATTTGTTTTGCCTATGGTGGTAATTGGCAAGTTAACTCCCTGTATTTACCTTGCCTCATGAAGTTTTTCATCTTATATTCTCCCCCTGCCCTGTTGGAAAAGAAGCAGTGACAGAGCAGCTAGGTCAGTGCCTGTCAGCTGGCCAAGGCCAACCCACCACATAAGTTAAACAGAAATATTTGGGTTTTGCCACTCTTTTGAAAGTACATTATATCTTGTGCCATATATTTTGTAGCAAGCACAAAAAGGTGAGAACAACATGGTATGAAGAACAGTACTGCTATGAAGTACATCCCCTTTCCTTTCTTCCACAAGGCTGACTAATGTTAAGGTTTTTATTTAGGTTCATCAGTTGCAATCATCTGGGAAGTCTAGTTAACCTAAAGAAACACAAGAAGATGCTCAAAACTGATGAGAGCAGAAAATTTCAGAAATGCATTTTCATGCACTCCCTCGCAAAAAGTAATATCTGTTGGGCTGGGGCACTGCTGCGCTGCTCCATGGTGGGGACTGCAAATATCTGGAGGAAGACAAACTCAGAAGTGTGCCGACAGTAAGTGAATGAGAAACTATTCTTAAATGCCACTTAATGTGTGCCTGAAAGAAAGGGGATCTATATGGAATGGGGATGATCAATGTGGGAATGCCAGCACCTTGGTCCCTCAGTAGACAAGTCTTTACAGCTTGTAAAAGACAAGTTCCATGTATTTCTTCCACAACCCATATGCTGTATTGTAAAACTGTGGTGTGTTACAGTACAAATTAGTCTTTCATCACCCTCTTGCCACTTTATGCAGGGCACTGCTGAAGGCTTCTGTCAGTTCATTCATTAAGTATCCATATACACAGAATGCTATTCATGGGATCAATTCATTTAAGTAACTTAGTTGGCTAAAGCTGCGTGAAATGAATATTCAATTAAATCTGTTTTGGATCTCATTCAGATATTCAAATAAGCTAAACCTTTGGCTTGTTCATTTGTGAAATAAGCTCTTTTTATGTGGATGTAAAATAGCTTTTCACAATGGGTAAGCTCTGATCTCTGATCCACATATGTGTAACAACTAGGAGTAGCATAATCCAGGAATTGGAGAAGCTAGCAACAGTATCCGCACTGAACTGTTGCTCCATTGGGACTTTTCACTCTTCCGAAACCACATTAGGAAAGACATGCTTGTCTTCCATGTCTGTACTTGAAGATAATGAAAATGCAGCATTGAAACATGAAAGAGTAATTCCTAACACACCTGATCTTGAATTTCTTATCCAAAACTCTGAAATAGGGTCTGTAAACACAGACCAATATTTTTCAGCTTTTCAGGGAACTTTTCAATGCATGAATTTTTTTATAGCTGACTTCAGGCACTTCAAAACTTTTGAAGACACCAGCCTTTTTAAAATCAGATCCTTCCAGGCTTCTTTAACTAACCTTTAATAAATTCTTAGCCTAAGCTGGAGATTCACATAACCATCAGTATAATGTTAGCTACACAGACTGAAAAAAAGTATGTGATGTTTTGGCCTGATACTGATTCTGGATAAATATGACCAAATAGGAAGGACATCTCCTGACTGAAATGGCATGACTGAGAGTCTACATGTATGGCAAGTATGGAAAGAGTTTTTTAGTCTGTGAGTTGTACCTGGTACAGTGTTCAAAGATACAAAGGACAAAAAGGAAGTAGACAAAGGAGCAAACAACATAACATGTGAATTTGTGAACATTATCCACATCTTCCTTCCTACGGAATTCCACAGAATTTCACTATGTTAACTGCATTTCTGCCTGGCTGAGTTGGGTATTACAGCCATGCTTAGAATTTTTCTGTTCTTGAAAAAAAAGTGATTTTAGCTTTGTTTGTTTGAAAAATATCCATATTACTTATTGTCCTGAAACATCTGGTGAGTCAGATCTCAGATTTTTGCTCTGTGGAACTGAGTATACTTATAGTCTTCTTTGAAGGTACTTTTGACGCAGATATTTATAATATCACAAATGCTTTTTTCTCTCATAAGAGAAAAAAGAAAGTGATAAACTCACCACCCAAAGATATTGACAATTATAAAATATGGGCCAGAAATGAACAGGGTTTTTCTCAGCTTACCAAGATCATTGATCTGATTATATAGTTTAACTTCTCTGTTCTATTAATACCTCCCTATTAAATAGATTTAGAGCTGCCAACTCATAGGCAACTACCTCCTAGACCCTCAAACCTTATAGGCAATTTCAAGATCTAATAATGGAAGAATATATTTATTTTCTCTTGCATTTGCAATTTTCTGCCATATGAACTAATAATAATTTGCAATTTCTTTCACCAAGGGGAGCCTATTACCCCAGGAAAAATGATCATTCATGCTTCAAATATGTGATCTGATTCCTTTTTGGATTAACAACTTACCTATTGCAACAAACATGAATCCAAAGTAAAGTAATGAATCTAAGTTATTAGCAAGTTAAATAAATTCCAAAAATAACAAGTAAGACTTGTCAATTCTTGTGGCATGGCCTGTATGACCAATGTTGAATTAAAACAGGAGATATTAAAGATAGATATATTGCTTCATAACATCAGAAGCAAAAAGTCTTAAAATAAAAATATTAATTAAAATGAGATTATAAAAGAATACTTTCTTCGAAGTAAAAATGGAAGTCCAATCAGATATCACATAGTAGTTCTAGATCTTTGTTTCACCTTAGGTTTTCCACAGAATGGATCTCTCAAGAACATCTGTCTCTTGAAGTTGTTCATTTATAACTTGAGAGTTATGTGTCTGAGCACACATTGCATTATTGGTTTGCACAGTTTTTTGTCCCATCTGTCACATCCTGGTCAGGAATCAAGACATTCTTCAGCCTGTTTCCCCAAAGGAAACTGTTCTGCTGGATGCTCACTGCACATATAGCAGAGCATACTGTGCACTTCCCACACAGCTTGAGCTCCTCACAAAAGCCACTGTGATCACTTCTATAACAACATCCACCACTCTGGTACAGTGGGTGCTCAGCGTTACAAAAGAGTGTGTCTGCTTCCTTGGGTGCTTATGCAGTTCAAACTCATAGCCTCTCACCACCCTTCAAGCTTCTCTCCACCTAGCTTAAGAAAACAGGACTAACTGCTAAGGGCAATTAGAGTGGGAATACAGTGTCACTGTCCCTGTGTAGTGGACATTACATATAATAGTTTTGTCCATAGCCAGAAAATTGTATGGGACCCTGAGCAGGGGAAAAGTAAGAATATACCAAGTGATTTGTCTTGGGTTTTTACTGTTTCAAAAGCTCTCTTGAATCTAGATTTTGATATGCTGGCTATTTCTGGAAATAAATCTTCCTGCAAAACTCAATATTTTCCATCCCAAGAAGGGAGGCTAAGATTTAAATTCACAGTTACGTATTTATATGCTTATCTGATATGACGCACTGATATTTCTGATGTCCAGTCACTGCTAACTTGCAAAGGATGTAGGCTATAAATTGAGCAATGGGGGTAAAATGTTCAGTTCTGGAAATAGAAGGGGTAGGAAAATGACCAGAAGGAACAGACCAAATATTGATAGCATTTAACCCAACCGAAATTTTGACTCTAACAACAAAAATGATTCCTTATCTCATGTTACACCAGAAGGATATTCAGCATTGTAAGAAGTATTTCTCTTACTTCTTCTTTGAAGCAATTCCTTTTTTTTTTTTTTTTAAATTTGAGGCTAGTTTCTACCGCAGCCAGAAATCAGTTCCTATGCTTATGTACCAGAAACCAACTTTTTAGATTATACCAGCTGAGTCATTAACTTAAGAAGATCTGTGCCAAATGGTTTGTTTTGGTTTGGTTTTCCCTCTTTGTTTTGGGGTTTTGGTTTTTGGTTTTATTTTGATAGGGGCTTTTTGGTTTTGGGTTTTTTTAATTATTATTATTTTTAATTTTTGGTTTTGGTTAGGTTTTGCTTAGGTTTTGGTTTTGTTGAGGAGGGGATTTTTGTTAGAAGGGAAACTTATTCCCCAATTTAATCTTTCTTCCTAGTTTATTCTGTCTTAAAGCAAGAACTATGTACATTTATGTCCCATGGCAACAGCTAGAGTTTGCGGAGAACCTTGTTCTTCTGACAATAGAGAAAAAGCAGAGAAGAAAGCTATAGAAGCTAAGTAGATAAAATTAATAAAAAATCATTCTGAAAATCAACTGGGTATAAAGCAAATGCAGCAGGAGAAGAGGTTGTTTTAGTGGGGAAGGAGGATTAATTTGGCAAATCTGTAATACAGCATTTTCTTTATGCGCTCTAAATAAGCATAATCTTTGGTTTCATTAATTAATCTTGATGATTTATGCAGTTAAAAAATTCTAAAATCAGAATAAATGCAGTAAAAAAAATTTTTTGTTTTATGGAATTGCTTTTAACAGGTAAAAACTGAAGAAGAAGGGGAGCCACAGTTCTGCCACCTGTTTGATTTTCTACTGGTTTAATTTTAAGCAATGCTAGTGACTAGTGTATCTGAAGGTCTGGATCATTACACATTCAGCCTCCCAATCCAAACCTTTCACATGAAAGGTTGCTCCCATTTTGAAAACTACATGAAGAAATACTCATTGTATTGAATACAGAGATTTGCTCTTGGGTTTTATATATATGAACACATCATTTTTGTCAGCCCCTGTCAGACACAGTGACTGATTGGGAGTTCTTCTTGTGCCAGATTTACATCAATTCACAGCCAAATAATGGTTAAGTGTTTAATGCGACTGACAGTAATTCAGAATACCTAGAAAAGATAAATAAGTATCTCAAAGCCAGCAACCAGGACATATGTATTTCTGTGTAATTCAAAAAAATAAGCAATCCTGCTTAACCATCCTGGGACATTTGGGATCATCAGAGGAAGTCCAAAAGAACAGGGCAGTGCCACCTTTCATTGTGATCCCTAATCTAACATGATAACATTAGATAACAGATAACTTATCTAATGTGGGGACACAGGACTCGTGTCCTACTAAGACAACCTCATTTGATTCATTGCACTCAGAACTTTTAGTTCAGCTCTGTGCATGATGTCTGCATTTCCACAGCTGAAAAACTATTCTATTTTTCCCAGCATCTATCTACAAAAACCAAATTCAAAATAAAAAAACCTTTATATGTCTGTGTGCACTGTCAACAGATTATAAGATTGTAAGGAAAGGCACCTTATCTTAGCCTCTTTGGTTTCAATATTTTCTTTGAAAGAAACTAAACTACCTATGGCAATGATTTTAGAAACACTTCCATTTCATACTGAGCTGTGAAGAGTGTTACTTTCACACAATTTGGGTTCAAGGAAGGTATGGTGGGTTTCTATGCCTAGGTTTTGGTAATGGGGGGCTACAGGGGTAGCTTCTGTTAGAAGCTGCTAGGAGCTTTCACTGTGTTTGGTGGAGCCAATGCCAGCCAACTCCAGGATAGGCTTCCTGCCACTGGCCAAGGCCAAGCCAATCAGGAGTGATAGTAACAACTCTGTGATAACATATTCAAGAACAGAAAGTTACTGCACAGAGAAAATTCCATCCAGGGAAGAGTGGAGTGAGATCATGTGAACAGCAATGCAGACACCAAGGTCAATGCAGAAAGAGAGGGGAGGAGATGCTCCAGGTGCTGGAGCTGAGGCTCTGCAGCCCGTGGTGCAGCCCATGGTGGAGCAGCTGTGCCCGTGCAGCCCATGGAGAACCACTGGGGTGCAGAGACCCACCTGCAGCCCATGGAGGAGACCCACACCAGAGTGGGTGGATGCATGAAGGAGGCTGTGACCCTGTGGGAGGCCCAAGATAGAGCAGGGTCCTGCCACAGACCTGCAGCCTGTGGACAGGGAAGCCCACACTGGAGCAGGTTTTTCCCAGGTAGGACTTGTGGCCCCTGTAGGGGGATCCACACAGATACAGCTCATTCATGAAGGACTGCACCCCATGGAGGAGTGACCCACAGGACAGCAGTTTCATGAAGAACTCTTGCCTGTGGGATGGGCTCAAGCCTGAGAGGTCTGTGAAGGACTGTCTCCTGTGGGAGGGACGCCCCCACGGGAGCAGCAGAAGGACTCCTCTCCCTCAGCTGCGGCAGAAACAACTGACCATAAGCCCCATTCCATGTTTCCCTGCACCACTGGGGGCGGCGGGGGAGGAGGGAAAACATGGAAGGAAGGAGAGGTGGAGGGAAGGTGTTTTTAAGATTATTTTAAGATTGTAGCTGAACGGCAGGAGAAGGACACCTGCCAGCCCTATGTGGCCACTCAGCATCTATCTGCAGGAACAATGGTATCTCCTAGGCTTTCCAAGGAGCAAGGCTTTTCCAAATAGGAACCTTCTATAGAGTATTATGCTTCAGCTCCTGGATAAAAACTGTTTTAGATATTATGTGTTATCACCTCAGCTGGATTTTAATGCTGATCTGGAAGGGAAAATCTGATGGCCTAAACAACCCATTTGCTAGTTCTTATTGTTAAAATGTCACCACAACTCTTTATAGAATTAAAATATATCAAAGTAAATACTTTTCTGGATTTGTATTAAATACCCAAGTGCAATAAGCCACTTTATGGGCCAGTGAACTGGAAAATGAAATTATTGTATTAATGTGACTTCTTACTTATGATAGGAATGCAGTGTCATAAAAATGACAGCATATTGGCTTTATTTTCACACCTGAAAATAAAACCAAAACAAGAAAAAGTCTTCTGAAGTAGAGTAAAAAGACATTGTTAGACATTTTTCCCCACGTCTGACACTTTGTATTTAGGGTCTGGAGAGGAACGGTTTTATGATTGATTAAAACAGCCTTTAAGGGGAGTCTTTGAAGAGAAAACATGTGCAGACCCAACAGCAGGATTATTTGTTTGTAAGTGGTCACCATCATTTCCCCAGCCTTCCTGGCCTCCAGGGCTCCTCATGGTATACCTGAACCTACTCCCCCAGCCTCAAGTCTCTTGTGTCATGCTCCCAATTCCCTGTGCCTACTACAGATGTACATTCCTTGAAAGGGGAAGGACCCAAACTCCTTCCCTGCAAAGCTCCTTTTCAGCCAGGTGGCCTCACAGCTCAACCAGGGACTGGGGTTATTGATTTGTCTTCCCTTTGTTGAACATATTGTTCTCTGCCCAACTGTCCAGCCTGTCGCAAATGCTCCAAATGGAAGCACAGTCATGTGGTATATGAGCAGCTTTTCCCAGTTCTGTATCATTTGAAAACTCTCGGAGAGTGCACTCTGTTCCATCATCCAGGTCATCAATGAAAATATTAAACAGTAATAAAAAATATTGCTTTACTAACCCTATCTCTTTTTATGACGAGGTGACCTGCCTAGTGGATGAGAGAAAAGCTGTGAGTGTTTCTACCTGGACTTCAATAAAGGCTTTGATACTTTATCCCACAGCACTCTTCTGGAGAAGCTGGCAGCTTCACCTCACTAATAAGCTAACAGGTTGCATAAGCATTTGTAAATCCATGCTGGCTAATCCTGATCACCTGCTTTTCTTTCATGTGTTTGGAAATGCTTTCCAGAAGAGACTGAGATAAGACACATTGAGCTGTGTTCTCTGGATATTCCCTTGGCCTTCTTGAATATAGGCATGCCCTTTGCTGTCTTCCAGTCTTCTGTAATCTCTCCCAGTTGCTGTGACTGTTCAAAGATAATCAAGAGTGGCCTCACAGTGACACCAGCCCATTCCCTCAGCACTTGTGAATGCCAAATGACAGAGTCCATGGATTTGTGTATGTCATGTGTTCAAGTGCTCTGTAACCTGGTCCTAATGCACTGAGGGTAAGTCTTCCTTGTTCCAGACTTTCCTTCTAGTGTCTGAGTCTTGCATTTCTTGATGGCCAGTTTTACTGGTAAAGACTCAGGAAAAGAAGGCACTGAGTACCTTGACTTCTTCCTTGTAATTTCTCATCAATTCCCCTGCTGCTTTCAGCAATAGTCTCTTATTTTCCTGAGTCTTCCTTTTCCTCTTCATACACATGTAAAACATTTCTTGCTGCCCTTCAAGTCCCTTGACAGATTCAATGCCAGCTGGCTAGAAAGGTCAAGGAAGCCTTTCTAACCCTATCACTTAAATATCAGATAGCAACTTCTCCTGGGTCATGTCTCCCTGATTTCAGACCTTGTGCAATTCCTTTTTATGTTTGAGTTCAGTTAGGAGCTTTTTGCTTATGGAGGCATGATTCTTCCCTCCATTTCTTGATTTACTAGTTGTTGGGAGCTTGGAGGGGATTACCCTTGATTATCACAGAATCAAACAGAATCACAGAATATGCTCAGTTGAAAGGGACCCACAAAGATCATTGAGTCCAGCTCTTAGCCCTGTACGGGACCATTCCTAAGAGTCACACCATGTGCCTGAGAGCATTGTCCAAGTGTTTCTTGAACTCTGTCAGTCTTGGTGCTGTGACCACTTCTATAGGGAACCTGTTCCAGTGTCCAATCACCCTCTGGGTGAAAAACCTTTTTTCTAAACCTTCCCTGATACAACTTCAGACCATTTCCTCAAGTCTGTCACTGGTCACCACAGAGAAGAGATCAGTTCCTGCCCCTCCTCTTCCACTCACAAGGAAGTTGTAGACTGCAAAGAGGCCTCCCCTCAGCCTCCTCTTCTCCAGGCTGAACACACCAAGTGACCTCAGCCGCTCCTCATACAGCTCCCCCTCAAGGCCCTTCACGATCTTTGTTGCCCTCCTTTGGACGCTCTCTAAGAGCTCAATATCTTTCTTATATTGTGGTGCCCAAACTGCATACAATATTTAAGGTGAGGCCACCCCAGTGCAGAGCAGAGCAGGACAATCCCCTCCCTGGACTGGCTGGTGATGCTTTGCCTGATGCCCCACAGGACACAATTGGTGCTGGCAGGGCACTGCTGATTCATATTCAACTTGCCACTGACCAGGCCCCCCAAGGCCCTGTCTGTGGCACTGCTTTCCAGCATCTCATTCACCAGTCTGTCCATACTTCCAGGGTTCCTCCATCCCAGGTGCAGAATCTGGCACTTTCCCCTGTTGGACTTCATACCGTTGGTGATTGCTCAGTCCTCTAATTTGTCAGGGTCTCTCTGCAGGGCCTCCTTGTCTTTGAGGGAGTCAACAGCTCCTCTGAGTTTTGTGTCATCTGCAGACTTGTGTAGTATCCCTCCCAGTCCTGCATCCACGTCCTTTATGAAGATGTTGAAGACCACTGAGGAAACCCCCTTGTGACAGGTTGCCAGTCTGATGTCACCCCGTTCACTACTGATCATTCTCACAGTCATGGTCCTCCAGCTCAGGGTGCTGAGACCCCCTTGGTCCATCATCCATGTTGAAGACAGAGATACCTCTGCCTTGTCTCTGTCCCTGTTTGTGAGGTGACCATCTTATCCTGTAAGAGGCCAATGTTATTTTTATACTGTCTATTGCCATTAATGTATTTGAAAAACTCTTTTTATTGTCTCCCCCTATTTCTGGCCGGCTTCAACTCCAATTGAGCTTTGGTTGCACTCCCTACAGTGGCAAGCAGCATTTCTGTATTCTTCCCATGTTGCTTGACTTCGCTTTCAATGGGCATACACCTTCCTTTTTTGCCTTATTACCAGAAGATTCCTGTTCAGCCAAGCTGGCCTTCTGCCTCACTTACTTAAATGTCAACAAGGTCTCCTAGACCTGCCCTTCTTTCCAGATCTACATCCCATGAATTTTTCCTGGCTGAAAAATTTGGTCTTCTGAGATCTAGGGTTGTGCCTTACTACATTTTTTTTTATTTATTTATTTTTTTTTGTTCTGAACTCTACTACATCATCCTTGCTGTAGCCAAAGCTCATACTGTCTTTCATGTCTCTGACCAGTTCCTCCTTGTTCTGGGTCTAGCCATGCATTTCTCCTTGTAGGCTACTCTGTAATCTGCTTTCCATTCAGTGAGTACTGTGAGGTATCAACTCAAAAAGTCAGTCCCAGACATATCCTCTCACTACTAAGTGCCCTAATTACTAAGACACATGATTTTCTACTCAACTTCATGCAGGCAAGAGGAGTAGCAAGGCAGTCATTCACTTCCGCTCTAACACAGTTTTCATTTAGGCAGAATCTTTTTGAGACAAAAGAGACCATGTAAAACCCTTCAGAATGAAGGAGATCTTGAAACATCTGTGCTGCTTTCTAAGACTTTTCTGATGGTCTAGCCTATGTGCTGGATATAGGCAAACTGCTCATATTAAACTGCATGTGGCCCAAATGGAGCTTCTGCCTTGAAACTATCTCATATTCCTGATACCAGGATCCCAGAATATCCAGAACCCTTGCCGTGGGAAGAAGTAAGTTAACAGGTGCTTCCAAGTCCAACAATGTGTTTGTTTTCATTCAGTCCAAAAGAAAGTCACATTCACCTCCTTAGTAGCCATCTAGCACTCTACTTTCCTGAACAGTGTTTGGCACATGTGCAATAAATTAGTCTACAGAGTCTGACAGTCTGGTATTATTATTAGTCTAACATGAAATGGGGAGTACCCTGACCACTTTCCCTGATTACATGTATGAATAAAAGTGGCCTGGTCTTAACTTTCTTCACTTAATGATTTTGAGCAAATCCTGAGCATACCTGTCTGGACCCTTAAGATCATAGGAGAGGTAAAAAGCACCTTTCTGTCCACATAGTCAATCAAGAACAGGCTAAATGAATGCTGACACCTGAAATCAGGTTCCAGGTCCTCCAAGAATCACCTGGAGCATTTTAAACATCTGTGGGAATAAACAGTACTGGAGAGAAGATAGAGATCACTCCCTCAAAATTCAGATAATATTGGTCTTTTTCTTAGTTGTTATCTTTTAGTTTAATACCTAGAAATACAAGTTTACCAAAGACATGAGTAAAGTTTGGGTTCAGTTCTCTGCTGAGAGGTCTTTTCTGATGTCAGCAGAGGTGCCTCTAACTTACAGCAGAGAAATAAGTTCATTACGTATAACAAGTCACTGAAATCACTATGAATATATCATTTGACACATTTATTCCTACTTGTGAATTATCTATGGACCAGTTCAGAAATTTTATAATACCAATGTTATTTTAGCCATCTACTTGTAGCTTACTATGTAAGCTAAGTTCATGAGTATTTTTGCATGCTGTTCACCACTGTCATGGGTTTACTCTGGGCCAATTTTCTCTCACCCTCCACACAACTGCTATAAGTTGAGAGAAGGTTTATGCAGACAAAAAGAGATCTGATGTGGGGGGAATAATATTAGGATTTATTACTAGTAAGATAAAAACTAAAGAACTATATATACAACAATTCTAAGTAGGCAAAAGTGCTATGTATTTACAGAAGTAACCCTCCCCCCTTGTATCAGTTTAGGAGAAGAAGCAGTCTCTTTTCCATTTCCAGAGTTACAGGTCTTCTAAATAATTTTGCAGCACTTGGAAGTTTTTCTTCTATTATCTCTAGGACAACAGCTCTGATTCATCGCAGCTGGAACTGTCTTTGTCTCTCTCTTCTGTGTCAACCTCAGGGCTGTGCCTACCCCCTCCTGGGCTAAGACCAGAGGCTGTTGGTTACCCAGGCCCTGTGGGATCCTACCTGGACTGCAAGGAGACACTTGCCTTACCATAGTCTTCCCA
>JAWWLV010000100.1:43860733-43876231 GCA_035041135.1 Platyrinchus mystaceus
AAGGAAAGAGGGCAAAAGCCTCTCCTCCTTTCTTTTTATACCCCGGCTTACGTAAAAATGGTAGGGAATATTGGGTAGATCTGATCACTTCCTTGGCTACAAACTGGTCACCAAGGAAGGCCCAGACCAAACTACCACAACTTGCTCCAGAAATTGTATCAGAGGTGAACTATACTGATGCAGTGCTTAATACTACAGTTTGATCAAATCTGGTCTATTTGTTTAAGTCAGGTTTAGTAAGAGATTTAATGACCAAGATGGTCTTAAGAAAAAAAATCTCTTAAGAACTAAATTCATATTAACAAAAAACTTCTTATAGCAGGCAGGATTATGATTAGCTAAATCTAAATTAAAACCTGTAGCCCCTTTTCCTACTAGTACCAATGTTTTTAATTTCTTTCTTAGAAAGGATTATGTAAGATATCAGATAAAATTAGATTAGACACATTTCTCCTGCACATAGATATAAGAAGATAATAACTTCAGTAAAAATCATCTTCAACATAAAAATCTTTTGGAACACAGCGCAGCTCAAGAGTGGTGAGGGCTCCTCATGGTACAGACTGGAATCTGGGACATGTAAGAGGCAGGGCATGCAGCGGCACTGGGACTTGTAAATAGCTTGCAGAGCTCTTTAAATGCTGTAGGTTTCCAACATGGACACCTTTCTAACCATGAGCCAGCAGTGCATGCTTAGGGCAAAAAATATAAATAGTATCCCAAGCTATGTTAAAAAGGGCATTACCAGCATATCAATAGAGTTCTCTGCTCAACACTGATGAGACCATATCTGGAGTACTGTGTCTAGTGTTGGCTCTCAAGTTTAAGTAAGATACAGACTTCATGGATCAAATCCAGCTCAGGGCCACAAAGATGGTGAAAGGACTGGAGCACATGTCATGTGTAAAGGTTCCTGAGAGTGTTTAGCTTGGAGAAAAGGTTCAAGGTGGGTGTTATTACTGTATACAAATACCTGGCAGGAGACAATGGAGAATACAGAACAAGGCTTTTTTCAGTGTTCCCTGGTCAGAGAACAAGACACATTGAGCACAAATCAAAAACCAATAAATTCAATGTCAACACAAGGAAACCCTTTTTACTGAGAAGTTGTCTGTGTCTTCGGGCACATTGAAAATTTAACTGGACACAGTTCTGGATAACATGCTCTAGGTGACCTTAATTGAGCAGGAGGATTAGAATAGATGATTTCCAGAGATCCATTCCAACCTAAACGATTCTATGAAGCCAAAATTTTAGTGGTAATTCTGGAGAGAAAATCATCACCTCATCATGCTGTTTTAAATCAGATGACTGTCCAAATTAACAATTCCTATTGGTTGAACCAGTCCAATCACTACTATCTGACTGGTACAAATTGCAGCATAAATTTAGAGAAAGGGAATGTAATGGAAGCATTCATCAGTATTTACTTTTATGGAAACACTGTGCCTTCCACGTATATGATGAAGTACACACATAAAGCTTTGTTTAAGGCTAATACAACCCTAGCCTAATATGCTGGATTAACTTTTAGTTTTTCAATTATCTTCCTCCACTCCAGACCCTCAAGAAATATAGTAGCTGCAGAAATTTATCTCCTCCATGGTTGTAACCATAGCAACCCAAACAGTTCATTTTCTGTCTCAAATAATGTGCACAACTGTCTGACTAACAATTCAGTGAAGACATTGACAAATGATCTCAGTATTCAGGCAGACATTTAAAATATGCAGATATTTGTCTGCATTTTAATATGGCCAACGAATACTCAAATGACAAAATGTGCAATTCTCAAGTGATATGAAAGAAAACTTTTCCCCAAGGACACTTCTCATTAAAGGTTTCAAAAGAGGGATAAATGTATTCAGTGAGATAGATTCTCTTCTAGAGATCAGAGATATTTTGTTAATATGTTAGAACTTGTTTTCTACACATTGTTTTTTCTTTATTAGCTAATGAGCAAGGGAAGAAAAGTAAAAAGGTCTTCTCCCTCCCTGCTTTCAGTCCCCCCACCACCCCACACATCACGCCCAGATAAATGAATATTCAAGAAAAAAAGAGAGGCTTTTGAAAGACTCAGCAGAACTTAATTACGCTGGAAAAGGCAGCATGTGGTCCACTGGCATTATCATTAATCTGATACGAAAGCAAGAGAAGTCAGCCTCTTTGCATGTTAAATATTGACCTTCCTGGTGAGAATTAGCATGTGACTCTCCCAGAGGAACTGCATGTCAGCGAGAAGCTGAGCACATTTTCACAATGAGGTTGGTTACACAGAAAAATAGATATACCAGAGAAGCTGCAGAATTGCCCATTGCTGGAAATACCAAACAAGCAGTTTAATGTAACTTTGAAGTTGTCTCTGTCGTGAATGGGATTTGGATCAGATAACCTCAAGAGATCCCTTTCAACCCAAATTAGATTCCAAGTCCATTGCTTCAGTTCACATAAATCTTATGAAATAGTTCACAAATGAATAAGCTTTCAGTCTCTGTTCATACATAGTGGATTCTCACTAGAGAGACAAAGGTGAAAGACCCCTTGTTTCATAGCTAATCCATCTCCAGCATTTTCCAGGACCATGAGATCAGTATTTGCTTTTAAAATAGCATTGCACTTCAAAAACACATTACCTCATTTATAATGCTTCATATTCTTCTGATGGTTCATTTGTTGCAGGGAATGCAGAGCACTGTCAACATTTTACACGTGTAGCTACCCTTCAACATTGGTCTTGATTGCAGATGCAAGGTTGAAAGTATCATTAAATGTGCAGCAAACTTCTCCACCAATGGAATCCAGCTGTGAGCCCCTCTTTCCTGGGTTCTCA
Source organism: Platyrinchus mystaceus (assembly GCA_035041135.1). Lineage (NCBI taxonomy): Eukaryota > Metazoa > Chordata > Aves > Passeriformes > Tyrannidae > Platyrinchus > Platyrinchus mystaceus. The sequence goes on from JAWWLV010000100.1 coordinate 43,863,564, forward strand.
CCTGGTTTTCTGTCAAAACTAAGAAGGATTGTCATGTGGGGATGAATTTTTCTTATTTTATTTCTTTCCTGTTGTATCACTTGCATAACAGCATATACCATTCAAGTGGAATTTAAACAGGGACTTCAGCAAGTTGACAAACAACACGTTCATGAGGATAAGGGCTATTTTAACACTGACTGTCAAAGAAATGTGCCCAACAGCTTTACTCATGCTAAAAAAATAAAGAAAGAAGCCACACAAGGGGAAAAAAACCAAACCAAACCAAACCAAACCAAATGCTAAAGCCAAAAACCCCCAAACCAAACAAACAAACACAAAAACACCTCCTGAAAACTCATGTATAATTTGCCCTCCTCCCCCAGGAAACCTTAGTTTGTAATTCTAGAAGTTTTGTTTGCAAAGTTAAAACTGACCAAACTGAGCAAACTGATCAAACAAGCAAACAAACAAACAAAAATAAACATAAAAAAGGAACCTAAACCAACCATTTGCATACTTTCTACAGGAAAAGCAATGAGGTCCACACACGCTAAGTATGTTCTTGGTTTAGTGAAAGAGCATATCAAGTCCACCATAAAAGAGCTGGTCTTGAATAGATTAAGCAACCATCCTAAACACTGAAATAAAATAGCTGTGGGCTTCAGAAGGTGTTCCAATTTCAGCATGATCACAGTTAGAAAAAAATTGAACCTCTTACAATCCTGTCTTTAATTTTGACAGTAATTCTTCAGCAATGGTTCCCGTCTCAATTTTCCTTAGTCTGTGGATCAATTCAAGGTTTCTTGTTTTGATCTTTTTCCTCACAAGAACTGAAACCTCAGAGAAGCATCTGAAAAGGTACCTATACACTGATTTATAAGTGGCAAAAAAACCAGATTCTAAAAATGAAACAGTTGGCAATTTTGAATACACTAAATGTTGCTAAGAAGGATGCAGACATATCTACTCTGGCTGCAAGAATTATGGACAGGAAGCTTTTTTGAGTGAGAGCTATTCAGACAAACATCACAAATTCCCTGAGCACCAGGAGATGGAATATATATCATTCATCTCCTGGACAACACCTCACTCACTGAGTTAGAAATGTGGCCCTGATATATCTGTGCCCTTGCCCTTGCCCTTGCCTTTACCTTTGTCCTTGCCTCAGTGTTTCTGAAGACACCTGTATTTTTGAATATGGGTATGCACATAGGTGTACCTGGATTTTTGCAGTTCAAGAATGTAAATAAGGCTTCTGTGCCCTGTTGAACAGTCTCTAGCCTTGCTACTTTTGTCCTTCTCCCTCAGACATAAATATGCCACTGGAAATAAATATGCCAGTTTCAAAAATGCTAAGTATATCTGCCATGTCAGAAAAGTTAATCTAGGTAAACTAAACAAATGAAGAGCTACATACAGAGAAGGTATATCAAGCAGTGGCAACTGATGAAGTGCTTTTTAGGGTGATTGTGTAAAACAGGAAATGAGAGAAAATGAAGTCAGATTATAGGAAACAGTGCTGCATCTATCACCCAACACTACCAGTGAAGTAAATCATTTCACACTGAAGAGGTATTGTAAGCTCCCTTTTCCTTTTCTAACCAATTTTTCATTGCCATCCATCACTTTTCTTTTTTTTTTTTCCCATTACTATGGAGGGGAGGAATCACATCACTAACCAGAGGTCAGAAAGCCAAGAGGACATTCATTTAATCTTGGAGTTCTGTGTGCCTCAGAGAAATACTTAACCTGATGGGAAAACTAGAATAGGTTATCAGTATAGAGGACCTGCTATAGGAAAGACACAAGTAAATTGTTCGTAGGGAACATATTCTCCTTACTTTTACAGAGAGAAATACAGGTTTGGCTTGGAGGTCATGGGTGCTTTTACAGACTGAGAAGAGAAAGTCTGCACATTTAAGGGAAAAAAATAAAATCCTACTTTTCACTTTTTTTTTTCTTTTTTTTTCTCTTTTTTTTTGTATAAGTAAAGAAATAAAGTTTTGGAAAATGGATTGGCAGGGTGCAAAATTGATGGAGAATACAATCTACTCACCTCTCTTACACGCTGGTAAAACTGTTAAGTAGAGCCAAGTTGACCTCTCTAAGCACCTAATGCCTCACCAGGAGAAAGTGTTGTTTACATGGACAACACCTGGTCTGCCAGCAGGTTTGCTGAGGTATAATAGGCACATAAATTGCTGTGTATTTCCCTCTCCTCTCACTGCCATCTTACTTTCTGCATAGCAGATGACAACCATTTGTCACAAATGTGTATTTAAGCCTTTCTGTGATTTGTGTCCTGAGGAGGAAGCTCCTATTCTCTGAATATGCCAAACAAGGTCTGAGCTCTCATTACACAGTTATTCAGGCTCAGTAGCAGTAAAGCAAGAATCCAAGGGATCTTGAGAGAGAGTGGGAGGAAAAGATATATAAGGGGCAAGAATATGACTTGAAAGGAAGGGGAGACTTGGGAGTATGTAGTTGTATGTATGTGTGGAGATGGGATGGGGGTGAGAATGCAAGCAGCTCAGTCTTCCCCTTTTGCCTATCTTTATATCCTACATACATGGTAAACAAAAATATTAGGCAAATTAAAAAAGAGTGTAAAAAGAGAGAGTAAATGCAACATAAGCTAAGAATTTGCTCCCTCTTCATCTAGATATTTATACTTTATGCACTGTGTCGTAGAAGTGATGATGTAGTGGAAAAGGAGTGATTTTTTTGTTTGTTGTATTTGTTGTTCATAATTTGTGCAAGTTATGAGAGAATGTATCCAACTTCAGTGAGGCAGCAGAGGGTTAAAGGTTTGCAAGGTATGTGAAAAACTGCATATAAAACCAATCATCTAAGTAGGAGAAGGAAGACTGTATATCACTTTAAAAAGTAGAAAATTGAGACTCACTGCAGACACATTCATTCCCCAACTTCAAGCCTCCTGAGAAGCAGAGGTTTAGAGGATCAGAAATCCCTTTCCTACTGCTGCATTTCAGGAAGAGCAAAAGTTTGTTGTCATGATGGTGGCAGGGAGCTAATTATCCAGTTTAATGAATAATTTGGTGTAAGGTCTATTATGCAAAAATCTTATATAAGGTATTCTAGGGAGGCTGAATCAAGATTAATGGTTGGGAATGCCTAGCCAATGTAGTGAATGAAGTACCACACTCTCAGAAATCTGTAAGTGATGGCTGACTAAGATTCAAATTATTTTTCTACTTGTAAAACTTGCAACTATTCTTAAATTTTGTGAATGATCACAGTTATTGACAATTTCAGGTGTAGAAAGCACTTCTCCAGACTATTGTATCGTAAAGAAGGCAGATAACTTTTAAAGTGACACACAAATTAGTTTTTGACCTAGTTGGTGTGGTGACAATTTCAACCCTATGGTGTTTCCTTCCGAGGTACTTCCCCCAACATGCTGGATTACAATGAAATCTCAGTTCAATTCAGGGAAGTGAAATGTTTTAATAAGATGTTTAAGCTTTTTTTTTTTTTAGTATTGTTTTGTGCCTAGTTCATCAAGCTCTTATAAGTCAGGTCACATCATCTGTTGATTTCCACCTTGTCTGGTTAGAGGCTGTGCCAGATATCTGGTGCTTGGTCAGGAAAAGAAACAGTTAGGGATACCAGTAATCAGTTACAGACTTAATTCCAAATCCAGCTGACCCCTGCAGCCGAGTAGCCTCTTCTTTTACTGTTCACCAAGAAGATTTTGGCATCTGTTATAAATGAGCTTTTCAGAGAGAGCAACTTAAACACGTTTCTGCTGCACTATATCTCTTGTCCTTTGTTGGTTTTGCGCTTAAAACTAGGTGAATAATAGATATCGCAAATACGGTCAGGAAAATACGAGATACATTCCATATCCTCATGAAGTTCAACAAGAAGGACAAAGGCTGGCACCTGGGGAGGAAAAGCCCCAGACATATGGGGCACGTGCTGGGTCCTGGCAAGCTGGAAGAGAGCTTTGCTGAGAAGGCCCTGCAGTCCTGGTGGACACCAAGTTGAACATGAGCCAGAAATGGGTCGCTTGTCACAAGAAATGCTAATTGTATCCCAAGAACCATTAAGCAAAGTATTACCATGAAGTCATGGGAGGTGATCCTTGCTCTCTGGAGTACTCTGTCCAGTTCTGGGCTCCCCAGTACAACAAAGACGTGGACATACTGAGAGCCCAGCAAGGGGCCAGGCAGATGATGATGCAAAGGAACATCTCTCCTATGAGGACAAGCTGAGAGAGCTGTGACTGTTCAGCCTGGAGAAATGAAGGCTTATAGGGATCTTACTGCATATACATACCTGAAGGAATGGTGGCACAGATGATGGAACCAGGTTCTTCTCTCTGGAGCGCAGTGACAGAACCAGTGGCAATGGGCACAAATTAAAAAGGGGGCTCCCTCAGAATGTCAGACAATACTTTTCACTGTAAGATTGTCCTGGCACAGGTTTCCAAGAGAGGTAGTGGAGTTGCCATCCCTGGAGATATTCAAAAACTCTCTGTATATAGTTTTGGATAACCTCTGTAGGTTAACCTCTGCATGAGCAGTGGAGTTATACCAGATGACCTCCATAGGTTCCTTCCAACATAAATCAGTCTGTGATTCTATGATACCACCTCTTAAAACAAGGCTCAGAATATATACAGATTAGCACGTGCAGCAGTTACAGAAATATTAGTCTGGTTCAGAACATCTCACAGACATGGCAATGTCCCTAAGTATAAAGAAATTGTGTGAGTTCATTGTTCTCTCATTGTTGCTGGTTCAAGGACTTGCTTAAGATTTATCATTTATTGTTGTGTCTTACAGCTTTACCTGATCTCTAGTTGTTAGGACTATGTATAGTTTTACATCTCCAAATTTCAAATAAATATACAGCAAAGTAGCTCATATTACTACTTAATCTCTGGTGGTAAATTGATACTCTGATCATGTCAGTAGAGGGGTATTTGCCCTCGTTTTTAGGGAAGGCAATTCCTTGATTGTTTGGTTATTCAGAACTTTCTTTGGAAGGAGGAGTTTTCAATAAAGGTGTTTAAATGCAAGCTCATGAGAACAATTTAGGAGGTTCCTCTTAAAACAAGTTTTATGTGTGAATGTGAGCTCCCAGATTTCAACCTTTCTGGTAAAGGTTGCTTCATCACCTGAAGCTGTATCTCTGAAAACTCTTATGAAATTGCTTTACCAGTGACTACCACAGATATTGCTGTTTCATTGGAGGCAGAGTACACGTGGTGCTTTCCAGACAGATTTGTGATAAGAGAATAAATTCTACTAGTGAAATCACTGAATACTTTGTACACAGTGCCTGAGAACAAACCCTGCATGTGTAGCGTCAATTTCCATGAGGTTTGTATGTCCCTATTGGATGTATCAGGAGAACTAAAATCTAAGCAAGAGTTTCAAAAAAGATGACACTGATGTCTCCCCACCTAATTGTGACTACTGCAATTTTTTTATTGCATAAAATACAGTTTGCACTTATGCAGTGAATGGTATCTTTGCTTAGAGGTATTTTATAATTTGCAATGGTACAGAGGCTGATGAGAAGAACGGAAGGCTGTTAGAGTACACTTTGAATAGATTAAAGTTTGCAAAAATATGAGGCAAAGGATGATAACCATGAAGGGATGGGCTTCTCACTCTTAACATTGTTGGTGCTAATGACCCCCCTCTGCACTGTCCTTTTTTACGCATTTGGGTAAGAGAACCGCAGTGGTGGTCTGCTTCCATGACCTCCATTTCTACCCATTACATCTGATAGACTAACTAATTAAATTGAATTGCTTTGTTTTGAGACACCTTCTTGTCCTATCTGCAGTAATTACTTTATCCCTGAGGCTGGAAGCTGTAAGCACTACACTGCAGTGCTCAGGTGTATTTAATGAAATGAGAGTAGTCAAAATATTGAGGATGTTATTCCACAGCTGATGCCTCTGGAAAGCTCTTGCAGGTACTAAGTACCACTTAATGTACTTAAAAGAGTAGAGTAGGCTGCAGTTCCTGATGTCAGAAATAGAATTACATTTGTTTTTAAAGACGTACTTTGGGATAATAATATTTATATGCTATTATTTTGATCAAGAGAACTGATGACTGAAAACTCAAAAACTGACAACTAAAAAAGGGAGGAAGACAGGAAAGGAGTAAGGAAGGACTATCTGTAGATAACCTTCAGATAATCTGCTATCACAATCCATCTGGTCAGTCAACTGTTAATTTGGTGCACTGTTTTGCTGTTTAGAAAAACTTACACTAACTTCTGCTTGAGACATAAGGCCCTTGTCAGATGCACAGGGTATATGATCAGCTCATATGCATCAGTATTGTCTCACATTGAGGCATATTTTCAAGTAGGCACTCTAACTCACATCCAGATACGTGCTTTCAAATGTTCGTGGTAAATGTACATATTATTACTAACTTCACAGTTAGGATGTGCTTAGGCATTTTTCTGAACTGGGCTCTGATTCACCTACTCTGTCCACCTCCTCTTTACCTCCTATCAGATTTGTCCTAAGAAAGTAGTTGGCATCTTGGCAAGAGGCTAATGATGAAGTTGTATGAGGCAGAATGTTTTGCTGCTGAGAGGTCCTGTGAGATGGTAAGTCATTTTAGGATTGCATAACTTTGATTTTTTGTAAAACAATGTTAACTGTTGGGTACCATGGACAAATAGATCCAGTGATGTTGGCTGGCACTGGTGCACTGTCTCCTTTCCTTCATTGTTGGATAATGTGTTTGTTTGTTTACTTATTTGTTTATTTATTTATTTATTTATTTTATTTTATTTATTTATAGTGAAGGCTTATTGGATGGATTCCTCTTTTAGATTGTTCTGAGGCATTAGGCCATATTTAAAAATATCAATATAATTCCACAATGTTAGCTAGAAATGAGGACTGCAGAAATTCAATGTACCTTGTTTTTATTTTGAAACAGTGACAAGACTTAACTTTTTCTATTATGTAGTTGTAGAATTTACAACTTAGTGATCTCATCTACATCAGGCTTAAACTATGAAATCAAATCATGTGAGTCTTTCTCTGTAATATTCTTTACAGTTGAGGTTTTCACAGAATCTCAGTTTTAGATTTAATGGCTTAGCAAACTATAATATAACTAAAATCTATCTGCTTATTATTCAGACTTGTTCATTACTAATATATTGGCTAAAATGTATTGCAAGAACAAGTAAATGAAAAATAAATATTTTCACTGTAGTGCACTGCCTGTACCAAATAAATTCTGTTTGATTAGAGCCTTAGAAGTATAAACTCATAAAATGTAAATTGACTGACAAGAGTCAGCCAGTTTTTCAGCACTTATATTTGTCTAAAGATGTAATTCTAAATATCTGGTACTGGTAAAAGCCCAGATTTAAAAAAAAATTGTGTATAATAATATTTAAGGCTTATTTAGAAGGCAATAATTATAACAATGCTACCATCAATACTCTTCTGCTAATCAAAAACCAGAACAGTTTAAATTATTTTCTATAATGACCATTATTAGTGTAGAATAATTCAGGATAGGGTGCTGAATATAGTAAATGTGCAGAAAGGTAAAAAGTGTGTCCTGTCTACTCATGATAATATCCAGTTTATTAAGGTATATCAGGAGTCTTTATGAACAACATAAATAGAACAGCCATTGACAACTAAGCAATTCACCTACACACACTGAATACTGAATTTATAGACCTAAAATTATTCTAGATCTAGAGCAGATCCCAGTTCACAGTACCTGAATCCTATATTTTGCCACTCTTACTAATTATACCTGAAGTACAAGCCAAATTATTAGCTAAATAAATCTTTGTTCTTCAAGGGCTTTGGAAAATATTATCATCAATTAGGTTAGATTTTCAGGGTCAAACGTTAAAAAGCCAAAAATATTAAATCTAAGGCTATGTATTTCTAACATACAGGACAAAGAACTTAAAAACTCTAGAACACAGTTACATATCGCATATAAAGAATGAATGATCTCGAGCATAAGAGAAAAAAAAAGAAGAGAAATCTCCCAGCTATAAAATGATAGCTCACAAATTTAGGAATTAGTAATATTCCCCTAGCTTCAGGATCACTGGCCAGCAGTTGCAGAAGAGCAGAAGAAATTTTATGAACTTTGTGCTTTATGAAAATAGAGTAACTGGCTCCGGGATGATGAAAGAATGAAGAAGAAATACTGGGTACATATTTGCATAAGAGACTTCCAGAGGAAGGGCTAGCACCAAAATAAAAATATGTATAAAATTTTTCATAAATTCAAACTGTAGCAGGTTCAGAGAAGGACCAGCTAAGATTTTGAGGAAATACCTTTCTATTTATGTCACTAAAGAATTCATCTGGGTTAGGTTGGAAAAAGAAACTTAAAAGAGAATATAATTATTGGTGTCAATAAAAATAGAGGAATTGACTTGGATAGGTGTGACATTTTCCTATTCTTATTATTGTCACACACAGTAAAGTGAAATGAATTGCAAGAACATGACACAAATGTCTTATTATTTAAAAGATTAGGAAAGTTATCCTTTACATGAGATAAAAATGCAAAAAATCATGTCATTCAACTCAAAATCAGAAATTCTTAAGTCTTTCAAAATTATTATTATTATTCAGATAAGCCTATTCAGTCCTCAGGCATAATGCAATCTCCCATATTCTTAGATCAACAGAACTAAAGACAGATGTGTGAAGTGTGCTGTTGCAGGAAAGGCACAGCTTGTGCAATAGCAGCCTGCCCAAAGACAGTTTATTCGGAGATGTGCACAGTTTCTTCCTTCCTCATCTTCCCACTGCAGTTTCCTCCCAAACAGATGGAATTAATTGTATTATAAAAGGCAAAGTCCAAACAATGAACATTATTTGTCCTAGAGGAGAATTAAGCATTCCATCAAAGCATGACTTCCACCCTGAGGTAATTTTGATTTTGTATGCACTTACCAAAATCTCAACAGTTAGCTGAAATGTAGACCAGCAAATGCACACCATTGAATAAACTTGTGTGAAGTTGATTTGTCAGTCTTGCTTGATGCGGCTCAGTCTTGGGCCAACATTTTGTGTTAGCTTGTTCTTGAAATTACATCCACCTTCTTCTAAGCACACATTATCATCTCTGGAAAGGTGAAACCTTTTGCTTTCACATCCTTCACAAGTACAAATTCAACTGGAATCTGTTGGCTTCTGTCTGAAATTCTGAATCATAGAACCAGATAGAGAATTCTTCTTATTATTACAAGATTACTTGTTAGGGTAGACTTATAAAGATCTGTTCTGATTTTCCAGCTATACAGCTGTTAAATCAGTTCTGAATTTGCACTGTCATATCTGATAATCTCCCTTTCCAGCTTGAAAGCAGACATTCAGAGAAAAAAGGATCTCTATTTTATAGATTACCACCTTTCTTTTGTAGGTGGATGATTCTGGCCTCCAGCTGATGTTCTGGAAATCAATGCATTGAAACTTGCACTGTTTCAGTGAGACAATGCTTCTCCAAGTACCTTTAAAGCAAGTTGTGTTTTATTTGGTAAAAACTATCTTATGATTTCTTGCTGTTAAAAATTATTTATAGTACATTAAGAAATCAAAATAAATCAAATTTACCTGAAGACATGGCTTGTGAGATTTGTTACATTCAGATGTGAGGGGACTGAAATTTTTTTTAAGAAGGCTGTAGTTTCACATAACCCCAACAGTTTCCTTAATGTATTTATGTGCTCCTAAAAAGTTTAAATTCATCCTCAAAAAAATTTGACTTAATAATTCACATTCATAGAAATGAAACCTTTTTTTTCAAAATAGATTCTTTATTAGTTTCAAGCTAAGTTTTGAAGCAGAGTCAGTTCTTTGGCATCTGTGGAAAAACTTTCAGAAAACTGTAGTGTATCCTATCAAGCCGATATGCAAATAGAATTACCTGAAAAGACATGTTTTATGCTTCTCTCAAGATCAAAATAACACAGGCATTTCCCCTGAGAAGCTCTCAGCCTCTATTTTCTACATATGTCTGAGCCACATGATCTCAGAATTGATTTCCATATGTGTTTAGTTTCATAATCTGTTGTGTACTTTTTTTCATTTTACTTCTTAAGCACCTCTTTCAGGAATTCTATAGGGAAGGGTGTGTGAGATAGAAAAACTATACTGGAAAGCGATAGTGACACAACTTAGAAATATATTGGTCCCATACTGAGATAGTTGTCTTCCTTGTGTCTCCACTTTCAGCTTTTTAAAAGAGATACATGGTGGGCCTTAAGTCAGTGTTTAAGGGGTTTTTGACTTGCCAAACTGATTAGGAAAAGTACTGCATTAATGATAGTTTCAGTCAGTTGATGTTTCTCTGTGAGGTTTAGAAAAATGTAAATTTTATTGTGGACTTACGGCTTTAGCCCTTCAACCTGTTCTGGGAAGAGATTCCATCAGTAAGAGCTATAAATAATCCACTGCAAAATGAAAGCAGTGTTGCCTTCAAGTTTAAGGAGATTTTTGGCTGTTTTTGAACGAGGTAAGTGAAAATAAATCGAAGTTATTTGCAGTTCTGCCTGTGTACTTACAAATGTTGATCAACATAATAAATAAAGAAAGTTTTATCAAACTTTAAATCCTGATTGTTAGAATTTAAATGTTAGAGTTCCCCTCACAATGTATTGATGTCTTAAGTTGTCAGTACCTGGCAAGGGAAGGAGAAGGTACGCAAATCTGCTTGCTAATTCGCAATGCAAATACATTGCAGTGACAGCTTGTTTCTGTGCATTTATCTCAGTTGGGAAGCACTCCTCAGAATCGCAAGCCTTCTGATTTGTTTAATTTACGTAAATACTATGAAAATCCCTTCTGTTCTTAAAAGTCAACTCATAGGCAAGAAATGTAACATATTCTGTTACAAACTGAGAATTTTTTTTCTTCCTTTCTATTAAAAGATTAACTTCAAATATAGCTAGAGTTTAGTTTATGAAACTTGATAACATCTTCTGGTATTTCTCAGGAGGATGTGCCTTAATTCAGTGAAAATTAATCTGCTTCATGAGCTAGAATCTGATGGGTCAAACTTAGAATAAAATAATTTGACTCTTAGAGGATTAACAGAAGGAACATCATACAGAGTTTAGCGAAATACAAATAAACAGAACCAGTTGCATAGCAAATTCCTCGAAGAATTACAATAAGAAACTCTTCAGAAAGAGGTCATTAGGAGTGACAGACAATTATTGGTCAAAATACATCTTCTAGCTTTACTCTAGGGCTAGTATTTTTCAATTATTCTTGTAAACACCAATAATATTCTCATATGACATACATTATTGTTCTAAATTGTTTGTTGATTTGAAAAGGGGTGCTTCTTCCCCCTCCCAAAAAAAAAACCAAAACCAAAAAACAATGTGCATGAGGAACAGCATGAATAGCTGTGATTCCTTTTGTATTTTCTTCCATGAAAAAACCAAACCAAAACAAACAAACAAACACTTCTAAATGCTTGTGGGTCCTTTCCAACTCAAGATATTCTATGATTCTAAATGCAATGTTTTGCATCAGTAAAAACATCCTACAATGAGATTACTGATATGTTCTGCTAAAACTTATTTCTCTTTGCTTACAAGAACAAAAAATACAGGCAGAAATTTAACATGCTAGGTTTCTGGCTTAGATTCATTTCTTTAAAAGGATATTTTTATTCAGATGAAAACTAGTGCAAATATGCCCATTTAAATTCCTTTACTTCCTGAGAATTCTTATCTGTAAGAGAATGGCTCAGCTTTCAGCAGAATGTATAAGCAGTTCTTAATGTTTTTCTTTTATATCAACAGTACATTTTCAGAATTTTTGTTCCCTTTTGCTGTGACAAAAAAAGAAAAGTTCAGTAGATTATAGTTTTATTTTCTTTCTCAGTATGGCAGACAAAACTCAAAATCAATTACATGTATGGCACTAATTAGCACAAAGTCTAGGGCAGAAGAAAATAAAGTATGTGATGTCTAGATGAAATCGCAAGGGAAATGCAGACACACAGGGCTTAGTACTTTTAATTTAAATTAGCTGAATTAAAAGCTCACATATACTTTTTCTAAGACACGTGTATGCTACTTGGATGTTATTAAACAGGAGAGTGTTGTGGTAGCAAGGAAAAAAAATGGGAAAATGCTGTTGCTTAATAAGTCATGTTCAGGATCAGGCTGAATTTGTGTTCCAGCCACTAATATTGATTTTTTGTTCTTATAACTAGTTTGCTACTCAATAGATAGAAATAATGACTCTGGCAGGGCCCCGACTCACATCACAACAGGCTTTACACCAGAATGCAGGCCTACATAAGGGAAGCTATATGATATGAATGACTAATAATAATAACAACTCTGCTTTAATTCTAATATAATACCTATACTGAGAATCTATTTGAAAAGAGAAAACTGTTTATCATCTACTGTGGGATCAAATCTGCTAATGTTACAATTTAAGGATTAAGTTTACTGTTTACCTGCACGGCAAGTCTACTTTTTTAATCAGAACCACTATGTTTGCATTGGTATTGCTGTGTGTGTGGCCAGTCTTCGCGAACGAAGATTTGGGAAAGGTCTTTTTACCTTCCAAGCCTGCACAATGGATTATTTAGGTGAGACACAGCCTGCGCTGAACTGAGCCCACCCTTTAATCCTAAGGTTCATCTGCCGGGCCAAGCAGGCTT
>JAWWLV010000100.1:43876331-43888459 GCA_035041135.1 Platyrinchus mystaceus
AGATGGATGGCCTTAGGGGCTGACGAGCACCATCTGCCCAGGGGAGTGTCCCTGAACCCGGTTCGGGAATCGAACCCACGTCGCAGCGGTGAGAGCGCCGCATCTTAACCACTAGACCACCAGGGGTCCCCTGGTATTGCTACTGCAGCTACTAATTAACTGGAAAGCATCCTACCTGAAGTTATCCTTTAAGAGGGTAAATAGCCTGATGTCCACAGTGAGGAATTATGTTATTTGTATAATTTTTTCCACCAGGTAGTTAGAAATATTGTTCTTTGCACTGTTTGCTGGTATTTACCTATGCATTAGTTACCTAAGAATGAACTTTGACCATTGTTTCCAAAATTAAATCTGCATATTGTGAAAGACCTGTGTATCATAAGTATATGTAAAAGATGAATAATTTCCTTTTCATAAGTATTGCAGTTTAGATATCACTGAGTGTATTTTACTTTTCCCGTTTGGTTCCAGGGAGTTTTCACACTTCATTTGTTTACAGAAGGATCGAAAAATAGGTCCCCATGAATCTCAATGGAAGTGTCACTGAAGAAGAAAAAAGCAGGTTGTGCCACATACATTGCTCTTTCTCTCACAATATTCAATACACATATAACATGTAATTGTATACTCGGGATTTTTACTGAACAGGTTGGGAGGAAAGGGCTGCCTCTGCATCCCAGTTGCCCGTTTGGATTATCTCTCAAATTAAGGATGGTTAAAATAAAAATGTAGATGGATGTTTTATTAATATATCAATGACTTAATGACATTTCTAGACAGGCTGGATATCCAGCTTGGACTGTCCCTCAGCATTGGTACCCTGCAGGAAAGAGGGAGTGCCCCTGAAGTGAAACATCATAAGAACTCAGGGGATTAAGTCTCCATCGTTTCTAGAAACTTTTCTCTTTGTTCCTGGGTTTGCGTGCTGAGCGCTTGTCAGAGTGGTTCCCCACTGTCATCTGCCTGAGGGATGCCAGCACTGCTGCCAGCCACTGCCAGCCATCCCAAAAGCCTGGGAATTTCCCTTTGGGGAGCTGCACAGGGCACTGATGCCACATGGCTCTTGATCACCCAGTCCCAGCACTGCTTCAGCTCCATCATTGTCCTGTCACATGGTTTTGATCTGTCGGCATCCATGCTGCCATCTGGGTGGCATAGGACTTCTTTCTTCAAATGAAATACTCCTCCAGATTTTTCTTATTTTAACCAAGGGGGAGACAGGTGGCTAGGTAATATTTTTCTGCTATTTGTTTTTTGTTTTGTTTTGTTCTGGTATTTCTCTGTTTTTTAGTAAAATTGTTATATTTTTCCTCCTTCATTCAGACTCCTCGTAATTTCAAAATTTGCCAGTATTTCAAAATTTGTCAATGGGGAGGGAAATAAATGAAAGAGAAGGACAGTTTTACCCCATTAGAGGTCCCACCTCCTGAATATATTGTCATTAAACCAGGACACCATCCCCTTTACTTTTCATTATTCTGAATATTCTGTGATTCTAGGTTTTGATTCTAAAGGGAACAATAAGCAAAACTTTTCAAACATATAGGACTTAATTTTCTAAACCCTTCAGATAATGGGAAAAAAAACACAAAAAAAACCAAAAAAAAAACCAACAAAAAGCAACCTGGTGAAAACTTTAATCCTTTTGACGGCCTGTTATCAGCTGTCAGTGTAAAGGAATGGATGGTGCTCAGTGAAGGGTAAGCTCTTTCTGAACTAATATGCCCCAACATACTGATCTCCAAGTCTCTGTTAGACTTCAAAAAAAAAGGGTTTCCATTCACTGACCAGATACCCAAGAAGAGTGAAAGATGGAAAGTACCCTGCTTCTGGGAAGGTTGAAAGTTCTGTCTTTGCAATACCTTGTTAGAACAACTGCAGGTTTCAAGGTAAAATATTTTTTAAATAAATGAAGTAAAATACTTTCAATAAATAATAATTTAGAGAATGTCTTTTATACAGTTTTCTGCTTAAAAAAAGCTGATGGCTGATGGTTAAAGAATAAGCAGAATGTTACCCAGTCTTAATCTTATTAGTTACCCAGATATTCTTTACCTGTTAATGCTGTTTATTGTCAGAGATCACCTCTCCGGTGTGTTAAGAGCTCAGACTAAATTATGTGACATGATGAATACTATTCACATTTAATCCTCTGTGATGGTGTATGTTTCTTCCAAAGCTGCCATCATGCTGATAATTATATCATTCATCCTACACTGTATGCATTTTATACTGCAAAGAAACATTTATGAGGGTGCTTAAGGAACCTGTATCCTCTACAAAAGAGAGCTGCATACAGGTTTTCATACACTTACTCATTTACTTTCATTGGGAAATTTGAGCAGCATTTTTTGCAATATTTGAAGTGTTAGCACATTAAGAGTGTTTCAAAGTTGTATGCTTTGACTGTCAGAAAAACAGAGATCAACACTAGGCATGATTCACTACTGTGTTATTGATAGGAAATAGCTTTTTTTTAGAAAATGAGCTCTAATCAGTGTCATTAAAAGTCATTGAGATTACCACAGGCATACACTTTGTCAGTTCAACATTCAGCAGCCATCAAGAGTACCTTGCTTCCACTTTTCATGCTGTCAGTTTTTGTCCTCACCTGCTACTCTTCCACACGACGGAAAAGTGGAAGTCTTTAACCTACTGTGCTCTCTTAACACATGTCAAGGCTGGCATGTGTTAGATGAACATGCATATAT
Source organism: Platyrinchus mystaceus (assembly GCA_035041135.1). Lineage (NCBI taxonomy): Eukaryota > Metazoa > Chordata > Aves > Passeriformes > Tyrannidae > Platyrinchus > Platyrinchus mystaceus. The sequence goes on from JAWWLV010000100.1 coordinate 43,879,043, forward strand.
GCTCAAGAATTAAGCAGACTTCTAGAGCAGAGTTCAGTTGAGGTATTTACTTTTATGTGTATGCTCCCTGAAAACTTGAGTTGATCAACTGTACAGCATTACTTGGGCTGCACATTAACTGATTCTCTCCAGCTTGTTCCAGAAACACTCCTGCTGGGTGTAACCAGATTTTGCAATTGATGGAAAACTGGACAAGAGTGCAACTAGTCTTGTAGTGTATTCCTTTCATCAGATGAACAGTATAATTTTCACCAGCACTAGGTTTCAGGCAGAACTTATTGAGACAGGGAACACAAGGCTGACACACATCACAGTGACACACATGTTCAAGACAATGTCCCTGTCAGAACAAAATGACCACAATCTCTTTGCACAAAAGAAGGTAAACCAGTGAAAAACATCTGAGGTGACATTGTATTCCAAGAGCATTCAGAATGACACAGGTTAGAAAGCAAATTGGGAATACTTGTGAAGCCTTTTCAGCTGAGGAGCCAGTTGTCTGTTGTGCTATATTTTGTGGCGCACTCCCCTTTTTTAGCATCCCCGCTATTTCTTGAGTCACTCGAGCACATCCTGCTGTTTCCCACCCACTTATCAGCTGTGGCAACTAAGTAGAAGTTGCCATAACATGGAGCCCTGTGTCTGCCTGTAGCTGTGGAAAGTAATACTTAGAGTGTTGTTTGAGTGTGCCAGCGTTCCATGTCGCATTGTATGATTTCTCTTTTCACAAAAACATCAAGGGGAATAACATGCTTGAGTTCTCCCAGATACCACATCTTTGAATGATTGTGGAATAGAACCAGTTGTTCAACAATGGATTCTGAAATGGTTCATAAAATAGTTGCTTTTTAATACCAGTCATTCTATTGACTTTAGTCATGATATACAGTTTTGGTAGAAAGTATCAATGACCTGCTATACAGGCAGGAAGAACATTTCTCTTACAGTGCTAGTAGTTATTACTGCTGGAGGATAAGCAGCTGCTGTACAGGCAGTATTTTTGGCATCCAAGGACAGAAAGGATGTCAAATAATAGGGCTGGCCTGCCACTGTTTTATTAAGGAGCATGAATTTGGAGGTTTCTTTTTCCTTTTTTTCTCTCTTTTTTTTTTTTTTTCTGTCCGAAAGAGACCTTGTTAATAAGAGTTTAACAGACTGTTCTCAGTTGACCCTGCAAATCTGTACTAGCAACCCTTTATAATATGAGCTTCTATGCATTCCCTTTGGGCTTTCACCTAACAAGAAAGGCAGAGGTCTCACAAAGTTTGGAATACTGCTTACAGCTTTTCCATGACCTCTGGGTCACCAGCTGAAACTTGAAGAGATGGCCAAACTTCACATGTGGTTGTTAGCATACCAACCTCAGCATTCCCTGCAGTTCCAGAATTCCAGAAGAAAAAAGATATTCATCATTACCATCATCATTACTGTTCCCGGACAACAGCATTATTTCATAACATAACTTTCCAGTATGAAGGGCTTTCCTAATTAATTATGCCTCTCAAAATCAAGTTATCTGGAAACTAGATCACACCAGCTAATTTTTTTTTTTCTCCCCCTGGAGGCCTTTCTTTCTATATCAAGTCCACAAAAATACAACTGTGTCAAGGTAAGTCTCATCTGTCATACTATCTTACTTGTTAGTTACGGCTTTGTCCACACTACATCAGGCTTGAAATATCCACTCTACAACCACTGTATCTGGTCCAGTGCTTTGTTGCAAGATGAATGGAGTACAAGAAGATCTCCTCCCTCACAAAATATTTAATTCGTATAAAAGATGATTAGTTACATTTGCTAGTGACATCTTTTTTCCCGTGAAGTACACAGTTTCATATGATGTTCGAACTGTTGGTGCTTCTTTTGTTAGAGTAGTCTTTAATGGTAGCTATTATAAAATCAGACATTCCTGATATCCAATACTTCTGGATGCTTACAACAGCTTCTCTTTTCAAAGTGGATAAGCTAGGGCAGGAATAACATGAGAGACTGTCAGGGTTTAGGAGTAAAGTGCACTTGTTTAGCATTCTTTGTCTCTGAGTCAAACAAGCTATAAACATTTTATGCCTCTGCAGATATGCAGTAGAACAATTATCTTGAAAATTTTATTTAAATTTTGCACTTCGTGGAAGAAATGTATGAAAAATAACATCTGGTTTATTTTAAGTAATCACAGAAATACTGGATGTAGAGGGGGAAGTAGGTAAAACATCATAAAACATAGAAAGAACTATAATTGCTTATCATAAATAAATAAGTTTCTTTACAAATTGAGAAATCAAAGAAGAATTTCATGGTACATCCATACTTTTGCTGGAACACAATGTAAAAGCTCCAACTAAATCTAAAGTTACCTTATAGTGATTACTAAGTTTCAAGAACTGTGAACTTGTGTGACAGGCACCATCTGCATGTGCATAAACTGGGGCATCTGCTAGGAGAATTATCTCCCCATACTTTTCACATATTCTGCTATGCAGAATTTCATTTTTCCCTGTCCTTGTGAAACCACTAACAAAGACATCAATATCTTGTAGGATATTCACAACTATCAGTGAGGGTACCTCTGTCCTCCTAGCTTCTCTACAGTGGGAAAATTATTTACCATTCTTTAGCCTCCCCTAAAGCACACTGGAAAACGGAGTAAAAAATTGGGCTTTTCTGTTCATCAGATTTTAGTACTGTACTGGGGTTTCAAGGATAAATAAATTAGATACTCAGTCCCTGTCACATGGAAACTGACGTGCCATTGAACTAATGGGCATCTTCAGAAAATTACTGTCAATTAAATATGTTATTTTAGGACAGTAATAGAAGTAATTATCTTTTGTGCCAGGAGAGAAAGAATTAGCACTGAGAGGCCATGATGGGTCCATAGAATCAGTCAATAAAGGAAATTTTTACAGTTACTTGACCTGATTACCAAAGATGGTGTTATAGCAAGTGTTACGCAGTTGCATATAGTACAAAATAAGCCAATAGTATCAACAGGTTGATTATCATTTAGAATAAAAAGGATGCTAGCAACTATAATCAAATTGATGGGATTTGGAGGAATAATATGTACAACTACTATAAGATCAGTTTTCCAAAATAAAAAAGGAAGCTATCATTTATGAAAAAATTTATGTCACAGTGTCCTTAGAATACAGGCCTGGAAGAGAAGATTAAGTAAAAATTTGAATATGAGGAGTTTGATACTCTTTAGCCATCATTATTTCAAAGTATCTCATCCTAACAAGAGTCAGCACACAGACCATCCATCTATTCCAACTGGAGAAATTTGGTATATATTTTAACATTCAGGTTGATATAAGCATATACCTCTCAGTAAGCAGGGTAAAAATCAGTAAGTTATTGCCACTAATTTTTTGATGGGTGTTTGTGTAAGATATATAATTGTTTCTTTCCTGACTGAATTAAAGTAGGTACTGAGCCTGATAAAATGTCAATGCCATCTGTTTAGCTGCAAAAATATTTGCCTCAGCAAACACAATAACTAGTCTTCCACTTTTCCAGTCTTAAAAACTGACTTCTTTAATTAGTTAAGGATAAATAGGCTTGTAGGAGGGAAAGAAAGGGCAAAAAGAAAAAGACAGAGCATGACTGCAATTTCTGAATTGTATCAAAGCAGAGGGACCATGGGTGCCTGTTCAAGTATCAACATCCATTTGGGACAGATGGAATACACCTCATGTAGCAGGATGAAGGAGCCTTTGCCAGTAAGACTGAACTAGCAAGAAAGACATTAAATTAGGACTGACATGGAAGGGAAAAAGTTGATACCTGTGATATAGTGAAAAACAGCGTTGACAAAAAAGGGACTGGGACAAGGTGAATGAAAGAGAATAAAAAATCAGTAAAACAGGTTGTAGGCAGGGTCATCTCAAATATTTGAATATAAGCACGGAATTGCCTATAAAATACAGTTATGGAAAAAATAACCCAGGACTTTTCTGAGAAATCAGCATGACAGAATGCCGCTCTCAAATTTCTATACAGCAACGGATCAAGCATGGAGAATAAACATTAGAAATTATTCATCCTAACATAAGTCCTTTGTTTATTTGCAGGGCTATGATCCTGTTGGGATCACAGAGCTATGGTAGAATGTCTTGCATGACTGGCATGCTGCAATAGAGAAATGTAGGCTCTTTAGGAAGGATGGGACAGGGAGAAAAGGAAGGCTATCACCTGTAAGGTGATAGAGCAGTTGGATGACAGAGTCTGAGAAGGACTTGGAGATGGTGGTAGATGAAAGTCTGGATATGAGTCATCAATGTGCACTTGCAGACCAGAGAGTCAATCATATCCTGGGCTGCAGGCCAGGGGAGATGATTCTGTCCCTCAGGGGAGTTGATTCTGTCCCTCTACACCACCCTGGTAAGACCTCATCTGGAGTACTGCATCCAGCTCTGAGGTCTCCAGCACAGGAAGGACAACCACTTGCTGAACAGAGTCCAGAGGAGGCCACTAAGATGACTTGAGGGACAGAAGAACCTCTCCTATGAGAAAAGGCTGAGAGATTCAGGTTATTCAGGCTGAAAAAAAGAAGGCTTAAGGGTGATCTAATTGCAACCTTCCAGTACCTGAGGGGAGCCTAGAAGAAAGAAGAAGAGAGGCTTTTTACAACAGCATGTAGTGACAGGACAAGGAGGAATGGCTTCAAACTGAGAGTAGATTTAGATTAGATAATAGGAAAAATTCTTTGCTGTGAGGGTGGTGAGGCACTCAAACAGGTTGCCTGGGAAGTTGTGGATGCCCCATCCCTGGAAATGTTTAAAGCCAGGTTGGACAGAGCTCTGAGCAACCTGGTCTAGTGAAAGGTGTCCCCATCCATGGAAGGGGGGTTGGTATTAGATGCTCTTTAAGGTCCCTTCCAACCCAAGCCATTCTATGATTCTCTGGTTCTAAGAATTACGCCTGGGGAGATAAATAATAAGCCAAATGAGAGTTTATGGTTAAGGATTAAAAAGCAGATCAGTAAGGGTGGCAAAATGGATGTCTGCTGTAAGCCACCTGGTCATGAAAAACAAGTAGATGAATCTAGAACTGACTTCAAACTTATAGGCCATGCTTCCCATGAGCGACTTCAACTACCCTGATATCATCTGGGGAAACACCACAGCAGAAAAAAAGCACTGTAGGAGGTCCCTGGAGAACATCAATGACAGTTTCCTGACCTAAGGAAGGTAGAGGAGCTAAGGAGAAGAGGTGCTGTGTTGGACTTCATACTCACAAGACTCGTTGGAGGTGGGAAGGTCAAAGTCAGCCTTGACTGCAGTGATCATAAGAAGGTGGAATTCTGGATCCTGAGAGGAAGGAGCAAGGCAAAAAGAAAGACCACGGCTCTGGACTTACCTCTTAAAGGATTTGCTTGAAAGAATTCCATGGGAAATTGTTGTAAAGTGGAATCCAGTACAGCTCATTGATTTTTCAAGGATCACTTACTCCAGGCTCAGGAATGGCTGACTCCAAATCTTGGAAATCAAACAAAGATGACAGAAGTATGCATGGATGGACAAGATGCTTTCAGAAAACATATAAAGAAAGGGATGTTACCTGGTAGGATACAATATCTGAGAATACAATGCTATCTGAGTGTGGAAGTGTGTAGGATTAGAAAAGATAAAGCCCACCTGCAATAAAACCTGGTGAGAAACATAAAGAAAAAAAGAGAAAGATTTCCAGAGGTATATCAGCATCAAATGGTTTTTACAGGAACATGTGGTCCACTGATGAATCTGGAAGAGACCTGGGCATAAAGGATGGACAAAAAGCCAAGGTACTCAATGCCTTTTTCACCTCAGTCTTTATTGGTAAGACCAGCCTCCAACAATTTGCAGGCCTCTGAAATCAGTGGGGAAATTTGGCATACTGGAAAGTTTTGCTCAACTGGAGAAAGATCAAATTAGTGAACATTTAAACATACTGATTTCACACGAGTCCATGTGTCCTTACAGAATGTACGCAGAATGGGTGAGGGAACTGGACCATGTCATTTTGAGAACACTCAATTATCTTTGAGAGACTGTGGAGACTGGGGAAGGTTTCCAAGAAATGGAAGAAATCAAATGTCACCCTTTCCTTCAAGAAGTAGATCCAGATCAGTAGTCTAAATTTAGCAGTTACTGAGTTGTTATACAGTAGTTCAACTTGCTCTCCTGTTTCAGGTCTTGATGTATGTCGTCTACCCCAGTCTAACAAAACTTTCAATGACGAGGCTGCACATACAACTTTTTTGTTGTATTTGCCAGTCATTTTGCTTAGATCACACATCTGAAAGATTCCTTGGTCTACTGGACTCCCTCTAGTATATTACTTTTAATTTAAATTAAAAAAATGTGCTTATGAATATCCTTCTATTTGAGATACCAGAAACAAACACCTTTTAACACTTTTTAACAGCTCTGCAGTTAGTATTTTTCCATAGAAATCTCCCCACCATCAACTTGCTCTTGTCTTTGGAGTGGTCTCTGTAACAAAGACCTATATTTCCTGGTAGGCAAAACAGCAGTTTTTCAGGCACTAAAAAGGAACTAAATCTTTCCAATTATTAATACTGGTATGATATGGAAATTCATATATTAAGATTGATAATAGTTCTTTTGATGTGAATGGAAACCACTTTATAGACTTAACTGGCATTAGTTCAGGTCCGCAGCCCTTTCACTTCCATTGGTCTTTCAAATGCTGTATTTTCTAATATGGTATAGGGTTTAAATCAAAGGCTTTTAAAGCATGCTTTGACAATCAAATATTGCTTTTATTTATCCTTAATTTTTTAGCGAATTACATTTTTGTAAGCATGGTTATTTCTGGGTCACACAGCCACAGCAACTTTAACACTGATAAATCAAACTCTCTTCTCAATTCAACATAATAATTGAAGCTTTATCTCTTAATGTAAAATGTTAGACAGGTGTCGTGGGAGTTCATGCAGTGGTGATAGTGAACAACATTATAAGCAGAAAAAGGGTTATGGAGGACACCAGGGACATTTTTCCCTAGATTTTTTTGAGATATGAATCAGCAGGTACTGTATAACTAAGAAATATCTGCATGTTTTCTTGACCTAATGAACTGTCATCTGAAGAACTAAATCTAAGATATTCAGTGGATGTGATCTGATACTGAACTTATTTTTGGTCATATGAACAGAAAATACAAGGAGCTACTCTGATGCCTCAGACATTAAAACAGCCCTTCAATGTATCTTATTGGTTTAATTTTTGAAAGATTAATGTGACTTGTAGGTTTAATGTCTTGCATGTTGGGCTGTATAGTGCCCTGGAGACCACCAGTAAAATTCTCGAATTTCTTCAAAACTTTTATTAATAATACGTTGGAAAGCAATTTACTCTGGCTGTCAATTGACATTTTTTGTTTGGGTGTTTTTGAATCTACATTTAAATTGCCACTAGACAGCAGGTAGAAATATCTGGTGTGTCTCCTGTGAGTAGCTTTGAGGGTGCCTTTTTTCTTGTTCTTCACTATAGAAGAGTTTATTTGTGTTTCTGAAGTGTCTTGAAGTTATAGTATCAGCAATAAAAGATACTGAAGCAAAAAGAGCTTTAGAGAAATTTGAAAATAGGTATTATTTTTACTAAATTAGGAACTCTAGCACCAGAAGTAGCAGAGATGAGACAGAGGTCAGTAAAGGAGCTCCTATGGAGAAAATATAAGAGCTTCACTCTACCCATGTTCTCCTTTTTTAGAGAAAGACAGAATTATTCCCTGCTTACATACAATATTTATAAACTTTGGCATACCTAGATGATATTGAAAACTGAAAATAGGCAGCAGCTGAAATACATGGTTGGAGAGAAGATAGATTACTTGTCATGACTATAACCCACCTGCAGAACAGTATTGTCTCTTCCTAGGAGAAGCAAACACTGTGAAGCAATGTTGGAAGTCCAAAGACACAAGGTACAAGTGTTTACTGAATTCAGCAGATGTTTCTCTGAGGACAATCATGTAATGAACAAAACTGAACTCATTCCCTTTCCATGCATACTCAAGAACTAGACCTGCAGAAGAAACTGTCCACTTCTAGTGCTCTCTGGTTTTGTTTGTGTGGAAGAAGATGGAGGAGCTGAGCCTGTGCATTATCTACTTGGATTCCATAAACATGGAAAGCCCTTCACAACTATTTAACAATTAAGGCATGGGCTAGAGCCTATTTTCTTCCTTTCTTCCTTCAGAAGCTTCACAAGTACTGAAGTAGGAATATAGGACAGAGAAGACTTGCCCTTTCTCACCCCAAAATTTCTATCCATTTGTGCATAGCATTACAGTGTGTAGTTATATTTACCCCCCAAACTGAGGCTAGGTTACCAAAGACATGTCATTTTTCAGCTCAGTTTCCGTACACAAAATCTGTGGTTCAAATTTAAAACAGTTTTTCCCTCCTCATATTATGTGTGTAGTCCCCTTCTTTTCTTCCCTTTTCTAGAATCCTTTGCCAAATGTCATTGAAACTTGTCAAAGGATTTGAGAATTCAAAGGAGTAAAGTTAATGAAAACAAGTGAATGAGAAATATTCCCTTGATTAAGGCAGTAACATGCACTGGAGCATTAATAAGAAAGAGAATAGCCACATAACACAGAGAAGCTATTAATAATCTTACTGAAAGAAAAAAGTTTCATCAGCTATGACATATTATTAGACATCAGAGAATCTATCCATAGTCTAGGAAGTAAAGTTTTATTAATTCCTCCACAGATAGAACTACTAGTTTCCCCAAACATAAAATCTGAGCCTTTTCAACCTCAATTCCAACTGTTATGTTCAGAAACATTGCGACTTCAAAAAACCTCCAAAAACCCATGTCAAAAGCACCCCAGATAGGCCACCTTTAGTTCTATAGGCATGGTAGATACAATAAAGTAGTAAGACTAAGGTTTCATAAAAAGTGTGAGAGAGGAAAATATTGTCCTTGTGCTGGCAGCAATATATTGGAACTGAAAAATCTGTAGTAAAGCATTGAGATGTCAATTACAGTTTCAAAGTGATTTTTTTTGTGATGGGAAATACAACAACCAGCATAATCACTGCTACATTACATGTACTTCTAGAAGTGTACTTAATATCAGGAAGAAATTGAGAAGAGGTGGTTCTTTTAAGTCCACATACATGATTGCATTTAGGAAGGATGACTCATTCTTCATAGCTGCCATCTTGAATTTTCTGGAGAGAGGAATGAAAAGAACTGCTTTAGAATTCAGTTCCTTGCCATTTAGAACATCCTTGACAGCCTGATCTGTGTTCACTTAAAACCCTTACTGCTTACTTGTACCACCATGTAATTTCTGTATCTAAGAAATTTATCTCTATCCCTGTGGTAGTTTGGTCTGGGCCTTCCTTGGTGACCAGTTTGTAGCCAAGGAAGTGCCCAGATCTACCCAATATTC
>JAWWLV010000100.1:43894805-43906725 GCA_035041135.1 Platyrinchus mystaceus
AAATTAAAAACATAACAGTATGAAATCAACAGATCATAATGGAAATGAAATGTTGACAAGCTTTTGCCCCCAAGGGTTGGATTTGATGATCTCAGAGGTCCTTTCCAACCTGGCTGATTCTATGATTCTACGATTCTTTTCACATCACTGTTATCCAGGACAAATATGACATCTTGTACTAATTACTTGTCTAGGTAGGAATGTATTTTCAGTAGTTTTAGCAACAGTGAAAACATATTAAAGCTGTTTAAAAAAGTAATGAAACCTACTGATAGTTCAAAGCACTACATATAAGCATTGCTGCTACAGGATAAACTGTGAAAGGAGCTCACAGTTTTTAAAGAATAATGTCACCCCGCAAAGACTTATCTCAATGAAGAGATAGTTTCATCTGCACGGTCATGAAATAAGAAAGCTATGTTTATCCTATCACATCCTGTGTGTTCTCTATAGAGAGTCATATCTTTTATTCACTGCCTCTTACCAAAGTAGGAGGTACATTGATTGATGGTAAGATACATTGGCAGTATCTTCACCTACTGTGGTATCAAGTTAAATTGAATACCAGTTGATATATGATCACTGGCCCTGGTTCTCCAGACAGACTTCAGTGACCCCAATATTTATTGGAGACACAATATGAAATGGCACACACAGTCCAGGAAACTCCCACAGATCATTGAAGATAACTTTTTGATGCAAATGATAGAAGAGCCAACAAGGAGAGGCGTGTTGCTGGACCTTGTGCGAACAAACTAGAAGGGAAAGGTTGACAATGTGAAGGCTGGGGGCAGCCTTGGATGCAGTGACCATGAGATGGTGGAACTCAGGATCCTGTATGGACAAAGCAAAGCAGTAAGAAGGACTTCCTAAACTGTCCCTAAACTTCTGGAGAGCTAACTTCAACCTCTTCAAAAACCTACTCAGAGGAACCCCATGGGATAGGGCTCCAGCAAATAAGTAACTCAAAGAGAGCTTGTTGATATTCAGCACCACTAAGCTCAAGACCAGTGTATCCACATGAGCAAGAAATCAAACAACAGCAGCAGGAGACCTGCATGGATGAGCAGGGAGCTTCTAGTAAATCTCAAATGCAAGAAAGAAATTTACGGGATGTAGAAAAAGGGACAGGCTACATCGGAGGACTATAGGAACTCTGTGTATAGCATTGTGACAGGGAAGGCCAAGGCCCACTTGGAATTGAGTCTGGCAAGGGATATCAAGGACAACAAAAAGGGCTTCTACAAGTACGTCAGCAGCAAAAGGAAGAATAGGGAAAATGTGGGGCCACTGCTGAATCAAACAGGTGTCCAGATGATGGAAGACACTGAGAAGGCAGAATTACTAAATGCCTTCTTTGCATCAGTCTTTACTTGAGGGCAGCCCTCATGAATCCCAGACCTTGGAACTAAGAGATTAAGGTTGGAGAAAGGAAGACTTGCTCTTGATTCTAGAGGGTTGGGTTAGAAATTGGTGGATGACAAGTTGTCCATGAGCCATCAGTGTGCCCTTGCAGCCAGGAGGGCCAATGGTATCCTAGGGTGCATCAAAAAGAGTGTGGCCAGCAGATTGAGGGAGGTGATCCAACTCTTCTACTCGATCCTAGTGAGGCCACACTGGAGTATTGTGTTTAATTCTGGTCTCCACAGTTCAATAAAGATAAGGAGCTACTGGAGAGGATCAAGTGGAGAGCCACAAAGATGATTAGGGGTCTGGAACATCTCTCTTATGAGAAGAGGCTGCAGGAGCTGGGCCTGTTTAGTCTAGAGAAGAGAAGACTGAGAGGGGATTTCATTAATGCAAATAAATATCTCAAAGGCAGATGTGAAGAGGATGGTACCAGACTCAGTTCAGTGTTGCCCAGTGACAGAACATGGAGTAATGGCCATAAAATAAACCTAACAAGTTCCACCTCAATATTACTCTGAGATAAGCTCAGTTGGCTAGAATGTGGTGCTATTAACCCAAAGTTGTGGGTTCAATCCCCATATGGGCTATTCACTTAAGAGTTGGACTTGATGATCCTTGTGAATCCCTTCCAACTCAAAATACTGTGTGAAATCTGTGAAATTCTTTACATGAGGGTGGCAGAGCACTGGAACAGGGTGCCCAGGACAGTCTCCCTCTCTGGAGACATTCAAAAGCCAGCTGGATGTGTTCCTGTGTCATCTGCTCTAGGGGCATTGGCAGAGGGGGCATACTGCATGATCTTCAGAGGTTCCTTCGAATTTTAACTATTCTGTTACTCAGTGAAAGAAGGTAGCATCTGACCCCTCAATAACCAGTAGCTTTCTTGTTTGATTCTCCAGTGGGAATATGGTAACTCAGATTCAGGCCATTGGCCTGAACTGCACCAACTCAGGACTATTTTTATGAATAGACTTTAGACTTGCACATCTGTTTACACTGATGTAAAATGTGAGCTAACCTTCCTTTTTTTTTTTTTTTGTTTGTTTGATGTATTTTATCTCCTGGCTCAACTACTTTAAAAGACTACCTCTGAAAGGCATAAAAGTATTCTCACGACAAGGTTCAGTACAACCGAACACTTCCAATACTGAATATGATTTAACAGGGACAGTCCCTTAATTTCATTTGCAGTTCCTGGGGATAATGTGGAAATTCTCAGGGGATATCCAGTCTACTTTCTTGCTCTTTTAGAGCTGATGTTCTAAGGGCAGAGATTTATCATCAGTGAAGGTTATTCAGATCATAGAAGAGAACAGCTCACATGAGAAAATGAACTAATGCTTACTCACTAGTGCTTGTGACAAAGAGACAGAATTGATTACTATGATCAAGACAAACACATGTCATCTGTGAAGTCACTGATAAGAAAAGAATGTCCTTTTTTTTTCCCAATCAGTGTATAAAGCAACATTAAAAATGCCCAGGATAATGTTGTTATGAAAACAAAAAATATCCTATAGAGAAAGACTGTACAGTACCTTACGCATTTTTCATTTGTTATCATTTATATCTTCAACCACTATGCTCTTGTTTTCCCTAATTATTTCAATTGGATATCAGTTATCCAATTTCAGTGTTATTCAGAACCTGTTGAGCAGTTTTTTGTTATTATTTTATTATTAACCCCATTTTCAGAATGAACTTATGACTTGCTGTTTACAGAAGACAAAATATTTTCTCATAAGCATTACAAATAGATCACTAATTTACCAGCAGCAAAACTCAGTGAACCAAGTTTACTCCTAGGAGAGAATTAATCAAATATTTGAATACATGTGTTGTACAGCTACCCTTTCTTTTATATTTTCCTTTCTCTCTCTCCTGTCTCCTTTTCTAAATAGCGAAAATCTATGCAGTTAATGAACCTGCCATTTATGAACTCCTAAACTGAAAGACAGCCAGGAACAGTCTATGTAAGTATATATGTATATTGATGAAGAATGTCAGGCATCAGATGACCAAAAACAGGACAGAAGACTAAAGCATAAATTCAGCACAACAGGCATGAGCAGCTGCAGCATTATGAGAGATCCTATGTGTCTGAGGGGACAGGGGAAAGTATGCATCAGCAGTCCTTGTCTTTAATAGCTTATCAGTGGAGGAGAAGGAGGTGGTAAGAGTGGGGTAAAGGTGATGTGGATATTCAGATATACCTACCTCTTTCTCAACAAACCAGTTGGCTTTTTCAGGAAGCTGGTGTGTCCTTTGGAGGGAGGGAGAGAGAGAGGGAGTAAGGAAAGAAGAAAGAGAGGAAGGAAGGAAGAGAGAGAGAGAGAGAAAGGAAGGAAGAACATGGTTGGAGTTCTAAACTCACAGAATATTTGGAGTTGGAAGAGACTCACAAAGATTTTAACCAACTGAGGGAGCAAAGGAGGGAGGAAGGGAGAGAGGAAGGCAGGGAGGGAGAGAGGCAGGCAGGAAGGAAGGCAGGTAGGAAGGAAGAGAGGCAGGAAGGAAGGAAGGCAGGTAGGAAGGAAGGCAGGCAGGAAGGCAGGAAGGAAGGTAGAAAGGCAGGAAGGAAGGCAGGAAGTCAGAAAGGAAGTCTAAACTTCTTTGTTTCCACACCATCCCAGAGAATGGATGTGCACTGTGTACTTACCATGTACATTATTTTGCAAGGATCAGAATTCAAGTTTGGATTCACCCCTTCTAATCTAATCATTCAACCCCCCCTTTTTTGTTTTGTTTGCTTCTGACAGAAGAATCAAGAATTCTGAAGGCCACATATCTCATGGCAAATAACAAAATACAGCAACAAGCTATTTAAGCAATCCTTAAGGGACAGTAACACATCCCTGGGGAGCTTATTCAAGTCAATGGTTGTTCTCCCTGTAAAAAAATCTTTCTCATATTTGATCATTTTTGTAGCCTTCCTTTGGACCCTTTTCAGTCTATCTTTCTTGATAAGTCTTGGAAGTCTAACTTTCTTGAATTGTATGGACCAGAACTGGAAACAATATTCTAGATGTGGTCTGACAACCACTGAGAAGATTGGGATGATGTGTCTCTATCTGTGCTAATAATGTCCCTGGCGATGGGTGCACACCAGGATCAGATCTGTCTTTGCTGCTGCAACAGCACACTGCTGATGCATGTAAGGGACCTCCCTGCAAGGCTGCTCCCCAAACTCACAGAACTAGCTCTGTGGTTATGTCATCTCAGGTAGAGGCTTTTCACTTCTCTTTGTTAAACTTCAGACAGTTCTTGATAACCTACTCTTCCAGTCTGTCCAGGTCTCTCTGCAAGACTGGCTCTCCCTTCTGATATGTCCGCCTCACCACCCAGTTCAGCAAGACTGCTTTCAATCCCATCATCCACAGTAGAAGCTGAGCAACATGGGACCCATGTCTAGGGCGGATCCCAGTTGTAACAGCTTGTTAGCCTGAGTAAAATCCGACGATCACCACCCACTGAGTGTAACCTGTTAGCCAGTTTCCTACCCATCTTCCTGCAGACTACCCACACAATCTGTATGTTGACGTGTTGGACATGTAGTCTCTGTAAGTTTCCTTTTAATTTGTTCTCAAGTCTAAACCTCTTTTAAGAAGGGACTTTGCTTTCCTTCAGTGGAAGCCGTTTTAACATGAACATTCTAATTGGGATTTAAATATTTAACTTCAAGGGTACAAACAATTCAAAGAATTGAAACTTCTATTCCTATTTGGAATTTTATACCACTTATTATGATTTGTGGATTTAAAATACAATGCTTTTATGGGTGTATGTCATATACAGTATATAGCATGTATTTTATCTTATCCATGTCACTTTTGTTTCCTTCTTACGCAGAAGTCACCTCCATAACCTGCTAATACTTAGGAGTCAGTAGATCTTGCCCTTTTGTTCTTCAAAGGAGTTCTGATAGATTGTCTGGTTCAGTTCCCTGAAATTCCTTTTGTAATAAAGGAAACCCTGACTGAAATATGAACAAAGAAAATGAGGCTGTGATTTTAAAAATATCTGTGCAGGTGGGTGTTTCTGCCTATGGCTTAATAACTGCCCCACACAAGCAAAGTCGGGATGAAAAACTGTGTTGGGTGCTTCTACGTAGTTCACTGAATGATTAGTCTTTCTTAATCGCCAGCTGAAAATAATACAGAGCTCTTTTCATTCATGGAATTAGGCAACATTTTTGGTCATTAGAGAGCAGTTCTAGTGACAACATTTGTTAACGAACATCTTGCTATATAAACAATTTATGAGTTTATTTGCTCAGGCTGAAGTAGAAAACTGTTGTATATAAACACTGATGGATAATGTTCAAAATGACTTCTAATTGGCAGACCATCTGACTGGATATTTTGTTTTACCCTTGTGAACATAAACTTGCTTTCACAGTCTCATTTGTTTCACCTATCCATAAAAAAAATGCTAGTTTTAATTAGTAAAATCCATTTTAAGTTCTACAGGAGGTAAATTATTTTTAAAATTAGTTTTTATTTTATTAGTCAGGTTGCATGGTGTCAAAACTATATTGGAGTCAGTGGCACTTCATTTGACCTTATTAATATTGGCAAAATCACTCTATGTGTTGGTTCAGTATGACACTATTAACCCTCTGAGACTAATAAGACAATAGGCAATTTTTAACTAACTACTTTAGAATAAATTCTTACACTGTGTTTTATTTCTTACTAGCTTTGTTTCCAGAGAAAGAGAATGTAAGCAGCAATTTAATTAATATATTGCCTGAAAATCAGAGGAGAAACATCTGGAATCAAACATGTTATGTATCCTTCCAAAAACTTTGGCCAGTGCATTTGACTCTCAGAATCAGTAAAAGAAAGGAGTTTGCATAAAGCAATACTGGCTGCTTTGGTATACAAAAATAATATGAGAGTTGAGTGAACCTTTTTAGTCATACCTAAATTGTTTAGGAGGTCATTAGTCTCCCATGTCATACACAGGGAATTGAAACTTCACCCTTGCTATCCTGCAGTTTTCCTCCTGAAATTGTCAAGTACTTGAGTAGGATGCTAATTTGTGACTCAAAATGCTAGAAAGTCAGGGAGTTTTGTACTATTTCTGTTCAAGCACTAGTTTCTTTAGCAAATCTCTTTTTTTGCAGTAGAACCACAATGATGAAGGAAATTATAATGATAGGTAAATCTATTTTCATTTCTGCTCTATACACTTACAAATAAATACATTAGTGAGATCATTACAATCATTATTGTAGGTACTTTGTCCCTTCACCCTTGCTGAAAATTCCGCATTTTTGCATATCAGCTCCATAAAGGTGTTTCCAAACTGTTGCCTTATGGTAGATTAAACTTAGAGAGATACAGTGTGAGGTGATATTATAAAACTGAACAGTCCTGGAAGATGGCATCATGAACAGGCAGGCATTATTTTCATGACATGACAGTAGAGTGAAGTTGATAGCAAAGGAAAGTAATTGTGATGGTTTTAGTCTAAGCCTTCCCAGAAACCAGCTCATAACCAAGGAAGTGGCGATGTTCCCAGTATTCCATATGATTTTTACATAAACCAGGGTATAAATAAGATGGAGATTAGAGAATTCTCTCTCTCTTCTCTTCTGCTGAGGTTCAGGAGCAGTGTATCCCTGTGTTGGTCTCGCTTATCTAGAGGCTGAGGCCTGCAGTGACCACTGGTTTGCCACCCAGGAGGTTGGAGAGTGCTGGCCGTGTCTGCAGAGCTTGTTTTTCTGAGGGACGTGGTGAGATTTTGTTTTGCTAGTTCTTTATTTTGTTGGTTCTTGAGTTCAATTGTGCATATCTGTTCTGGTTTTGTCCCTTTTTGTCCCTTTTCCCCCTTTCCCTTTCCCTTCGGGGGTCTTTGGGATCCCTTTGCTCTGCACATAGTATTTTAATTGTATATGACTGTAATATATGTAAAAATATATATTTTGATATAATTTGATTGGTTTCGAGTTCTTCAATTTTTATAGGTATTTATAGGGAAGAAGGGAGGGAGAAGGGGTTGTTACTGTGAGTTCGGGCGTTTGGCAGGGAGACAGGTCTGAACCATCACAGTAATGAAGGCTTATTCAAAATCCCGTATATGCTGGGGCAAACCCATGATGTGAGGTCACCTCTGCAATGGACAGTAGAAATTTGGTGATGGTTTTGTTTAATATTACATGCCAAACCATTAATGGACTTATTAAGCAAATGAGTGAAGCAACCAGAGTGGTTATTTATGCTACAAACTTTGATGGGGACTAGCCATGAGTACAGTTTTAGGGGACTTAATGCACATTCTACTAATTCCTGATGGCATTGTACAGACAGCAAGGAAATGACGTTTCACTTGAATAGGATAACCGAGCTTCAAAATGAAATCTAGAGCATCCTTACTGTTAAGGAGAAAGAAGCATGGGGAGAGAACAGCAGTGAACAGTGTATGGGGGTACATCTATAAATTCACTTTTCTTGAGCCAAGTAACAGCCCCTCTCTCATCTGCTACCTCTTTATGCATTTCAATCACTGTAAAGAAGTTGCTTAATGCCACATTTGAAAAATACAGGTTTGTCCTCAGCTCACGGGGGTGACTCATTTACATCTTTCTCCTATGTAGCCCTCCCAAAAGCAATTATTTTTTAATATTATCAAGGGACAACATTTTAAGATATGATATGTCAGTCTCTGCAATATTTTAGTATTTGTTATGACTGAACTGTAACTTGGCCAATATTTGGTCTCCATCACAGTGGTACAAATAAAGGGGAAGCAAAGATCACAGATCAGTCATGGTGCCATGGAATATACCACAGTGTGTCCCAATTGTTCATGCATACCTTCTCTAAGATCTGGTTTCCATGCTCAAGTCTTTTCCATAATAAGAATATGCTCTGATAAAGACATCTGCTGCTTTTGAACACTTGCATGGCTCAAATCCAGCTTTCATGTGGTGTTTTTGTAGCAGTAACTGGCTTTATCTATATTGGATGTAAAGCATTGCTTCTCAAAGTGTTTCTAAAAGTGACCCCAAGTGACTTGCAATTCATGTCTTCATTTCTATCTTTCTTACAGATATATTGATGAAGTTAACCAGAACCAAACACAACACTATGGTATTTTCCTTTTTTTTACAGAACTGTGTTTTTCGGCTACCTATGTTGAATATGCACTACAAGCACTGAGAAATAAGCAGCCTATTTGTAAAATACTAGTGAATACCTGGTTTACACTACTAGAAATTTTGTCTCAACATGAAATTTGAATCCACTGTTACAGGAAAGAAACCAAAAACCCTTTTATGTTCATCTATTTACAAGGAAGTATTAGCATCCCCTGTACTTTCTCATGCACCGGCATTTTGATAAATGACTATATTTGCCTCCATAAAAGGCTAGATGTCACTAATCACTGCACTGCACCATTTCAATTCTAAAAGTTCTCCAAAGAGTTAACTATTTCTGAAGGTCTTTGCGAAAGTATATTAGTTTCTGCCAAAATCATTTTGAGAGGTCTTTATACAAAATATCCCATTTCAATTTCTGCTATGTCATAATGTGACTAAAAAGTTGAATGTTTTGAAAGATTTTCTCCTATATTGTCTCTCTTGGTCAAACTTCTGCCACTGCACACCAGTTTCCTGTATATCAAATGGCTGTCCATCAAACCTGACTTTTCAAAAAACTTTTTCAAATGTCTACAGTTACAGATTCCTTTCTGCTTTTCCTTTTTAGGCAGTAGAATTACTGTATTATAAACTCACTGCCACTGCATAAATCTATAAATATTTTTTCTCTATTGCTTTTTATTTCTCCAACAATATGCAAACTCTGTTCTTGTCTTGTAGCCACAGGTAGGTTTACCAAAACCCAAACATTTTTATCTGAGACCTTTCAAATCTATCACCAATTGCCTTTGAGTCTCTGCAACACTCTTACTTGATGCTCTCCAATAGAGCTTAGCTGTCTTTTTAGTTCGCTTTGTAATGTCACCAATACTTTCCTCAGTACTTTCCTACTAGTATAGCATTTGAGTTCATTTTTATGGTTTGTTTTCCTGGAACAGACCCAAACCCTTCAAATACAGTCTGGTATGCTGTAAACATGTCAGCATTCACTTCTTCCTGCTTTACAATATTGACTCTACATTTATGCTTGTTACTACTGGCACACCAAGAATTGCTTATAAGCCAAACAGCACAGTGTGAAATAAGTGTTTGCTTCTGTTCTCTCCTTATAGAAAGCACAGTTCAAGTTAAATTTCCCAGATGCTTGCCTTTCCATATATGAAAAAAACACCTAATGCTGAGCAGGGTTATGTAGCAGTGATTCTTGGCAAAGTCTCAATGCTCTGCTCCCCCTTTGAAGTGTCACAAACAAGCACATTCATAATTATCACACTTGTCTTCTCCTACAATCACTGCACATTTCTGATAAACAGTTTTACTGGCTAGATTTCTAGCAATTACATTCAAACCCCAAAGATTGTGTGAAGAGGGTTTTTTTCACCATCTGCTATACTCTCTCATGTGTCAGTTGTGCAATTCTAGTGAACTTTTATGTATAACTTCCTGCTTCAAACCATAATTTGACTTCATCCTCTTTCTCCCCTCACACCATTTGGTGGGCAGTAGTGCAAAGCACTGAAATGAGGACTAAGCCATGATGGCAAGCCTGTTCTTTATTTTTCATAGAGTAGATTTACAAACAAGACTGTGATGATTTTCCCTGTGTATTACAGAATATGTATTCAGGTTCTTCTTATAGCAAGAATAGGTTCTTAGGGGTTACTGTCCTCTGCCGATCATATGTTTGACCATAATGACTTGTCTTGCAATGGTTTCCTAAAGACTTGCACACAACAGAATGACTTACATCACATTTAAACTTAAACACTACTTTCAAGTGGCTTCATATGCATCAGTAATTGAACTATATTTATTTTCTTCTGTGCAAAAAAAAGGAGAAAAAAAACACAAAACACTTTGTCTCCAGTGCTCTCAGACATTTCTTGTATTTACCGCAATAAATCTGCTTCCAATCAATGAAAAATGCTTTTTATTAAAAAAATTTGCTTCTTTTAAAACACCAACAGATTTTCTTCTGCCACATGGAGAAATAACATCACATATTTTTTTCTGGAGCATGTAGTGCTTGTATGGAATTTTTGCTGCTGCACAGGGAGTCTTGGTGTTATGTCTGCATGAGCAAAACAGCACTGCTGAGTGACACACAATCAGACATGAATTTTATAAGCATGATGGGTAAAGTGAGTGGATTGCAGTTCCTCCTCTAAGGTTTCTATTCTAAAATACACTCACACACTTCACAGTCACATGAACCAACAGCTGCCCCACAGTCCAGCACAGCCAAGTCCAGCACAGGGGCCCAGGACACTCAGGCCAACAGCTGGATAGGTGACCTCCAGACATCATGGCTGCAGTGCAGGCTTTGCCTTGATGCAGTGTTGGACACCTGTGGACTTGTGTCCATAGCAGAAGAACTATTGCTTTTGCAATTATGTTGCATGTCAGGTAGTCAGCATGCACTGATGACATGGCTCTGGGCCTGTCTCTGTGACTCTCTCCTCATCTAAGGCTAGGTAGCAGCTGTCACCAGAGGTTTTTTCATCTGCTGTTCCCCTGCTCCAGATGTCACACAACTGTGAAGTTTGCAGTGGTTATGTGACAAATTTTGTCAGCAGCTTCTTTGTTTTTCAGCTAGCATTTCAGTCATCTAATGAGTCAGAAATTAATATAGTGCAAGTCTTCTTTGCTCAAGCCTTCAGGTAGGCTTTGCTTCAGCAGCTGCCATATTTTCTTACTTTGTGTAGAAGTTTGTTCTGAGCTTGACTTCCTTGATGACTTAGGCTGTCAATTACTGCACTCTGCTTTTGTAATTGGGTATCAAACATCATTGGTGCATTTTAAATAAAATTGGCCCTTGCATTCAATCAACATGGTTTCTTAAATAAATGTGAAGGAATTCTCAATAGGTACATGGATATTCAATCTGTTTCATATATCATCATTATTAAAATTATTTTAACCGGCATACTTTCTTTTTCATACAGGCAAGAACAGATTTGTTATAGACTTTTTGATCCAATAATCAATTATTATTTTTGCCACTGTTCTCATACAGAATCACAAACCCCTTTCCTGGACCTAGAACATGTGAATGGCAAAAAAAGAAATGGAGGATGGGAGCATTTCCAATCTTACCTAATTTCATAGCTTGAAAATTATAGCAAAGCAGATCTGGCTACTTCCATCTAGTGAATGCATATGAAATACGACTAGACGTTTCTCAGCTTGGAGAAAGGATGTGATCATAATTACAACCAAAAAAGACCACTTGAGATGTGTAATCTGACCTTTATGATGTGCCAGATTAATTTTTGCTATTATCTTAATCAGAAGAAGACAGCTTTTTTTTTATATAATTAATTGTAAAAAAAAGAAAAAAAAAAAAAAAAGAAAAAAAGGAAAGTCTTAAACCTCAGGCCCTGTCATAAAAGTTTAACCAGC
>JAWWLV010000100.1:43906805-43927265 GCA_035041135.1 Platyrinchus mystaceus
AAATACACTGCTGTTTGACTTTGTCTGTGCTTTATTAATTGCTATACTTTCAGTAACCTTATGAATGTTTCACCATATCTGAAATATACATTCATTATGCAATAAATGATTGAAGCTCAATAATGGGTTTTGCTTTAAGCATAATTTATGATTTGCCTTGGCAGGCTAATACCTGGAAACTGCTCGCTGCTTCTGACAAAAAGTGTATAAATTTAAAAAAAAAAAAAAAGGAAAGAAAGAAAAAAAGTCTTATGGTTAAAATATGTAATTGCATATCCAGTGGGCAAATGGGTATTTTGGTTAAGCTGAGAAAAGTAAGCCTCAAAATCTTGTAACACATTTTGTCTAACTTTTTCTTAGCATCATTGATTGCACAGGTCTTCTGAACAAAGTCCTTTTCCAGCTTTCCTGCAGGAGAATTTTAAGTATAGAGCTGATGTAAGTATTTCAAGTATGTAGTGCATTCCACTTGAAAATCTTGGTGACGGTTGAAGCAGAAGGAAATGTGTGTAGATAGTCAATAGTGATTATGACTGAAGTATGACACCAAAATGGTCCATTTTTACAGCAACAGTAAAAATACGGGGGTTTGACAGGTAGTTTTCCTATTGAAAATAATATTCATAAGTTCAATCAGAATTATTTTAGCTCACTGCAGATTTAACTAACTTTTTAGACCAAAAAAAAAAAAAAATCAAAAACCAGCCAGAAAAATAATTATTAAAGGTAACATAGGAAGAAAAGAATTGGAATTTCTCTGAAGGAAAAAAGGGAAAGGAATGATAAAAGTTTCAAACATTTGCATTTTAAAGTATATTGAAGAAAAATGAAATGAAGCAACCCTGAAAACTAAAATGAAACACTCCATTCAAAATATTTCAGCTGGAAGTACTCCATATGGGATTTACAACTGATGTGAGTAATGAGAATGATGCAGAACAGATTAAGTAAACAGACCCTTACTGCACCTGCTTATTTGCCATTTTAGAAAGTGCAGGGCTGACTTTCTGTGCATTGTTCAATGTCTGCATGCTGAAGAGCAGTGTTTGGTGGATACTCTGTCCTTTCAGGCTCATTGTTGCCACGTGCTTACACCAGAGTGCTTGGCACCTGGACTATCATTATGTTAGTGATGACAGCAATAGTTTATCAGACAACATTTAGTCAGATGCAACTCACTTCAAAGGAAGATGCAATTCTGAGGATTCTCAAGGCTTACACCAAGTCCTTGGCTAAGCTTATGATACGGAGCTTATGATATGTTCACAACTTGGTGACTTTGTTAAATAATCTTGTTATTTTCTTGTCTAAATTTTAATAATAGCCTAAAAAATTAATTCCTCTAGTATATCAAGAATGAGAAGGACAGGCATATGCCTGACTCCTGCTGACAGGCTGCTGCTGTTCCAGTAAAGGGCTGTAAACACTGTTCAATGAGGAGCAGCCAGCTAGAATAGTGGCTGGGAAGAACCTCAGTTTCATATGGGAGAAGCTTTTATTAATACATGTGTCTAATTACTTACAGTTTAGGGTTGGGGTTTTATTTTGGTTTAGGAGCTTACCAAGATGCATTTAGCTTACCACTGGATGCATTTATTACCCTGAAAAGAATTCAGTGCCTGTTTTTCCTCACTCACAATCTACTTTGACAACTTGTGGCTTGTGAATCTCAACTGACTCACTTTAAGCAGACAGAAAATATCAAATATATTTGATTTTGTAAAGAAAATGTTAAAAAATGTTTTTTAATGCAAAAAGTTGTTTCTTCCTATTGCTTGAAATGTTTGGTCTTTAAATATTTTTTCCTTAACAATGTGCAGATGACCAGTTCCCCATCTGGAGCAAGTGCCCTCCTCAGGACTCAGAGCTCGTTGCTGATATGGCTCCAGTCTGAGTTAACAATATGTTATTTTCTGTGTAATTGATTGATGGGGTACTTTCATATGTGTGTTGAGCTATCAATGGGAGAAAGGCTCCTATACAGGAATATTTCTTATTTTAAGACTCCAAGTCAACACTTGTAGCAGTGCCAATACTTTGCATTAGACAGCTGCTACAACTGGTGAAAACAAAACCTTTCAGACACAGAGTGCATCTGGTCACATCTAAGAACAGATCTGCATGATCATAGACTGAGAACCTATGCTGTGCTCTAGTTTGTTAGGTGTTACTATTTACTAGGATTTTTTTTTGACATTTTTCAATTCAGTTACCATTAATAAAAGTGAAGCCAGTAACCAGAAAGATGAACAGAAAGTATATTTTAAGAAGATTGTGTTTTAGTTAGCTGGTTTGGACTTCCAGGAAAATTTGGCAAAACTGAAATGAATTTGCAAATTAATTTGGTCAATACAAATCTGGGCTTCTGCTAAGAAAGCTGAGAAACTTGAGGCAGTTTTATTCACACTGAATAATCCAGCTTGCAACTACTTTAAATAGTCTGGTTCTGTGTACTGAAAGTAAAATTATTGTACAAACACTTGTACCTAAACAAATGACAAGGCTTAATTCTACCTTATTTAAGGTCTTATGTATCCAGAAAGATCCCTGGCTCCATCAAAACTGATCTGAAGTTTTGGCAGTATTGGAAAAAGGTGATTCTAAGTAATTTGTGAAGGAAATGCAAGTGAATACTTTGTAAAAATTCTGTATATAGTTATCTAAGGAATACTATGTATATAGATAAATAAGTGCTCTTATAGGATATTATAACTATTTTCATATTTATTATTTATTATCCTGGGACTGTGTCATGATATATCCTATATGCTTTTACCTTGTCTTGACACAAAAAACCTAAAATGGTACAGGTTGCCATTTCCCTTACAGAAAGCCAATATATTTTAGTACAATAGCACTTTCATTACGTAAAAGATTATATATATGTATGTCAACTCTTTTCCTTAACAAATGTTCTTTTAATGAAAGTGGGCAAAATTATCATGCCTTCATGATTCTGAAATGCATTTTGGCACTGCACATTGTCTCGTGTTTTGTCTGTCCACATACTCCATGTCTCCTTTCTGACTTGCAGCTCAAAGCCCATGACACACATTATAACAGCTTGGTTCAGGCAGTACAGCAGCCAAGGAAGAAAGAGTCTTACCAGGTGGTATCCTCTCCTGGTATGCAATCTATGGCTGGTGACCAAGCCGTGGGATTGAGGCCTGTCCAAGGAAGACCGTTAGGAAACTGAGGTCTTCTCCCACTTATTTCCTTCACAGTATGTGACAAGACAGGAAGCTGTGCCTGTTCAGAAGCTCTAGCAAAAACCCTGCAGTGGAAGGGCTGGGTGGAAACAAAAGGAACCAATAGTAGGAGTGGCTGAATGAGTTGTACCAAAAGTTCAGCTGAAAATTAGAAAAGGTGTGATATAAGTCAAAGCAAAACGAAAAAAAAGCAGAATGTAAACGTACTTGCCATTCCTGTGTTTGGATTAGGGGTGAGGGGGTATTGGGCATGGGATATTTTTGCACTTTTTTTGCTGCAAGGGTTGATGAGATGAAAAGGAAAGAAATAACTGATAGATCTCAGGAAGAATTATTATGAAGTGCTGAGGTTCTCTTAAGGAAGATGAAACAGCAGGGTTGGTGACGGCTTTCACTTTTCCAAACCAAGCAACCAAAGGGAAGTATAATACTTAAAGCTCCTTAAAATGATATATTTGGATTAATTTCTCTGATTCCCAGCTTTTCACATAATTGAACACATTTCATAAGGGGAACCACTACAAGAAAGTTCATGACATCCATTATATGAAGCACATAGTCCATGCAGATACCTGATTAGACAACTTCTGACCACAGAAGGAAGTATTAAAAAACTGTCCAACTGAATGAGATACTTTACTGTGCCAAATTCAATCTACTATTTCTATCAGCCATAATTATAGTCAGCTAATTCCATTAGCTTCTTAAATACCTTTTAAGCTACAGTACTTACAAGTGAAGAGCAAGTACTGCCCTTTAATGGAGTTATCATTTTCAGAGCAACCTTTTCATTCTATTAAGGAAAGAATTACTCATTATTTTGCCATGGATAATTTTACACCAAAACCCAAATAGCACTTTATTTACTTAACAGTATCACAGATAATCACAGAATATTCTGAGTTGGAAGGGACTCACAAGGATCTTCAAGTCCAGCTCCTAAGTGAATGGCCCATACAGGGATCAAACCCACAGTCTTTATCACCATGCTCTAGATTACCAACTGATCTAATATTAGGGTCAATGTTTGCCATGCATGATCAGATCAAAGTAAAATAAGAGAAAAAAATAGGTGAAAAGGAACAAAATAGCTTGATATTCAATTCTTGGTAAGGTAGACAAGTCAATATAATATGATACTATGATTCTTCCATCACACCAAATGGTAAACAAGGTGCACCTGTAGGCTGTTTTTAAATGTTAGACTGCTATTCAGAGAAGTGATATTCTCCCCTGCAGTCAGCAACTTGGCAAGTCAGAATGAAATAAAGTAATTTGTCATTTTTTTTTTTTTTTGAAAGAGTGAAAGAAATAGGAAACATAAAGCAGAAATGAGACTGAGCCAAAAAATCTTTATCTGAGTATGCTCACTCTTTACAGGAGTTTGAAATCTTTTCTACTTAAGAAAAGCCCACCCTACATTGCCTATAATACTCTACCTTTTTGTTCATACAAATGTGTGACGATTATACACTATGATTAAACTGTCAGGTAACAATTGCTTTTACAAAAATAATTGCACAGTTCTGTTGCAATATCCTAAGAGGAAATTCTTGATACATTAATTCAATGCAATAGACTATATTGAAAGGTATGTTTCCTTCAAATATTTCACAGAAGCCAATACTTGTAAAAAGTGCTTTTTTTTTCATAGGACTACATCTGTTTCTACTTGATCTTTATAGGCATTGCATATACTTATATATACGTTTAAATCTCATACCTGCACCACTTGGACATATGATCCAGAATGTCACTTCCTCTGTATTGCAGTATAGTTTAGAACTTGGAAGGAAGCAAATGGAGAGGGGTTCCCATTTGAGTGTGTGTGGTGTATAAACTTTTTGTATTGTGGTGTCAGCACTTTGTATCCCAGGTCTGTCCAGGCCTCTATAGAGAAGCAGTAAAATCCTTAGAGTGGTATGAACAGGCAAGAAAGTTACAAGGGGCTGTTGTCTTTAAACAATAGAATCATTACAGAAAATCAGTTTCATGAATTGTGGGTTGTAAAGTGATGTTATTGACAAGTGATGGCAAAATGTTTTTACAGCAAGCACATTTTTGATGTTTACTTTCTGCTTAGATGTACCAAAGAGGTGAAAATGTAAAAGTTGAGGCACATAATACTTTTAGCCTTTAAAACAGTTATTCTCAGTTCTTTCTCAAAGCTTTTGAGATAATCTGGAACTTTTTCAGTGCTGTATGTAAGTCAAAGAATACAGAAACTCCCATAGAAATTCTGGGAAAAGGGAACTGAGGGTCAGGCCAGAAAATTAATAGGAAAGGCAGAAAAGTTTCTAAAACAAGAAAGGGAGCATTGATGGCTGGAGGATTTTCCAAGCAGGCAATTCCACTGCCCTGTTGCTGTAGTCTAAAAGAAAGGAACTCCAGCCTGAGGAATATATTTGCTGCCATCCTTTTTGCCAATTCGACCAGTGGTGAAGCTGGGTGCATATGCCAAGGACAAACATAGAGACAGGAACACAGGCACACACAAAGGCACACACAAGATACTGACACAGCTGGTCACACAGGCTGCCACAGGCAAGGTGCTGCCTTCAACAGCACCTAAAGAAAGGAGTCACATAAAACACAAGCACAGATAGGTAAGTCTCCTCATTCTCTTGGGCTGGAAAAGGCAGGAGGTCACTAGTGCAGTGCACATGTGAACACTCCAGATTCACAAGAACAAACACATTTTCAGGTCATTCAAGTGTCAGCACATCCCGTCTGTTCATTCATCACACCGTCCATATCCAGGACCTTCTTACTCACTTCATGGACCCCTTGCCTTCTTCCTGGTTCAGCTCAGTGCTCACTAGGAAACACATGGCGTTCACGTCTCTGTTTAGTGGTTTTCATCGCTTTAGTTGAGAGCAATGAGATGATGCATCCACATGTGCAATGAAATTACTATGAAATCCTTCTCTCTCACTCTCCTTCTCCTTCTTAATTTACCTCTTTTCCTCCTCCTAAGGATCTTACAGGTTTTCAGATAGATATCTCTGTTTTTATTCCAAAAATAGTTATTCTGCTCAACCCTTTTTACATCTCAGGCTGTGTGGCTGAGAACTCCTCTAGTGTTCTAACTGAAAGACTTACAGAAATAGGACATTTGGGCAATGTATCTGGGTTTTTTTCAAATTGTTTGGGTTTTCCTGTTCGATGACCATATCACTCTGTACAACATTCTATTGAACTATATTTTCTAATTGTCCTCGAAAGGACCTTACCTTTTTTTTGAAGTTTGCCTACTCAGTTACTGATATCACCAGTTTTTCCTGATTTGGCTGTAACACCTGGAAATTGGTAGGAAGACAAGATGGCATTTTATGAAGTAAAACTTCTCAAATTTCTTCATGATTCATGTAAAACAACTGTATGGACCGATACAAGGATTCTATGCTTATTTTTCTACTTGGGCCTGTCTTATGAGATTGAGTCAGAAATTTTCAGAAGCTCCTTTAACACAGTTACTAAAGCTATTACCATATGGGTTAAGGTAAAATTTGCATTGCCCTTAATGACACCAGAGATAAAGTAGCAGACTGAATCACTTTTAAAAATTTCAGCATAGTTGAATTTTATGTCTATAAAGTCTGATCAAAGGCTGACTTGGACTACCTAAGAGGTTTTTTTTTACTTCACCAAGCATATGAGGGCAAGGGATAAAACGGAAAGGTTCACTTTCATTTTTGATATGGATAATTAAGGATAAATATTCTCAGTAGAAAGTATAGTGACAGCATGCAATATTCATTACTCTACAATTACCTTTTCTTGACTCTCATAGTACTTGAATCTGTTGGTCAGATAGCAGAAGGATGTTATCATGTTGAAGAAAATGATTGTGTCCAACTCCCAGTGTTCGTCTCCTAACCTGTGACTTCAAGCTGTCAATAGTCACTAATTGTTGTTATTCAGCTTCCCTATAATAGAGTGGCTGGGGAGGAAGAGCACTGCTCTTCACTGCAAGTGCACAACTGATAACAAAAAGGTAGATTGCTAAAATTACTCCTTATTTATACATCACATCCAGTTCCCCACGTTTAAGGAAAAAGATACATTTTGCAAACTGGTCTTTCTTTCTTTTTTAAATTGAAATAGTAGGTTTAAAAATGGAAATACTATTATTACATAAAGTACCGAGTAACTTCCATAGAAGGTAGCTTTAATTAGAAGATACTGTTGGTGATGTGGGATAAAATCAAAATGAAAGGTCATGGACACAGTGACAAACAGGAAACTGAAGCTGTATCTTTCTAACATTGTATTCATAAATGTGAATTACCCTTGTAATTTTCAAAGAAGTATGTCCCTCTTTTGCTTTACCCTATTTTACCTGCAATATTTGCTCTTACATAAATACAGTCTTGACATATTTTGAATAAGAAAAGAGACCTCTCATATAATATTGTTTCCATAGATAGGATACTGCTACCATGTTTTGGACAGTTCTTAAGCAAACTAAAAGATGTATCTACAAACTGAAGAACTGAAATGCTACATAAATTAAACAGTCACTTTCCCCCTAAGAAAAGTATGTGGAATTTCTCATCTACATGGTATAAACTACAATGAAATTGAATAAATTCATTTTAACTTTTAATCTGAAATAATGTCTTTGTACTTGAAATTCTTCTGTGTGCAATGACATAGTACAGTTAGTAAAAGAAAGCCTTTGGCCAGGAACACTGTTTACAAAAAGTGGTGGTTCTGCTAGCAAGGAGACAAAAATCTCATCTAGGGTGGGATGTTTCCCAGAACTGTCACAGTGCTGAAAAATAACTCTAGTATAAAATGTGCTCTGTTTGTTAATAAGAATCTTTTACTTTGAGAAGGCACCGAAATCCTAAACAGAGTCCCTGACAAGGGCCTGTTATAAAAAGAGGGAAGTCAATAAAAGTAAAGTGTAAGTGTAATGTTAATGGCAGGTTCTTGTAGGCATTTTCCCCCAAATTATACCATTCCTATTTAAATACCATCTCGAGAGTCTCAGACAGTGTCAAGTGCAATCATTGTTATTGCAGTTGCCAAGGTAATCAATTGAAATCATAATGAAGGGAACAGAAGGAAATCAATAGAGTCTGAAATTACAAATAAAGAGAAACTATCATTTAAAAGCATTTGGCTGAAATCTTCCATATTAATGGAGTCAGAAATGGCTATGTCATTCAGAAGCAGTGTGATGCATAATTCACTTGAGTGCATTAGAACACCTAAAAGCTATTGCAGCAATTAGTGCTGCCTACCAAGAAAGTGTCCACCTTAGATGCATCACTGAATTGTTTGTTTGGTTCCAATATGTTTTCATATTTAAAATTGTAATTTTTTTCTCCCTTGAAAAAGAGAAGCAATCTCAGTAAACATAGCTTCTCTTTCATAATTTGTTGAAGAAGTTTATGTAATGTGTGCTAGCTTTTCTGGAGTTCTGTTTCAGTTAAAAGCCCTGCTTAGATGCAGCTGCACTGCAACAGATTTTAATACCCCTTAGATGCCCCACTGACTATGGAACAATTCTAGATAATAGCAGTGCTGATTATTTACACTCCTCTTTTACACATAAATTGCACCCATGTCCTCACACATGTTATTTAAGGCATGTATTTGTAGAGCATGTAACTGCATTAGAAAAGGCATTATTGGTGTAATGAAGAAGATATTGTTCTTTTCTCTTTATTCTTTGTGTGTCAGTAGCTAAAGTCCTTGGATGGGTAGGACAGCAGGATCCTTTCTTCAGCTTCAGAGAGAAAAGCAGTCAGAGAATTAAGAGTTGAATATGCACTTCTGCTGTAAGTGCTCTACTAAGCAAATGTTTTTATTGCATCTTGCAAGGCTCAGTAAATTATTCTAGAGGAGAAGAGGAGCATGATGCAATAGTCAGTTACTGAATTCGCTTGGGAAGGAGAAGACGAGTCCCAGCTCATGAACCAACTGGAGCAGGGAATTGAAGTATTCATTAGAGCAAGAAAGCCAGGTCTCTTAGAGCTAGCCATTATGTTAGGCACCTATATCCTTTCCCTCTCCCCTTCTGGTGAAAGGTGGTGAATATTTAATAGTTTCATGCAAAATGGAACAGCTTCTAGAGGAAGGTTTAAAAAACCCTATAACAACCTATAGCATTACTCTTAGTTGTTTCCTGTGCAAAAGAGATTACCATAATTTGAAGAAGTTAATCCATTTGTGTTCTTCCAAAAAATGGTACTCAAACTACTTAGTTGCCTCTGAAGGGGGAGATAGGCAAGGGTCCACGCTGCAATTTTTTTAGCTGCATTCAGAAGAAAAATTAATGAGGGTCAGGTGGTTTTGCTTTTAGGCAGTTGCTCTTACCTCACTGAAATGTGAATTTAGCTCTCATAAGGAAATTGTTTTTACAAGTTAGAGAGCAGGAATGGGAACAAAAATTAACCTCCTTGCTGCCTGAAATACTGATTTGTCCAAACATTGTACAGCCAAGTGGTTTTTCTGCTCAAAAATGTCAATTGGCTTTTGCATGGCATTTAATAAAACCTTTCTGTTACCAATTGCATAACAGCAATTAAAATTCTGATCAAATCCATCTTAACTGCTTATAGTCTTCCACTAGGGAGCATTTTCCTTGGCAAACATCTGCAGTAAAAGGCTATTTAATCTTCACGAGTGAAACAGTCAGTTATGCTAATTCATCTCTTCTACTGTCAGTTTACATTGTAATCTTGTACAGATCTGGTCTTCTGCATTTGGTAAGTTAAGGCAAAATTTGGCTTGCCCTGAGAGTTTAAAAAGCCTACGTCTTTTTTTCCTCTCACACCAGCTAAACTGATCTGATCCCTGTGTATCTCTGTGAAGGAGTTCAAAGTACTTTGCTCTGCAGTCTGCAGTTCATGACTGCAAACTGTTAAGAAAGAAGTATCTGATGGATTGACTTCTTAGCTGAGTCCTGTGAAAGAGTACTTAGCCATGCAATACAAATAAAAGCATAAAATAGTAGAAATTAGTCATACAATCACTGACAGCACTTTCTGCCTTTGTATTTGTATAGATTTGTTAATAAAGAAATTATAAGCAGTATGTTGAAAGCAGCAAAACATCTCCTTTCTTTGAACAAGTCATCACAAAAGGGGAGTATTCTTTCATATCATCATATGTGAAAAATCAGCCATGCTGCTTTTTTCCACATGTCAAAGTCCCAGTCTCTGGGACTTTAGCTCTCATTGTTCTAAGTTTGTGATCTCTGGGTTGTCACTTTCAGAGTTTCTGGATGAATATTATCAAAACCAAAGTTATAGCAGATGTGATGATTCAAGGCTCCGCCTTCTAGTATCTCTAGCTTTGCCTTCTGGCATCTGGCTCCAACTTTGAAGATCTGAATAATTTCTCACTTCCTCTTCTTGATGCTTTTTTCTCAGTTTCATCCCTTACACAAGCATCAAACCTCCCTCCTCTGCTTTCTTTTTCTTTTCAGCTTCTACTGATGAAAACAGGAGCAACTCCAACTATAAGAGAGACTTGAATGCCATTTGTATTTTTAAACAAAGCTTTGCTAAGGAAAACCATCTTACAAATATTTAGATAAAAGGTAAAAATAAATCAAATAGGTATTTATACTTTAAATAATGTACTGAATGTTTCTCTACTGTAAAGCACTCATAGCAGATCAATACCATTTACACTATTCACTTGCAGCAAGCAGTAAAAGTCTTTAACTTCAACAGTTTCCAACCATTTAACATTGTTAAAAAGACAGCTAAAACATCAATTGGAGGCATTTTCTCCTAAACTGAAATGGATTGATTAGTTTTCATGACATTCACTGTGATGATGCGGGATTAGGAAAGATGTAATACAGGAGGAAAAAAGGGGAAGTCAGTGGACCTCTTTTACGTTAATGAAATAAATTGCATACTTCTGTTCAACAGGAGTAAATCTTCTTGGAGGGATCGACTTTTTTACAATACTGTGTTAATAACTAGTTCTCTGCATGTGTAGTATGGATTGCCTTTTAAATTGATTTCACTCTGGGTATGCAAAAGCAATGGCTCTCAGAGAATAGTCTGTGACATTTGTCATGCCAAGTCAGTATAAATTTGTAATCAATGGCACTTCAGCAGGAAGTCATATTTATCATTAGTAAACTCTAAAAGAACTATGCATGGTAACCAAATAAAAATGAATTGTTCTAGGGTTTTTTGGAGCTAAACAAAGTGATTACTTAGTTCAGCTAATGAATGCCTTTGTGTGATCTCTGATCAACAAAACTGGTTAGTAGCAAACATAGAAACAACTCAGGAGTTAGCAACATTTTAGCAACTACACTGGGAAGAAAAGACAGAAACTTCTGAGGGAATAAAAAAGACTGGAGACTTGAATTCTGCATATTTCTTATTCAAAACTTGTTCTTTTTGCCCAACACACTGTTTTCTTTTTTTCTTTTTTTCCCTAATTTCTTCATTATTTTTCTAATGACTGCACTGTTTTTTAAAAAAATTAATTTTTAGTATTACCATCTTGCTCTTTAACTTTTTTTTTTTTACATTTCTGCTCTGGGAGATATGTTATATGGCTTGTAACAACAGTATACAAATCTGAAGACAAAAAAGAGAAGAACACCTTGAATAGGTATTCAAGAAACTTGTGAGATGCAGATTGTTATGCATATCTATAAAGTATCAGAAGACAATAAATGAAATGGTGTAGGCAAATGAAGCTTAGAGATATGACATTATATATGGTTTATGACATAATTTCATCTTCCACCAAATACTACATAACTATTAGAAACAAATGGTTTGAAATTATCGAATTTTTTTCAGGCGATGTTGCAAGTTGAAACATTGTGCCTTGAATCTTATGAATTATGACATCAGACGAAAAAAAATAAAATAGAGCACCTGTAACTAGGTTCCATTACTTTATCTATCTTGGTCTTCTTTGGATCATAAAAGGCTTCAAATTGGTACAGGATTCTGTGCAAGTCTGAGAATCCTGTGTAAATATTAAACAAGTGTCATTAAGTGTCTGTGTACCGTAGTAGTTAGTCACATTAAGGAGTATAAATTTGTTCAGGCTAGCCTAATGAAATGGCAGTTCCCTATTCACTGATGTTCTGCTCATTGTACATTCATCCAGAGAGTCAATGAAAACGTGCTTGGCAGATAACCTGAATTCATCATTCCTTCAATTTTCCACATAGTAAAATACTCT
This sequence comes from Platyrinchus mystaceus, assembly GCA_035041135.1. Lineage (NCBI taxonomy): Eukaryota > Metazoa > Chordata > Aves > Passeriformes > Tyrannidae > Platyrinchus > Platyrinchus mystaceus. Next base: position 43,919,198 of record JAWWLV010000100.1, read on the forward strand.
CTGAAAAGCTTAGTTCTTCATTCTCCTTTGAAGATAGGCTGAGAGAGTTGGAGCTGTTCAGCCTGGAGAAGAGAGACTAGGGAGACTAAGGACACATTAATCTACTAAACTGAGAGAGTTGGAGCTGTTCAGCCTGGAGAAGAGAGACTAGGGAGACTAAGGACACATTAATCTACTAAGGAGATATTAATCTACTAAGGAGACACTAATAGCAGCCATCCAGTACCTAAAGTGGGCTTACAAGAAGGCTGGAGAGGGACTTTTCACAAGACCATGTAATGATAAGACAAGGGGTGATGGCCAAAAACTGAAGGAGATTAGGTTTAGATTAGATATTCCTTACTATAAGAGTGGTGAGGCACTGGAACAGGTTGCCCAGAGACATTGTGGACTCCATCCCTGCGGGTGTTCAAGACCAGGCTGGATGTGGTTCTGAGTAACCTAGTCAAGTGTAAGGTGTCCCTGCCCATGGCAGGCAGATTAGAGCAGGATGTTCTTTGAGGTCTTTTACAACCTTAACCATTCTACATATGATTTTACAATTAATTACTAATTTCTCACATTTTCCACGTTTTCTTTTAAGTACAACCATAATCTCTTTTTTTAATATTTCCTGACAGTGAGGTCTGTAGCTCTTAATTTAATCATGGTCTGCTTTTCTATTCGTACAAGCTTTCACACTGGAATGCTCCTCCAAAGACAAGGAAGACTCAAGCTTTGTCCTAGTGTCTAAAGTCCCAGCAATAGTAAGTTCAACTAGCAGTTTCCTAAGATGCTTAGTGAAATCTAAGTAGTGTAGAATACTCTGCATTTTAGAGAAATCCAGAAGGACAATAACACTTTTGATATCTCATACCCAATAATTGACTTCTCTGTTCCTTGTAAGACTTGGGGTTGGCTATAGGATAGGGGGCTGTCATTGGTAATGCCAATAGCTACAACCACAAGGTTTGTTTCATCTGTATCAGCACTGAACAGCATTCAGATATCAAAGTCACTTGTAACAAGCAAATAAGTTTTCAAACTCCACTAGCTTAATCCTTGGTGGTATGAAATGAAAACAGGCGTGCTATGAGGAAAACCACACATAAATTATTTTTAGTTTAAATAAGATGGAGATTTTATGGATTTGGGTCAACAGAGATCATACTAAAAATGTTCACTGTTTCATTCTAATGAGTTTAAAGGATGGCTGCTCTATTTTTCCTTCGATCTATTTTTGTCCTGTTAATATGTAAGTACAATATGTTACTGTGGAATAAAACTTGTTCGTGAAAATACATGAATGTAGGAGATACCTTTAATTTTTCTTTCTAGACTAAAGTCCTCAGGGTCAACATCTGAGTATTGAAACAATCACTTTTCTGAATATAGCCATGATATTTTAGCAAATACATAAGATGTGGGCAGGTTCTTTAGCCAGTAGAAACACCAGATTTGACTCTAGGTTGACAGGTCTACTTCTCTGAGGAAAAGTAATTCTGAATCTAGTCAGACACCAGAGAGAATTTTGCCTAAACTTTCTGCATTGTGATTTTTTTTGCAATAAAGTTTTGAAAAGAGTTTAGGAAACTTTAAAAAGGTTAAGCCCTGCTCTGACTGTGCTTATGTCTGAAAAATTAATAGGGCCAAATCTCCTATTATTTGTTCACCGTCAGAGAATTATACCTGCATAGTGAGCAGTTAATTTCAACTGCAGTGGATGTGCAGTAGTGTAAAAGAGGAGTAACAGAGACATCTGGGTAACCTGGGCAATGTGACTCACCCACATGCAGTGACAAAGGCAGGAGAGCAGAGTGTTTGCTCGGTCATCAAGTCATTTTCCTTCTTGAGAAGGACACAAAGAATGATCAGAAAGCTGTGTTCACAGCCAGCCTGGGATAATGTGAGGAAATAATAAGGAGGGCAGTACTTTTTTCCTTCACAGTCCTGAGAATGTCCCTTAGTAATGAATGTAATGAATGCCCCTTTATAATGGTTTGGATATCCAGTGTACTGGAGAAGCAGGTTTTGTGACTAAGATACGTCCTTTTACATTTCCACAGTGACACTGGAAACTGGGGTCTGAGTTCTTTTCAACATCGGGCAGAACAAAGCTCTCCAACACCTTAAGCACTGCCAGTTTCACAAGCATATCCAGAAAGTAACATGAGAGATATCCTGTTTATCTCTAGAAAAGCTTCAACATCCATCCTAAGTCTCCTAGGCAACAGGAAGAGTACAGAGGAGAATTTATGAATGCTTTAGCTAAGTGGGGAGTTTCTCAACTTTTAGACAAAAGAGAATCTTTTAGTGAAAAGCTATGCACACCCCCGTAGGAAATGAGATTTCCATACATCTGCTTCTCAGAGACTCTGTTATGAATTCAGATGGCCACCTAACTGCAGTGTCTAGCCGTGGAGCCAAGGTATTCTCATTTAGGTTCCGCTTTAGTAGTGACTGGTAACTAAAATGTGAGTACAAAAGTCCTTTATAGATTTCATCTCTTAACTTTCTTCTGCAGGGTTAATAGAGGCATAGCACGTATTTCAGTGGCAGTTTAAGTGTTGTCTTCCTTAACAGATAGGGAAAGCTTGCTAACAAATATTTCCTTGACATTTTCTCGTTAAAAACTCCCTGAAAAGAAAAAAAGCCCAAAACTTAGACTCTAAATCTATACTTTTCGCTTCAATACTGAGCAGCTAAATGTATTGTACAGCACATCAAAAAGTAGAATAGTCTCCTTGCAAATGCAAAGTGAAATAACTCCAATCAAGACCCAAAATTTCTAACACTAATACTAATTTGCAAGATTTATGTTTTTGTGAAAGAGAATGAGTGTCTTTATGAAAATACGCTATTTGTCAGCAGGGTGCATAGCATATTTTTTTTAGATTTTGTTTTGCATTAAGAGCTTCCTTAGGTGTCCCTACCCTTATACTTATTATGGACAATGCTTGCATTTTGAAAACATAATTTGGGCAAAAGGACACTAAGTATAATAATTTTATTTCACATTTGAGTTATTAAAAATCCATGTAACTGTTCAAAATGCCTTTTCAAAAATAGATTCTATAAAATCAAAACATGCCCTTTGTCTGAACTTCAGCTAGCTGCCAATAACTCCAACTACTGGGTTAGTCTGTGTGCTGACTGCCTTTTGCAAAAGCAGTTCCTGGAAAAGATCAAACTTGAAACAATAAACTAACCTTTTACCTTTTTGTTTTTGGTAAAAAGCAAGGTGGTTTCTGTATTCAAACATTCCAACTGGCCAAATTGCATTCTGCCTCCTCGACTTCTTCTTTTTATTGGCTGACAGTTTCTGTAGTATTTGTAGAGCATGTGTATCTCTGTTGTAAGAAACCATTCCTGATGGTGTCATTTATGTGTGTATGCCATTCAAATACTTCAGGACTCTTTAAGATCCCTACCGTGATGTAAATATAAAAAAAAATTCTTTAGTTTATTTTTCATTAAAAGTAAAAATTTTATATAGTTAGGCTTTCAATAGACTGATTTAATTCAAAAGGGGATAGCTAAAATAAAGTTAAAACCATCTTTGATCTGGTAAAACAAAGTTAGGGAACAGAAGTAATGTGTCTTGTTAGATCAGGATGTATAGCCAGAAAAAGTAGATGTGAAGATCATACTTGACCAAAACCTTTGGATCTGACTGTTGATTGCTATATTGACTGCTTAGATTTTCTATTCTTTTTAAGTATGACAGGTATTATTTTTTCTAATCTGCATCCAGTATATTTGGGGAATTTTCCCTGCAGAGTGTGGAGTTTTCTCTGTAGAGGCTCTTTCAAGGGAGGTCATCAATATTCTTGTAGTTCCAGAGGTGACTGAAAAACAGATGTACAGACACTCTCAATCAATTTTCCTCAAGGTGATTTAACTTGTAATATGAGAGAAGTAGCAATATGTTCATTGGTATAAAACAGTAATTTAACTTTTGATAGTAGATGCAACAGTGGTTGAATCAGATTTGGTGGCAAGATACACTTTGTTTACTGCATAGAGGACAAGGTCAGACAGAACTGTAAGGGAGACCCTGCCACTGAGCCATGAGGCTCAGAAAGGACCCTTTCTAAGCTCCTTTCTTGAGGGGAGTTTACATACAGCTGGAACCAGACTTAGTCCCAGGCTTGGTCAACAATTCATGTCTAAATGATTACAAGCACACAGTCAATCCTTCATATCACTTAAGTAAGATTTCAAGGTTTAGGGTCCTTTTGATCACTTACCAAGGATCTATTACAGCAAGGAATCTCAAACTTGAGGAATAACCTTGAAAAGTGTTCCTACTCAAGGGGAGATTCTGGCTGCGGCCTCTGCCCTGCGGGAGAGATCAACAGGCCCTAGGCTGTCCACTGTTTATGGAGGAGGATGGTTGACTTACAGTCATATTCACATACCATCTGTATTTGGGGTTGTGTTCCACTAGCCCTTGCCATAAACAAGGTTTATGGCCCTGAGGTTTATGTAAGCCAGATGCAACCATCACAAGCACCACTGGTAGCAACAGCTTGGGCAGAAAAGGTGGGTTCAAGGGAAAGGGGAACACACCATCAGAGCTATCTACTCATTCCTGGAAGGACTTCCCTATGTTTTAGCACAGGGAAGCATATTGAAACTAACTACACAATTTTAGCAGTGAAGATTGTTCAAGCTGCAAACATCTAGGAGGACAGCTATCTGCATACACAGTATATATATTATGTCAGTCCACATAATTATCTATGTCATTATACCTTAGTCATTATTTTAATGCATTATTATTTATTATTTATGATTTATATTTAATTTTTAGTTTAAATTTAAATCAACCTGGAAATGAATAAATATTTCATAAACAAATAATTTGCATGTTCTCTGAAATGTGATTCTCTGAAGATGTAGATGTTTCATTTAGGGACATGGTTTTGTGGTGGACTTGGCAGTGTTAGCCTTGCTGTTAAACTCGATAATATTGTAGGTTTTCTCCACCCTAAATGATTCTATTATATGATTTGTATACTTCTCTGCTGATGAAATCTTAAGTAATCTCTAAAATTCAATAAGCAGCATAGTCAGAATTATTTCCCTCAGAAGAATCTTGGACCTAGGGTCATTTTTTTCTTCTCAAGTCTGCTCTTAGTACTGAGGACCATACAGAAGATTGAGGAAGTGCTGAGGAGTGAGTGGCACAGCTCTGTGAATAAACTGAAACATTGACAGAAATTTACAAGTTTCCATCTTGACATCAATTCCAGACATATCAGGATGTTCAGGAGAGGTTGGTTCATATTTAAGGTCTAATAGATATAGGCACCCATTCTAAGCAATTGCTGAAACCTATTGTTTTTAACAGGAGGTTCAGGGTGTTGAATATTGCTTTATTAAAATATAGCCATGTAATAAACACTTGGATGCAGATCTGGTCAACTATTAAGGGCTTCCAAAAAGTGACATATTCCCTTAATCCACTCTGCAGCTCAGCTGCTGGTGCTCAGAAGGCTGCAAAATAGGGGATTTTCACGTCTGACCTTTCATGGATGTGCAACTGGAATAATAACTAATAATTACCTATCTTGAAAGAGTGTTGTGTAGATCACATAGTTAATATTTATACAATACTTCTAATGTGTGAAGTGTCATAAAAGAATCTTTACTGTATCAGAATCTTCTGTGTAGGTTCTTTTATATTAAATTTCTATAATACAGTGGGATTCTTTGTCTGCGTCTGTCTGTGTGTGAATGAAAGTGCAGGACAAGTGCAGCAGTCTCTGAAGGAAAGTTCAGGACAAAAAACAAGTCAAGTTTGATTTTGGTTGGGGTTTTTTTGTTTGTTTTTTGTTTGTTTTTTAAATGACCACGTCAGTCCTATCACTGGCATGGTCAGTAGGTAAGAACTAGCCAGATGATACTAAGTAGCGCGTCAAACAATGATGGTCGCTCTGGAGATTTTGCAGCTAATCACAGATGATTAATGGGGAAGTTACTATAAAAAAAAAAACTACCTCTCCTTTTTGATTGCTAATTATTCATGAAAAACTAAGAACAAGAGTATGGTGAAGCAGGACAACACATTTTTAAGCATTACAATAAAAGAAAAATTGATCACCTAGTTAGTATGCAGGCAGCTAAGTATAGCAGGGTCAGCTGTGCTAATTTGAGAGTCAGATTGGGAGCTTAGCAATGCCTCTTTGTGCCAAGTGGCTTATTTCAGAGTTTCAATTAAAGAGGAACTGAACAAGTTTGCACATATACATGTATGTCTATGATGGGATTTTTTTCAACTGATATTGTTACCAAACAGAAAACTGGACTATTCCAGCAAATATAATATCAAAATCTCTGGGGCTTTTTTTAAGACATGGATGGGATTTTTCCATGCCTACAAAGAAGCTGTATTTCCTGACTGTTTTGTATCAGAAAACCAGAAATACGCATAAGCTTTTTCATTATCCTGGCTTTTTTCTCTTTCACATTCTTTAAGAGTGTTATTCAATCAGAGCTAAAGATCAGCTAAGTATTTAAAAGATCAGGTAAGTATTTAAACAATGACAGAAAGACAGTAAATAAAATCTTCCTCATTTTTATATCTTTAGAGGGCAGTGTCTTCAGGCCTAATACTTTTTATAGCTGGTTTCACTATTCCTCAACTCACTGGATAATCTAATGTGCCAGCTTTTTTTTTATTTCTTTTTTTTTTCTTTTTTTTTTTTCTTTTTTTTTTTTCCACGTAAGAATCCTTAGACCATAAAATCCTGATTCTGTTTTGTGGATGACTTAATTTACTATTTGAGTAGTCCCTAGGCTGCCAAGTTCCTCACAGAAGAAAAGAGATCTAGTGGTTGTCTCAAAGAGCTTTTAATCCTACATTTACCACAATATAAACAAGGGTCATGCCCATAAAAACAAAGAAAGGAAATAATAAAAGTACCAAGCTACACTGTATTCTAAATTGGACTACCTAGGTGGGAAACAAAGTTGGTTTTATTGATGTATAAAAGAAATATCAATCATATTTCTGCAGGAAAGTTGCAATTCCTTCAGGCAAAATAGATTTATTTAGCTACGTGAAGAACACACATAGTTTTATGTTCTATGAAAGTACTCTAGTCATCTGTACTCTAGTACTCTGGTCATTTTAATTGAAGGAATAAAATTAGAGGAGGAATCTGAAACAAAAGGATTTTGGTTTGTAGGAAGAGTTTTGAGAGGTCTTTCTCTGCATATGCTCTTCTAAAGTAAAGGAAATAAAAACAAACTGAAGTAACAAAGAGGCCCTGGTGAAAATGGCCTCTGCTGTTCAGGGAGAAGGGGCTGGACTGAGGATACAGTCCTTTGAGTGATGCTGGTTTACCCACTGCAAAGCTGTGAGCAAAGATGTGGTCGGGGAATACAGTTTTCCCCCTGAAGTTGAGAAAAATGGTAACCCCCATGGGGTGGTGACCCTTGGGATTAACCCAATCAGCACTCCTGCAAAATATAAACATATCGCCCAGACCGGAAAAGAAGGGTAGTTGTAGTTGTTGTGGGAGAGGTAGCCATGTTCTAGAGCAGGGGTCCCCAAACTATGGCCCGCGGGCCAGAACCGGCCCCCAAAGCTGCCGAACCCGGCCCGCACCCGCCTTCCCCGCCGCCATGACTTAATCTACGCCTCGTTCTCCACCTGCCTCCAGGGGGCGCCTCTCGCCTACAAACCAGCCCCCACACAGTTTGCGGGCCGGTAAAACGGCCCTCTGTTTAGAAAGTTTGATGGCCCCTGTTCTAGAGTCACAAGGAGAAAGGGGAGGAGCCCCTTTGGGAGCTAGGCCCCCCCCCCTCAGCCTCAGCTGGGGGGCTACAGGGACTTGGAACAGTGTAGACTGGGCCGAGTTCTGTAGCCAAGAGCTGGGGGAAGCTTTTGCACCGGGAGCAGCAAAGGGAGCAGCAGCAAAACATCACTGACAGAGAAGAAGTGGCACAGAGCCAAGAGATAAAGGAACAAGTAGCAGAGCTGGCATTGCAGCCAAGAGAGACAGAGAGAACTCCTGCAAGGAGAGAGAGAAAAGAGCCAGTAGCAGAGAGCAGAACTAAATCCTACAGAAAGAGTTGG
>JAWWLV010000100.1:43927365-43941487 GCA_035041135.1 Platyrinchus mystaceus
CCCCATTTTGAGTCTCGTGTGGTGTCTGGAAAACCCATCTCACACTGGGTTGAGATGAGGGAGGGGGGCTTGAACTCAGGAATTGGATTTTGGGTCTCTGAAACCATTACAAAAGAGTAGCATATTTGTGCTCCAAAAGCAAGAGCCTCTCTCAGCCCATCTACAGTCCTACAGTAGACATATGAGAGTTCACAAACAGTTGTCTTTTTCAGACCTTGCAGAGGAGTGGTAGATCCCACCTATGATGATACCACAAAGCTGCACAGCCCAGATGAGACAGGAAAGGTTATAGTTTGAAAGTAAGTCTAAGACTATTGTTCATTCTTTTTCCTATCCTTCACTTTGTGAAGGGAAAACAGCAAGTACTATAAACTACCACAGAAATTACAAGAGGGAAAGCATTTTCAGCAGTCCTTTGCTCCCAAACCCAGATCAATCACTCTGCCTTTTAGCTGAGCAAAAGGGCATCAAAATTAGATTTGAGTGTGACGAAGTTTTAGAGGGAAAGAGAAGGTTCCTTAAGCAATTGAGCATATTAGAAATATAACCAAAGCCAATTCACATGGGTAAATATTTCTGCCTCATTACTTGTCAGTGTTCCTACTTCTCAGACCATAGCAAATGGGTTAGCTGTAAGGCCCTCTGGTAAGTGCAAGAAGATAACTGCAGTGGAATGTGTCAGTTGCTATTTAACTGTGGAATTTAGCATTGCAGCTGATATTACATTTTAGAGGTATTAAAGAAGCTTCTGCTGTAAGAAAATAATAATAGTAATAATAATAATAATAATAATAATACAACAATAGTGGAAAACCACATCTGTAATTCTGACTCCCATGAATCAGAATTAATTTCATTGCCACACTATGAAAATATCTAGGTGATGAATTAATGGAAATAAAGCCCCAGAATTTCACCAATTCTGTTCTTGTTCCTTTCTGCTGTGTAAGTGATGTGGTACACTGACAAAAAAGCCCCCACTGACTCTATAAACACACCACTCCCCTCCACTAGTTGGCTTCCTGGAATAGCTAGTTAATGCTCTCATCAACATGGATTGCCCTTATTTATAAGGAAGCATACATGAGACGTGTGTGCAAGAGATGCCATCTCCTAGTTTGAATTTGTCACATTGTTTACAGCACAGAAAGTGGTTTTGACTTAAAAATCACAATAAACTTTAGTTTTGACTTAAAAATCCAAACAAAAAAATCTCAAACCCACACTCATTTACAACTGTAATTCATTATATCACTCTGAGATGAACTCAGAATACTCTTCACCAGTCTGTGTTGCTTGGTTTCATCTATGAAAAAAAGAAAGTAGAAACAGTTAAAGCCCACAGATCCATAAATGTTTTTTTCTTGTTTTCACAGCATAACAAATTTTGCTTTTCCAGTTCTCAAATTAAAGATTTTTCCTTTAATTTTGCAGAATTTAGAGGAAATATCATTGATGGGCATGCATATGCACCTTAGACAGACCAAGTGAGAATGTACTGGATACATTAGTAGAAAGTTAACCTGTGTGGGGAGTTTTCTGTTGATCTTTATCTGGAAAGTTTTGCAGTTTTGTGAACCTAAAGAGTGCATAAACCTTTTTGTGCACTAAATAAACTTTTGGAGACTAACTCTGTTTTAAGGTTGCAGAGGACTCAGGAAGGTACTAAATCAGTACAGAGATGCAAAATTCAGTGTCTCAAGACTATAATTTCCATTTTGCTCCTACTTCTTGATCCTTTTTCTTGAGCATTGTAACTGACATAAAGATATGGTACAATAGAAAATTTGATTTCCATACAGTTTAAATAATGGTTCTCACTAACATTTTTTAAGTAGATGTTTCTATGAGGACTTTGTTTTGCATGAAAAGAGAACATAAAGTAGACATGTAACTGCAATTTGCCACTTGTAAATAATACAGTGTAGCTCAGGACTCTTGTCCTCACTCATTCTTGTTCATGTATTAACCCAGTCTTGACCTTCTACATATCTGAATAATATTAGAAGAGTTTATAATTAAAGTTATTATTTTCTTGCCAGGAATACATAGACAAAATTGCACTGTTGGTGTGCATTTCTGTTTGACACAGCACAAAATCTGTTTTTCCATCCTCCCATGCTGCCTCCCCCTAGTGTGTCTACTCTTCCCTCTCTTGAGACAAATGGAGTAAGGGGGACCACAAGAGAAGGTACACATGTTCAGCACAAGAATATCTCCCCTCAGCAACCTCTATCTCTGGAAATCTGCGGCAATCTTCTCCCCCTTGAAAACAGATACCTACAAAGGTTATGGTTCCAGCAACTTCTTATATTACTTTAATTCTAGCACTAAAAATACGCTCACCACACAAGACTTAAACCACTTCTCCTTTCCCCAATAAACCAGAATGTTTTCTGAGTCAACTTTAAAGCAAACTCTTTCAAGTCTGAAATGAAATATTGGAGTCACATGGGCAGCAACAAACTGAATGAGTGATCTTTGCTCTGGAACTTATCATCACACCACAGTGCCAAAACATTAACGAACAATTTAACTGCACTCAGTTTGTAAATAATCATGCCATTATTAACTTAATACCATGTACTGACCATGATTATGCTTCAGTAATGAAGTACAAAAGGTGCAGTGATGGTTGGACTGCTTTTGAGACCATTATTTTTACCACAGTCACCATTTGGGGAAATCAGGTTTCCTAAATTAGCCATGCAAACCCATGTGAAGGCCTGCAATTAATTGGCCCAGTGTTCATAAGTTCTGAACAGTTTTAAAAAACTCTCCACAATAAATGGAAATGACAACTCTTCAACAGTTCTAAAAAACACACAAATTTATACATTTAGACACCTTACTACAGGCATAAAAATGAATCTTTCGCTGGATTTTGGCTCAAACTCCAAAAGCAATACTTAGATGTAAAGTTACGTGGATTAAATAAATGCTTGGGGATTTACAAGCAAATAACAGCTGGATTTGTGAGTAGTACACTGTTTCCTTACACTTGCCCTTGAAAATAAAGTTTACCTTTGTATTTGTGATTGTAAAATTCCAATTTCATCTGGGCTAACTGGCTACATTTCTCATTTCCTGTTACACCACATCTGATTGTTTGAAGGAAATGTTTGCTGAAGAAAAACAAGTCCTTTGTGTTCCAGCAGCACTGAAGGATATGTTTTCGAACAGAAGTTATCTAGTCACTCACAAGCTATTTTTCCCACAAACTAGCATTAGAGTTCTTGATGTTCTTACATTTTTATGTTCAGAAATGTATGCTACTTCTGAGTGCCAATAAGTAAACATGTGAATTAAGTACTCTTCAGTCTCAGGATTTGATTAAAAGAAAAAGTGAGGCACTGCAACCATTTTTTCCCCAATGCATTGTGCTAAGCTTGTCCTTTTATTCTCCCTATTACAGCTCTGGATTTAAAATTTTGAGCAAGGCACAAGAGACAGGCTACAGAAACAGTGTAAGCTGTTTTTCTTTTTATTCTATTGAAGTTAGTTCTTGACTACTTTCTTGCTAATAAGTCCAGTAACATGGGAATATATTGCAATCGCAACCTCAAAGGCAAACCCAAGAGCATGAATTCCATATGGATAATGTGTGTTATGCTGGAACATGATGACTGCTTGCCATTTGAAATGTCAGTGGAATGACCTTCATGAGAAAGGCCTTTATAATTTGGCCCAGACTAGGTCTTTGATATGGATACTATAGCCTGCAGAAAATATCGTCATACTTAATTTTATGTCATACTTCAGAGTCAAATGACCCTTTAATTCATACATTGATTTTTCACACATGATCTGGGAAGATATGAATTTGGCAGGTAGGATTAACAATTAGATAATTCAAATTAAACAGCATTATGTTACCTAGTGTTAAACGAAAGGAATAAAGTAATAAATGCCTAATTGATAACACATAAAAGTTCATCCTTTGATCTAACTCATGCTAAACTGCTAATATAACATGACATATCTTCACAACCAGTAGAAACTGTTGATTACAGATACAATTTCATGTAAGAGGTGAAACTTTACAGTGAAGCTGTAGGAGTAAGGTCTTCAGAGATATTTAGGTCTAAAGGTGCTAGAAAAGAAACAGCAGATTAAATTGCTGATCTGCAATTTAGTACCCCTGAGAGTGATTTCTGCTAATGGGGATCCCCTTGTCTACTTCATCATATAAGCTGATAAAGACTCAGAAGAATCAAGTCACAAAGGGGGGCAAATATAAAGAGCTACATTCAGTCTCCCCTGCACAACAGAAATGAACAAGCTCTGTAATATGCTAAATGCCCAAGTGAAAGACAGGAGAAGGAAGTTTGAGTTAAAGGGTTGCCCTCCCATGGGAAATTGTTTCCTGCTTCCAGCCTCGAGTTCTTTTCATTCCCTCACACTCACTTGCCCTTTGTACTAAGCAGAGCTTTTAGCTCCTACATGTAGATCTAAGACAGCTTTACATCCTAATGTCTGTTGTTGGCATCTTTTGAACTGTAAATATGACTTTCTCAAATAGTGTTGAACGAAACAATACCCCACATGATGTCTTGGTAATGGCAAGCATGATTTAATCAATACCTTACTGTTTTACTGGAAAAATCTCATCAGTTATATATTTATTTTGTCTACATTGATTGTTCTAGGATCAGATATTTCACTCTGATCTCCTCTGTTCTCTGGTTCCAGCTAGTTTTTTCCTTTAGAGCAAAAGCAAAGTAAGAACTAAATGCACTGTTTTTCATTGCACCATTGCAGTTTGTTCTGCCCCTGTTACTTCAGTTCTCAGAGCACTCAATTTTTCCATGAGATATTTTGCTATTTAAGCTTTATTTAAATGCCTTCTCAATTTATGCCACCAGCAAACTCTGTTAGCATATGCCGACTCTTGGATTTATCCCACTGAAATATAAATGACAATATTTATGAAGTTGAAGAAGAATCAAGGAGTTGAAATATGCTTAGGGAAAAATGTCTGGAATGTGATGAGCTTGCATGGAAATCTCAACTGTGGAGCCTAAGCCTCACTGCAGCTGATGCCTTTTTTTTCACTTAAAGGATGTCTGCCTAGGGACTGTATCCAAATATGACAATAGTATGTTTATATATTTTTCTTTTCTCTTTACTGATTTTTTCAAAGGCTCTTATTTTTAGTATTAGTAAAAATGATACCCCTAAAACTTCAACTGTTTTATCTTATATTGCCAATATTATACACAGAGAACAACCAATAGCAAGTGGTGTGGTAGGGGATTGCTACAGAATTTATCTTTTTTTTCTTTCAGAATTGCTGTTTACTTTTGGTTTGGTTTTTTTTTTTTTTTTAATAAATTCTCCTCCTAGACTGCTTGTTTATTTCTCTAAAATTGATGCCTGCTAGATAGGTACACTTGTTCCTGCCTTTTTAGGGTTTGATATTTTTGGGTCTTAACCAATTTAACCTTTATTCATACGGTTTGATAGTGTTGCAGCTTTGACTCCCTTTGGTGAGCTCTCACATATACAAGCAATCCCAAGGCAAAATGACTGCACAGACAAGCTCATGATGTGGTAAATATAGAGTAGAAAGAAAAGTACTTTTAAAATCTCAGATATGGTCTAGACTGAACATTTGATTATAATGCCATAATTTGCTTTCATGTGGGACAAAAGGCCTTCTGCCTTGATGTGAATTTCATTTTATAAAACATATATTATTTTTCCCATAATATGCTGCAAACAAGCAAGAATATTCTAACTGATTGGTAAGGCAGCTAGAATTACTGTATTTTTTTAATTCAAATGATATTTAGATCATGTGTACTGTTTGGGGTTGAAAGCAAAGCCTAAACAGATTAGTTATTGCTTCTATTAGGTTTCAGATAAGCTCATAATAAATGAGCAGTCATATTAAATTTTCAGTCACACCTAAACCTTGTAAAGAATAATTTATTTCATAGTTTTCCAGTATGTCAGTAGTGATTAAGCCACAAACATTGCATCTGGCAGTCAGGTTTCTTTTCTCCTTTTGGCTTGCCCTTCATAATCATGTAGGTTTTTCTGTCATTATTGTCTATTACATTGGAAGTGATTAAATGAGTCAAAAGGAGGGGACTATAATTTCTTCACGTGCTCTAACACAGACATGAGGAACAGCATCTGAGGAAGAGTATTTTAAGTTGCACCTCAAAAACAGAAGATAAGACAAAGTGACTAGAAAAATCCCTGAAATCCATTTCAATCAGATGGAGAATTTAGATGAGCTTCTATGTTCTGTAAAGAGAGGGGGATCTCAACAGGATTTGAAGGAAGATTCTCCTGTTGAAATTGAAGGCCAAATATGTCCATTAATCAATTCAGTGATGAGCTTGATAAAGTGCTTCATGCTTCACATTTTTCCAAAGAATCTAGTCTATGCTCATGAGGCAAACATTTGACTCTGTCAACTGGTTTCATATTCAAATGACTGAACTGCATATTGCTTTGAGACTCCTACCTCAGGAAATGTCCAGTTACATCTGGTATAAAAGAAGACCAAATGAATGTTTTCCCATTGTTGAAAAATCAGCAGACTGTGGATTTTTTTAAAAATTGATTTTTTAAATAATTTTTCATGGCCACTAACTCACTAATTTTTTTTCTCCTAAAATCTGATCAGCAAGTCTCTTTTCCAGTCCTTCCCATACTGCATTCAGTAATGAGTCCTGTCTGTGACAATCAAAACTCAAAATGACTACTTTAACAGTCTAAAATGTATCTGTGGATTACTTCAGATTTCCTTGATATTTCAGCGCTAAAACTATTACACTGATATAAAACTTGCTAAAGAGTCTACTTCAAATGGTAAGTCATTATATGGTTTGGCCTTAAGTATCCAGACTGCTTCTCAGATGATCTCAAGACCAAAATCCTGGACTAGTCAGGAAAGATTTATGCTGTGTTCAGGCCACAGGAGTCTGAAATATTCCTACAGGAAAGGGTAAAGTATTTTATATGCAGACTACCTTTCTTCTCCCTACAAATACACATTTGTTGGGAGGCAGACGTAGTGACTCCTCATCTGCTGCTTCCATCTCTGGCTCCTGTACCAATAAGACTTATTTCTCCAGGACATAAGAGGAAGAGGTGTGGGGGGCTTTCTCAGTTTGGAAGAAACGACAAAGAAAAACTTTCTTTATACCTTTTGAGAATGTAAAGGAACAGGAACAATCCTGGAACTACGCTGAATTCATAGCATTCAGAATCAGGTACAATTTTATTGTTAAGCTACACTTTTTCCAAAACATGACATTTAGACCTTTTTCAAAGCTTTTTGTGTAACTGTCCCTGGCTTGACATTCATGTTTTGCCAGAAAATTTGTTTGTTGGCCATATCAATGAAAGTTCGATGTTACTTGTTTGCAGTAAAATTTTGTTTATGCCAATTCATCGTTTTCCCTAAGTCAGTGTAACAACAGCTCCATTAGAAAATTTAGTGTGCTGATTTTGGCTGGGATAGAGATAATTTTCTCCACAGTAGCTACTATGGGGCTGTGTGTTTGGGTTTCTGCTGAAAATGGGCTTGATAACTTAGAGATTTTTTGTTATTTCTGAGAAATATTTGGAAAGCATCAAGGCATTTCTGCTTCCTGTACTGTACTGCCATTGAGGAAGCTGAGGGTGCACAAGAAGTTGAGAGGGAACACAGCTGGGACAGCTGACCTCAACTAACCACAGGGATATCCCAAACCACGTAACATCATGCTCTGCACATAAAACTGGGGGAAGAAGAAGGAAGTGGGGAACATTCAGATTGATAGTGTTTGTCTTCCCAAGTCACCGTTATGTATAATAGAGGCCTGCTTTCCTGGGAGTGGCTGAACAACTGCTTGCTGATGGGAATGGTGAAAGAATTTCCTTGTTTTGCTTTGCATGTGTTAGTGGCTTTTGCTTTACCTTTTTACTTTGTCTTTATCTCAAGTGAGAAGTTTTCTGATTTTAATCCTTCCAATTTTCTCCCCCATCTCACTGTGGGGGAGTGAGTGAGGGACCATGTGTGGTTTAGTTATTGGCTGGGGTTAAACAACGACACTTAGTAATCTTAACAGAAGCTTGGGAATTCCTGAATAGAAATTGTATATCTATCTGTTCTGTGCTAATAGATATACTGAGGAAATTTTGGGAGTTGAGGGTGCTTGGGGTTTTTTAGTGGGTTTTTTTTTTTCCTTTTTTCCCACGACTATGTATTTGAACCATCCTTTAGTTAAATGTTTCACTTTAGATTTATAATTAAATGTAAATCTGTATATACGTGTGTATGTATATACCTGTTTGTACTATCAAGTTAAACTAACACAGTTTGAGTGTTCTGTGTTTCATGGCTGCTTCTTAAGTTTTACAGAAACATGAATAAAATCTAATACGTACACATACACGCACATTTTGCGTGGGACTGGAAGGTGGTTAAATGATCTTTGAACAGTTTCTTTGTTTTGTAAAACAATGAACAATGACATGGATGTAGAAATAGTGAGTCTGAGGACCAACAGTTTGCACTAGTGAAAAAGAAGGATTATCAGAAAGTAAATCAGAATAAGGATAGTGTCCTCTTCTTCAGGCTTTAAAGTTCTAGACAAAGTTGAGGAGCTTTTAACCTGTCAACCTGTCAGTTCAAGAACACATTTCATATTGCAACAATTGATACTGATGACTGTCCACTGAAGAATTGGCAGTGCTGGTTATAGAGTACTGAATTATTCTCCCTGCTTCAACTCAGGCTCTGACTTTCATGCATGTGTTAAGTTTTACCGTTTTTCCGGATTCAGAATTAGCAGGCTAGGCAGGCAGTTACAGATAAGCTAGAGACCATTTTTCATTTCCTTCCTTTAGGTCAAGCATACTGGAGAGAAAGCGTTTTTAGTCTCACTGGATGGGATCGTAAAATATTGATTCACTATTGGTTTAAATGCACATTTAGAAGAGTGTGAGAGGTGTTATTTTGTGTACTCTTTTGTCAGGAAATATGACATGACCATGATTTACTGTGTTACTCAAATGATGAAATGAGTATCTCATGAGAATCAGTTCCAGCACAGGTGTAAAACACATAAGAAATGACAGGGATGTTGGTGCCCAAAGCCTTCCTGTAGTAACTTATATTAGTTATTGTTACTATAGAAAGGAAACTTTCCGCCCTTTGACTCTTCTCTTGCCTTACACTTATGCCCTTTATCAGACCAAAGCAAAACTTTACTTGCTACTTGCTCTTATTCTTTCAAGAGAACAAGAAATCTCTTGTTACTGTTGTGCAACAACCACTTACATTAGTGTCTGTCAGTAAATATTTTTTGAATCTGCTAAGAACATATAATTTCTCTACTTGGAAAATTGTGGCACTTTGCCATTCTTCTGAGGCAGAAAGATCAATGTTTTTATAGAACAAACTTTTTGAAATTACTCATCAATAATTTTGAAATGATGGAAATATTTTGCCTTATTTTGCTTCACCTATGTCAGTTAATCCTTTCTAGTAGGGAACATTGCAGTAAATATTATGTATATCTAAAGGTAACACTAACTTTATGTTGTGGGTAAAGCAAGGCAGATCATTCATAAAAGTGTGTGATGCTTCACTGAGGCCAAAGAAGACATAGTGATTTCTATGACATTTTTAGATAAGTGGGACATTTTCAGCTGACTTGCTCATTCATGTTGACAATAACATGGCAAAAATAAATTGAGAGACAGAGAAAGACAGTGAAAGGGCTTCCAGTGTAAAAAAAAAATCAAAAAAACAAAAAACCCAAACAAAAACCACCCACAAACCAAAACCAAAAGCTTTGTAAAAAGAAATTGAAATCTTTCTCACCCTTTCAAATTAAGAAAATATTTCAAATGTGGTTATCCATTCGAATGTGAAGCAAAGATTTTGAAACGCCATGATAATATGTAAAAATGAGAAGACACAATAGCATTAAAAAAACCCCAAACTTGTTTTAGTCATTCAAAGGGGTCTTAATAAGATATTGTGATGAAGTAAACATACAGTAAAAACCAGTACATTTACATTTTCCTTAAAAATTAAAATTAGTATATACCTGAAAAATATTTAAATTTTATGTTCAGCAGAAAATTATTCCCTTCATACCTTTACAGCCAGAATGGATGATTACACAAGGTATGCCATTTTAAACATGGCAGAGATACTGATGTAGATTTAATTCTCATATCAAGAATGGAGTAGAAGCATAGTGCATACTTTCTGTATTATCTGATTTCTTAAGGAAATTACAACATATGTTATTCTTACAGGTAGTGACTTCTATGTCAAATACTCCCTAAAAACTTTTGTTCCTAAGGATTTTCAAAGTTCCTAAGACCTCCTTAGGAACTTCTGAAGTTCCTAAGAACTTCTGGAAAATTTGTTTTGCTTCACTCTTGTTTGCTGTACAGACTTTAACAGACAGTGTTTCTGCATGAAAAGAAAACCATTAATTTATTGAGCTGCTTTGCAGAAGAAAAGACTCACATGAAGAACTGAATCTCTCAAAGTGGTTGGACACTGAATGGTGAAGGGAGCTTTCAATGCAAGGGTCCTTACAACAATATCTTCAGCTGGTTCAGAGGAGATTCTCTATCTGCCATTTGGCCAGATGTTTACAGTACAAATCACCTCCAAATTTATGTGGCCACTTCAATACATACACAATCCATTTCTATCAATTATTTCAAATTACATAGAAGGCATCAGTCAGCTCACACATGTCTAGGAAAACCTTCTACCAATTAATTAAAATAGTTTATATAATCTGGTTAATTCTGCAGAAAGCGCTATTTGATGGGATGGCCACATTCTCTTGTGCTGTTTGTCAAGACTATTTAATTATACAAACACTGCTGATCATTTGATTTATAGACAGTAAGGGCTGCTTGTAGAAATGTCCAGGACTGTCCAAAATGTTATACCCAGAGGTGTCCTGCACCAAAAAGTCAAATATTTGGTTATGAAGATGATTAGAGTTTTAATCAACCACTGGGTCTCATGCCAGTCCATTGCCACAAATCAGCCCTTAGTCTTAGGCAGAAACTAAGGGGTGGTTGATTATTAACTGCAATAAGTACCCACACGTGCAGAGTTCTAATACCCAGTTTTTCACAAAGTACAATAAGAAGAGGTTGCATAGAAGTG
This sequence comes from Platyrinchus mystaceus, assembly GCA_035041135.1. Taxonomy (NCBI): domain Eukaryota; kingdom Metazoa; phylum Chordata; class Aves; order Passeriformes; family Tyrannidae; genus Platyrinchus; species Platyrinchus mystaceus. The sequence goes on from JAWWLV010000100.1 coordinate 43,938,515, forward strand.
AGAAATGTTATTAGTGCCCTTCTGAGGGAAAGGCTGAGTTTAGGCATTTTAGGTGAAAGAGGATAATTTAACCAGACAAGATTCATCAATCTTTGTGTTATTTATTTTACAGTTCAGATAGGATTTCTTGTTGCAGTAGGAAGAATGGAAGAGAGTTAGTGGGTATTTGACAACTGAACTCCCTCTAATTCAAAATAGCTATTCCTAAAAGCTTACTTTAGCACCTTTTATTTTCAGTAGGTGAAAATATGGGGGCTGGAAGGGAAGGGTAAGGGACAAAATTCATGGTAACTATTTCTATTGAAACACTTTGCCTACATTGTCCAGAAGGAGGACAAGGTATTTCTACCCTGAGGTAGAAATACAAATATATAATTATATTCTCTCTTTGATTGGTTTTTGGAAAGAAAGAGTGATGTTTTGGAGGATGAATAAAGTATGACTTTACAGTCACAAAACATAACAGAGAATGGAACAGTGGATAACCTGATAAGTATGAAAACATGCATTTTAACACTGTCATAAACTAGAGTATCTCTACCTTGGTTTTTTTTAGGAAGATGTTTGAAACTTTGAAACAAACAGTATTTATTGTTCTGGCAATGTTCATAATCATTTATTATGCGGTTTTTTGAGAAAAAAATGAAGTCTCTTGATTTTTCCTGCTTGTCACACCCCCACAATTTAGTTAGTTTTTAATGGTTGCTGTTACTGGCAAATTTGAAGCAAATGCAAATTGACCTGTCATTCCTCTTCAAATTTCCTGATGAAGGTAGGGATATGGTACAAAATGAACTTAAACATGAAGAGCAGTAGGTAAGTTATTATGGCGAGTTGAAAAATATATTGATGACCTTGGATGGAGAGCCCAGAGAAACATTTCATGCACCATGGCTGATGTCCTTCATTTAGTTATGAAGAGTAACTATCAACAGTATGTAAAGCTGCTGTGAAAACAAAATCAGTGGCTGTCTGAACAAGTTTGACCTTTGACAAGTTCTCTCTGGTGAGTGTGTTTCACAGGCAGGAAAATGAGGGTTTGATATTAGGACTTTTATGACCTCCCTCTAGCACAGCCCAAAAGGTGCTTGCTTGGCACAGACTTCAACTCAACCCTGCCCTTCATGGGGATTTGCTGGCCTCCAGAAAGCACAGAAAATTATACCATGAGTGAAGTGAAATGGAGAAGAACACAACACACTGACTGCTGTCCTGAAGTGGTCCTTTTTGACACCAAATTAACAAACTACAGTGTTTTCCCTTTTTTGCTCTAAAATGCCTGCCCAGTTGTGACTATAAGCACATTTATAGAATAAACCGTGAGAGCTCTAAACAGCTGCTTACAGACCATCAAGAAGAGCAGGTATTAACGAGCCCAAATGCTACAGAATGACCAGTGCAGTTCACAAAAACAATTACATCAATAGCACTCCTTGTCCCTTTTGTTCTCCAGAGAAGTGTGGAAGCTGGGGCTGGTGAAGAGCCACCCTCTGAATCTGAGAGAAGAAAGACAGAGAGAGAGAAAGAGACTGTTGCCATGGTGTGCAACTGCTTTATCATAAATGTTTCAGTAAGGTCATGCCCTGCTTGATTAATTCCAAGAGTTCACATTCATCTACTGCCACACAGCCAGCTTACAGCAGATGTTCACAGAAGCCATTTCATGCTGACATATAACCCTTCCATTTTTCCAGCAGCTAATATATTGGGATGGTTGTATTCCAGATACAGAAGCAACCAGTGCAAGCACTGAAAAGCAGCTTCCATTATACCTGCAACTGCTTTTACATCACAACTGCCTCTACATCACAACTGCCTCAGTCACCAACTAACTGTTAGCAAATTTTGCCCTCCCTGAATTACCACATATTTTCCCTAGTGCAAATGTAACAGAGTATGTGGACTTACTACATCTTTCATATGTTTGAAAGCAGCATGCTCTCAAACACAGGAATGACACAGTTTCTAAAGAGGCTAGTATATATAATCCAAAGATAGGACAATGGATAACAAAAATTATTTTACATCCTATTCCCTCCTAAGCTTTCCCACTCTTACACAAGCATCAGTTTGCCAATAGTAAGGGCTAAGGGAAGAGATGGTTTTGTTATATCTTCTAGTACACCGAGCCTGAGATGTAATGAGTGGAAGGAATTCTTGGAAAACAAGAATTTCTGCTGCAGTACAGAGGAAAACAGAGATGACTGTAAATGGCAAACTAAGAAAAAAATGGATTCTGCTTTTAGATTTTTCAGAAATTTTTGAAGCTACATGCTTCTGCCTAATTTATGCAGATTATTGCAATTATAAGAAATTTTATTTGCATATTTCTTATCCATATTTTTCAAAGAAATTCAAGGGCAAATTCTTGGGATATGAGTCTGCCCAACTTCAACAAAACAAATGTTCACTCTGTGAACTCTGAGATGATGAAATCATTTTAAAGTGACTGTGCCTGGTAATCACAGCAGGTTAGTAGCACTCTCAGGAATTATGTCTTGACTTTGGATATCATGAGAAATAATGACAGGTGGAAAAATAACATTATCACTTCGGTGCATGTTTATGAAGATAGTGTCTTCAAACTTCTTTTGTTATCATGATTTTTCTACTGCAAAACTAGATTTCTGAAAGTCAAACTGTTTTAATTACAGATAATTTCATCTTCCAGTTGAATTATTTCTCCCTCCCCTTCTCTCTCCTCCCTTTCACTCCCCTTCCCTCTCCTTTCCTTCCCTCCATCCCCATGCTGAGATTCAATTGCCATTTGCCTTTTAGGAGAAGCAGAACTGATTTAAAGGATCTATCATGAAATTTTGTTGCAAGCAAGGGAAGGAAGGAAAGGAAGGAAAGGAAGGAAGGCAAGGAATGCAGGCAGGCAGGGGAGGGAGGGGAGGGGAAGGGAGCGAAGGGAGCGAAGGGAGCGAAGGGAGCAAGGAAGGGAGGAAGGAAGGGAGCAAGGAAGGGAGGAAG
>JAWWLV010000100.1:43941587-43953037 GCA_035041135.1 Platyrinchus mystaceus
AGGAAGGAAGGAAGGAAGGAAGGAAGGAAGGAAGGAAGGAAGGAAGGAAGGAAGGAAGGAAAAGACTGGTAACCTACGTCCTACTGACAGCATTCTGTGGATGCTGCCTGGACACAGCAGCTCACAGGACAGTGCAGGGGGACTGGATGCAGTCTCTTGAAGCCCTGCTGCATTCTGACAAAGGTATCACAGGTCAGCATGATCCCAAGTGATACTGAAGTCAGGGCATCTTCATTAGCTGTTATATCTCAAAGCCAGTCAAGATATTAAGTCAGTAGCCTCCTGAAGCCATAAGTCCCCTGTGCATGGAAGGTTCTGTTTTGGCTTTGGCTGGTTGGCACAGCTAAGTGTGTGGCTCCTAGAAGTTTACCCCTACAGGAGGAAACGTCTATTTCCAAGATGCAAAATTAGAAATTTAGTGGGGTTTAATGTTCTTGAAAAGAGCTGTGGTCAGTCCAGTTGTTTCAGTATCATGTGAGCAGCTCTAAGTGAAGACTCCCAAGTGACTCTGATGCTATTGTGTGGTGCTGTTATCCCAGTGAAGATGACTGTTGGGGAAAGAGGAATGGTCAGTCACATAAGCAACTCTGAAGCAAAGGTCCACTTTGACTGGACAGCACTGAGAAAGATGGAAGCTTAAAAAATGAAATCTTTTTTTTGACTGATGAACTTGCCAGGGTTGACTGAAGGTGTCAGTCCCAAACCTGCAGCTGTGGATTAGTACAACAGTCTTGACACAGTCCTTTCTCTTCCCTGGGGTGAACGGTAGTCCAATAGTCTCCCTTTTTCATGTCATTTCTTCTCAACCCATTGTGCTGCTTGCTGAGAATGAATTCAGACAGAGAACCTGTGCATTTTGTAGGATGAGCTGGAGGTCACCTTCAGAAACATAACTCTTGACACAGGTCATGGATATCTATTAACCTGAAGGTCATAAACCCTTTAAATAAATAATCATTCTTTCAAAAATCTTTCTGAAATTCAGTGTAATCTGAAACAAGAGAATTAGCCCACTCCATCACATGCTGAGCTTGTTTTTGTCAGCGTGTGCTCCTAATCACTTATCAATTACTTATGTAAACTGGAGGAGCAGATGCCGAAGGTTGCTTTCAAGGCTGCTTTGTAGGGGTCCTATAAAGCCGACAGTTGTGAATGTCCGTGGGTTTTGTTTGGGGGTTTTTTTCTCTCTTTTAAGTGGATACATTAGAACACTATAAAAAAGTTCTTCGTTTCACTAGACTCCCAAACAGTTCCACGTTACTTCTTCTGGGCAGGGTTTATTTCAGCTGTCAAAAGCCAGCAGCTGATGGCTGTGGTGCAGATAATTACAAACAAAAATAATTCTTGCTGAAATAAAAAAACAGAGAAAATTTGGATGATCATAGGTGCAAAAGATTTTTTGATTTTAAAGTAGGTTTTATGTTGCTATTACACTGAAATCCTTTCCTAGCTGTTCCAGTATGCTTTGAATTATTTTAAAGGCTATCAGCATATTTTCTTCCCTGTTCTTCCAATATTATGCACATCTTTTCTCTGTCCAGTTGTATCATATCTGCTATTTGTCATATAAACATAGTGTGAAGTGATGTGGATAACTGTTAAAAAGTAGAGCAAAGGGTTGATCAATGTACAGTCCTAAAATGTGTTCCTTAACTTGTATAATTATGTTTAATTAAATCACACAGAATGTACGCACCACTTTGATGTGCTGTGGTGACCAGTGACAAGTGAAATTCCCTGCAGGAAAGGGCCTTTGAGAGTGTCTGAGATCCTATAGGGAAACCAATGACAATTTAATCTGAATTAGACATAGTTCCTGCAGAGAGGAATCTAAGCAAGCCTGCAGAAAACTGCTGATTTTTTTTGTAAATAAGACATTTTTCTGCTTTGCTCTCATAGTACTGTGAAGATTTTCTGATGGAAACTTGCAAACGGATTGTTTGATATAGAAGGTATTTGTATATTTTTAGATGAAAAAATGTCAGTTTAAATTTTATATCAGGTTAAATACAAGCAATAGTAAGATTAATCTTTTTTTTATATCTGGTCTTTTGAAGATTAAAACCAATCCATGCATAATCCCTTGCTGGTAGCCAGAAAGCATTTTTAAATTGTTCCTTTAATTATCTAAACGCTAGGACTTGCACATTGTATAACATCATATGATCTTATCTAAAGTATTATTAATAGATTACTCTGTTAGAAAATGCAGGAAAATCCCTCTTTGTAATTTCCCTGTATATTTAGTTCTCTATACATTTGAAAATTTGCCTTGCTTGTTCATAGATATAATATAAAACCAGAACGTTTTGCATGTTCAGTCAGAGAATCTCAGTACCTCTACTAAATAAATTCTCACAAACAGAGCTTGTTGGGACAAGCTTTCTGATTTTAACACCTTTTTTTTTTTTTTTTTGTATATGGAAGACTGTGCTGTGGAAATTGACAGGCTTTCATACAGAAAGACCTTTCATAAGAACAATACAAATTATTCTGACAAACCTTTGTGGTTTTCTTTTATTTTCCCAGTTCTTTAGGTGATGTGCTAGGAGTTAAGCTTTTATATGTCTTTCCTTAAGATTGTCAGCAAGCCAGGAACCTCAGATGCCCATATTCCCAAGCTCTGGGCAGATCTACCTTGTATGCACAAAGTATAGTGTATGTTTTCTGGTGCCTATGATTCCATGACAATCCTGCCTTGTATTTCTCCAAGAAATTGGCATTTTTGACACTCTCTCCTGAAATTTGGGATCACTGTTCTCTAGCTGGGTTTCTTTTCCATGAAGTATCACTATTCATTGATCAAAATTATTTTTTAGATATTTTATTAGGATGAAATCTTAATTTTCTCTCAGATCACTTGTGAACTGGGTGCTATAATTTAGTTGCTCCTCATCTCTGGAAGGTATATCTTAAAAACTACTTACAAAAAATATAAGTTCCTTTTTACCCCTTATTTCCAAACTTGGTGGTTTGGAGTTGGTGTTGGCTTTATGATTTTTTCACTGCATTTCGTTGCATGAAGTAGATGTTCTTGATGATTCATGTAAACTGTCTGAGTGAGATATAAATATCTGGGGAGACAATGCAGCCTGTTGAAAAGAGCATGTTTCCACACACTTGGTCTTTCTTGCATGGTTGGGGGAGAAAGGCAAGCTGGAAGAGACATAGTATAAAACAGAAGCAATGGAGAAAGTCTGCTGCAAATCACTGTCGAAAATGGTCAACAACATGTGATAGAAATCTTTATTCTCTCTGGTATTCCTGCAGTTCAAGCAGACCTTTGCCATTAAGCAAATACACTAGTTTACTTTTCATAAAGGTTAATCAGCTTCTAGTTTAAGGGTGATTTTAGGTGAATGGAGGCATGTCAATGAAGCTATCTGTCTACTCCCAAAAGATAGAATTGTTCCTTACTATTCTGATTTCTTCAGTCTTCATAATTATGATGTCTATAAACCTATAAACAAGATGGATGACCACAAGTATAATTAGCCTTTGCCCCACTGTAAATACCTGATTCTACCCATTTTGAATTGAATGAACCATTAAGTAAGTTTGCTGGTGATATTAAACTAGGAGGAGCTGTGTACTCCCTCAGAGGTACAGAGCTGGTTAAATATGAGCCAGTAGTGTGCCCAGGTGGCTAAGGACAATGGCACCCTGGCTAGTATAAAGGATAGGGTAGCCAGCAGGACTAAGGAAGTGTTTGTCTCCCTGTACTCAGCACTGGTGAGGGTGCACACTGAATGTTGTGTTCAATTTGGGGGCTCTCACTGCAAGAAAGATGTTGAAGTGCCGAAGAAAGTCTGGGGAAGGACAACAAAGCTGGTGAAGGATCTAGAGAGTAAGTCATATGAGGATCTGCTGAGGTAGTTGGGGTTGTTTATCCTGGAGAAAAGGAGGCTCATGGGTGACCTTATTGCTCTGTAGAACTGCCTGAAAGGAGGTTGTACCAAGGTGGGTGTTGGTCCCTTCTCCAAGACAGCAACAGGACTAGAGGACGTAGCCTCAAGCGGCACCAGGGGAGGTTCAGGTTGGATATCAGAAGGAAATTCTTGTTTCTTGTTCTGTTAAATTTACAGGTAAGGTTTATCCCAAGATTTAACTGAGCAAAGAATTCAGCAATTCTTTTTGCACTGTTACTGAGATGAAGAAAAAAACTGGGTTTTCTTCCATAGGAAAGACCTTGATCTCCAAAGAACTTTAATCTGTGCAACTATGTTATGTTGGCATTATTGAAGATCTGCATGATCTGATTTGGACTTTAGTGGATTTTTCTTGGCATAGGCTGCTCTTTTTAGGAGAAGTACTCATTCTCTCGACCCAGCCAAATGCTTTCTTTACTTTGCCTTAAACCCCTGTTCCTGAAACTGTTTGAAGAAGGTGTTACTTTTATTTCAATACATTGACTACAAAAGGACTAAATGCAAAATTATCTGCACATAAAATGAAGTTTATATGTTGTCCATTTACAATTGTTATTTTGATATTAGAGGATTTTGATGTAGTTTTCCTGAATGCAGGTGTTCACACATGGTTCCAATACACTTCATTCAAATGATGAATTCATATAAATTTATATAACAGTTGTGCAACTAACTCCAAATGACAATGTTCTTCTTAATGCTAGTAGATATGAAACTATGGTTCTGTACCTTGTTTTCTTTGTATTATGCTTTTATGAATGACAGACATTGCGTTGTGTTTGAGAACTAACACACAGGGAGTCTAAAACACAAAGAATTGCAACGTAAGAAAATGAAAGGACAAATGTGTGAATGCTTAGTATTCCTTTTGAGAAAATCATATTGTTGAACTTTATGACACTTCAGAAGACAAAACCCTAACATCCAAATAGATAAAACTTGCCTCTGTTTTTTGGACAAAATTCATCAGTCTGCGAATTGTTTCAATAAACAAATATAACAGCAAATGACAGGGCAAATTTGTCCTGTTTCTATTTTCAATCAGTAATGTTTTTTTCCACATTCCAGTTTCTTGATTGGCTTAGTGAACTTATCATAATGCTTGGAGAAAACAAACCCAAATCAACATAGGGAAAAAGCACAGCATTTTTAATTACTTTTCCCTCAGTAAAATACCTAGAATTATACCACAAATTCCTTTTTTCTTTTTCTTTTTTAGTCCATTTTTTTTTTTGTTTTGTTTTGGGTTTTTTTAATCAGAAGGAGTTTTAACAAACCTATAAAAAGATGTTGACAAAATAGATGCTGTTTGAAGATTCCCTTCACCCATTCTAAAAGTTGTCAATTTTCTGTATAAGGCCAATAAGAAAGGCCTTCTGGACTTCTGGCATGGAAAATATGTGCCTATATGCATTATTTTCTTCTCAGACATTCTCATTCTTTATTAAATAATCAAACTTCTGCCATTCTAGCATCATTAACTGCCCACTTTTTGTGCCAATGCCATTTGTCAGGGGCTGGACTTCCTAACAACATGTCACTTTTTTCCAGGATGGAAGAGTGTGGCTGTAAACAAATATAATGTTCTGTGACTTTTTGGAGCATTAAAGTCAGAGATAAATGTTTACATGCTGTATTCAGAAATGATGTGTCAACAATCTAGTGTGATTAACCTATTTGGACAAACCAAGAATTGGAATTCATACAGTGTCAATACATGGTTTACTGTTGAATTGATAGCACTGCCCGGAGATGCTGTCTGTACTGTTTGATGAGCACTGTTATAAACACAATCTCAATCCCAAAGAATTTACAATCTAATGTGAAAAAAAGAGCCAGTAAGTGATTACTGCAAAGGAGGAAGTGTGGCAAGAGCAAACCTGAATAGTTCTGTGCAGTTTCAATACAGTCTGAATCAGTTTCTTTTCCTTAAATAAATTTAATGTGTCAGACTGAGCTTACCTGGTATGATTAGTAGCTGATTCCTTGCAGACCATGCAGCTGTGATGTATAGTTGTGCAGGGATTGACAGCAGGATGTGATATGGTATGGTTTGCCACAGGAATTAATATCATGAAAAGGAAAAGGAGACTGTTATGTACAGAAGCACAGGGAGAGTTATGATACCACTGAATACTCAGTCACTCAGGGGTTGACCACTAGGGACCTGAAGAGAAAAGCAAAAAAAAATTGATTAAACAGAAAGGTTATAGTTGTGAAGGGCGTTGAAGGTGCGAATGACACATTTGCATATGATGCTATGGAAAATCAGGAGATAATAAAGACATTCAGATAGGAATAATATGGAGTGACAAGCAAAGAGGATGCTCTTAGGTGATGCATTTTGAAGGGATTGAAAAGTTCCCAACCTGCATAATGACATGTTAGTGATGAGCACTTTGAAAGTCAAAGGAACATTTTTATCTGTGAACCTTCTGATGCCCATGAATTATCCAGAAACCAACAAATTCACCAGGGTTAAAATAAATTTCCTCAAGGTCAGCACATTCTACAAATAGAGTAACACACAGACTTTTTTGGCTAATATGATCCCAAATTAGCACATTATGCAACATATAAGAGACTGCATACTTAATGCATTGGAGGGAAAAACAGATTTAGTTTTTACATGATTAAATAAAGTCAAAATAAAACTGCTTTAGAAGAGTGAATAAATGATTCATTACTTTGTGTCTGATATTTGTCAAAAGGCCAGGGAGATAATGACTTTAGATTTTCCTGCAAGGACCATCAATGTTTTTGGCAGATATCATGTTCAGAGCTTGGCTTTGTTTCAATGGATACATGTGATGGCTGTATTTGTGTGTAATGCAGCCTTGTAGGAGTGAATCTAAAGTGTGGAACAGCAGCTGAAGAGAATTCAAGGACCATGAAATAAGTATATCAGTAGAGTTTATTTCAGGATCCCTGTTGCTTGGTCCAACATTTCCAATGTCCACCAGCAACTCAAACACATTGGGTGTGCTTCTGGACAGAAAGAAACCCTGTTCAAGTGCTTTATAACTGCTTGAAATGTGAACCAGAACAGTGAGTGACCCAGAGATCTGAGTAAAAGGTGTACCCATAATTTAAGCCAAAGAAAGGCACGGACATCACACAGATTCATTGAGAGGTATTTGGCCCTAAGTCCCTCTTGAATACTTTATTTTCTTCCCTATAGTTCCTACAACTTGCAAAATCTGCACAGAATCATAGCCCTACTATCAAGTGGCCTCTGGGCACAAGCTGAAGGCAGATCTCCTTGTTCCTTTAGAACATGTTATTACAAATGCTAATTTCACCATTCCTGCATATGCTTAATGAAATGATTAAGAGAACTTCATAGACACTAGCCAGGAAACACTAATTTTGGAAATTATTTAGATTCTCTGGAAATAAGCAGAAGCATGACAGACAGCATTATGCTACCAGAGCTGGAAATCTGACTGGAAAAGATTAAAGGGCAAATACTTTTTTTAAACATGAGGATGGATAAGTGAAAGGAATAAAGAGATGATAATTTCAGTTTTAGATAGTTATAAAAATAAAACTCCAATTGCGATACTTGTGTGAGTACAAATTAAATCTAGTAATAAGTGAAGAATAAAAATTTCATCCAGATATTCCCTGTCACTGGGTAGTAAGGAAAGAGTATGGAAGATCAGATGAATAATATTCTCTAAAAGCAATGACAGGAAGGAGTGACATGCTTACCTTAACTGTATTGCTAATTCATGAGGTAAAGAGGAATTGCACATTTAGGAAGTTTCCATTCTTTGTTCCCTGGTAGGATGAGGCTGCAGAAGCATTCCTCAGGGGTATCCTCTATCTTTCTGTCCTTCAAGCTCTCAATCATGTCTCTTCATGTTCAAAGTCCCAGTGAAGGCTACAGTGCTGTTCAAATAGAAGTCCACAGGACATTATTCATTTTAACACGCATTGTGAGAACTAAATTGAAATTCAGGGTGGAAGAATTCTTTGAAATGTGTGTAATTTGCTGCAGTGTGTGTCAGTGGGAACCATTGTATCCTGCTGGCAGAATCTGGATCTAGAGCTATCAGGCAGTGTGGGCCATTATGAGCTTTTTTTGTTCTGCTTCTTCCCTTCCTAGAATTCAAAGCCTTTTATATAAAGGAAGGGATGCCATCCAGGAGGACCTGGACAAAGCTCGAGAAGTGGGTCCACGAGAACCTCATGACATTCAACAAGACTAAGAGCAAGATGCTGCACCTGGGTCTGGCAATCCCAGACATGAGTACAGACTGGGAGAAGACTTCATTGAGAGCAGTCCTGCAGAGAAGGACTTGGCTGTTCTCATGGATGAAAATCTGGACATGAGCTAACAGTGTGCACTTACAGCCCAGAAGGCCAACCTTCTCCTGAATTGCATCAAAAGAGGAGTGGTCAGCAGGTCAAGGGAGATGATTCTGTCCATTTACTCTGCCCTAGTGAGGCCTCACCTGGAGTACTGTGTCCAGCTATGGGGTCCTAAGCACAAGAAAGATGTGAACCTGCTGGAGCAGGTCCAAAAGAAGGCTACGAATATTATTAGGGAGCTGGAGCACCTCTCCTGTAAAGACAGGCTGAGAGAGCTGGGGCTGTTCATCCTGGAGAAGAGAAGGCTTTGGGGATACCTTATAGCAGCCTTCCGGTACCTAAAGGGGACTTGTAAGACAGAGGGAGAGTGACTTTTTACAGATGTTCATAGCGATAGGATGAAGAGGAACAGTTTTAAACTAAAAGATGAGGTTTAAATTAGATGTTAGGAAGAAATTCTTTATTTAAAGTGTGGTGAGGCAGTGGAACAGGTAGCCCCAAGAAATTGTGGATGTCCCATCCCTGGAAGTGTCCAAGGTCAGGTTGCATGGGGCTCTGAGCAACTTGGTCTAATGGAAGGTGTCCCTGCCTGTGGCAGCATGTTGGACTAGATTATATTTAAGGTCCCTTCCAAACTAGGCCATTCTATTATTTGATGATAAATCATGGGCTTTCTTTAGCCTAACTTAAAATTTGTGCAAGTTCTGGTTCTGAGATTATGTTACTTTTCCTTTATATTTATCATATACATTTTCATTTAAAACATTAAGATAGTTTATTTTAATGATCTTATGAAACCAAACTTATTGTTGCTTTTCTTTCTCTGGCAGCCGATAGTTTTCCCTTGGCATAGTATCATGTAACTGCTTAGCTGCATAGCCTGTGATCAACACGGAAAATTAAATTAAAACAGGATGACAGAAAGAATAAAAGCAGACTTTACTTCAATCTTCCACTCCTATTCTGCTCTTTCCACCTTCCATTTTATCATTTCCTCATTATTCAGCCATGCTGTCTCTGTTTTTCTCTCGGCTCTGTTAATAATCTTCAGCTCATCTCTCTCTCCTTTACACAGCACTGCTTTTTATCTCCTTGGTATTGCTTGATCCCAATGTTGTAATAAAGCTCATCTAGGCTGATGAATTAAAGCATTAGTACATCTGACTGATGTTTACTCTCAAATAAAGTTATTTCTCCCTCTTGCCCTTGCCGCCATACCCTCTGCTTTTCCTCTTAAATGAGGCTTGGCTTGGTATGGTTCTGCCCTTTCTTTGCAAATGTAAATTGGTAGTTTAAAGACATTCACAGCCTCAGAGTTTTAAAAAAGTTTTAATTTAGCTTTTATTAGGTGCTGGGCAGCATAGTGCCAGACTGTGTACACAGTTAAACAACAAGAGCTCTCTCAGGGGAGTATGTTGTTGCAAGCTTCGACATCTATATGCAAATTAGACTTTCTGTATTTGCTATCAGTTACAACTGAAATTTTCCACTCAGGCAAGAAATTTTTTTCTTTATCTATCTAAAATAATGACAAGCCCAAAAGATAATACTCTGATCTGACCAGATGCAAAAGTTAGAGACATTATATTGGATTTAGGTGTGGGTTTGTTTTATTTTTTGTTTTTGTTTTTGTTTTTGTTTTTTTTAAGAGACAGGCTATCCTAAAACAGGGTTATACTACAGTTGCATAATATTTCCAGAGAGATAAGGGAGAATGCTGAAGTCTTGCATCAGCATTGGAAGGATAAGACATAAAAGGACTCCTGTTATTTATCATGGGGAAAATGTCTTAGGACTTTAAAATTCAGCCTCTTTTAAAGGCTGTCCTAAACAATTTTTCTGTAGGTCTCATGGATTCCTGGAGCTGAATCCCACTGAAGGACACTCAAGCTAAACAATATTTAGTTGGCTGGTTGTCCTTGGAGGCTAAGCAGTTCAGCTGTGTTGTAGAGCTTTGAGGGTTGTGCCCTCCTCAGTTGCCCCAGAAAAGATAAGTGTAGTTTTGGGAGAATAAACATCCTTTATTTCCATGCTACAACTGAACTGTTGAATTTGATATCTCCTACCCCTCTGAAAACTATCCACATTACTCACTCTGCATGTGGGCACTATATGCAATAGGCATTGATCTGGAATGTACTGAAGCTAGAGCTAGCTGTTAGTAGAACTGCTTTTGCATTTTCCTTTGTGTTCCCTTGCTTTGACAGTGTTTCTCATTTTCTTTTTTTTTTTTTTCACCTCTATTCAATTTATGTAACAGAATAGTCACATCTGGCTGTAAAATGCAATCAACTTTTTCACGTGGGGCAATGATGCACAAATATAATTTTAATCATAAGTAGATACCAATTATGAACAATGAGTCACCAACAGTTTAAGAAGAAAGTGGTTCCAGTGCTTGAATTCATAAAGGGTCAGTGCCTTTAAATACTTGATATCTGATGACTGCATAAATACTTATTTTTTGTCTTCTGCAACATCTTAGCATTTTCTCTTAAAATAAAAACAAACCAATGTCTACCTAACTTTTCTGCTGCTTCCCTCCATACTCCTGCAGCTACAGCATTCCCAGTGGTGTGCTTCAGGACAGCATCTTGCTATTGCCTCTGAAAAGAAAGGGAGGTAGAGAACATGGAAAAGTAGGCAAACATGAAATTTCTGAACTTGAAGGTTTTCAGAGGCAAGGAGGTCATCTGCAGAATGGTCCAAGAAGTGGATGAAAACATGCCCACCTCACTGACCAGGAGCTATGCACTCAGATTCTCAGGTGTGGGGTGCTGCTGGATTAGTAGTCACAGACATACATGTCTAAGGACTACAACTGAGCTGGATACTTACAGTGCCATCTTACTTTTAGGCCTTGGCTACATAATGATCCTACAGGACATATGTTAGATACATGGCAGGGAGGTGTACTCCTTGACCCATGCTGCAGGATGGAGACAGTCAGTGTACATTTTTGGGTTAGACTGTGGGCTCAGACACGCATTCAAAATGAAATACAGACCTGCCATGTGTTGTGTGTGGCTGCTAAAAGTAACGTCCTACTTTGACACAGAAATGCTTTGATTGAAATATGTCTATCACACTGTTGGAATAAGAGGTAACCCTGAACTGCCCTGGCTTTGGCTCTGTATCCAAAGTTTTCCAATATTTGAGAGTAGTAAAGTGCATGAACTTGGGTCCATCCACTGTAGCGGGGAA
>JAWWLV010000100.1:43953139-43969440 GCA_035041135.1 Platyrinchus mystaceus
AAAAAAAAAAAAAAAAAAAAAAAAAAAAAAACAAAAAAAAAAAACAAAAGTGTAGCCATAATGCTTAGCTCCATCTTGTGGCTATTTTCCCAGGAAGCTTTTGTTCGCTCTGCACAGTGTGTGATTGCTACTGAACCTTAATTCTAAATGGTTGTGTCCTTTCAAGCAGATCTGTGCATTCTTAACTGATAGGCATCTCCTGACAGTATTAGAATGTAGCTAATTATGTGAAACTTTATACTTCAAGACAGTTTTTAGTAACTTCCTGAACCTACAATTAGCCTACTGAGAGTTTCCTGCTGTTCTACTCTTATACTGTGACATCCACTTAGAAACTTCCACATTCAATGGGCTGTTTATTCCTTGAAAACCTCTTGAGGGATCCATTTTCCTAAGCATTTATAGTCACATTATTGAGCATGAGACTTAAAAAATCTCTTGTGAATGTTAATTTAAATGGTTTAGTTAAGGTACAGTGCTACTGAACTGTGTGTAAATCATGTCACTTCCCTAAGCAAGTGTCCACTCTTATCCTGCTGTTTGTTTTTGCTACCTAAGTGGCAAGCCCATTTGAAGTTGCCATGGTGTGATGATTTAGCAGATGTATGTGCACATTATACATTACAGTTTGTGCTTGTGAACTACACATAGCCCTGTGTCATATGTATAGCCTTCATTCTGTATTGCATCATGGGAGGAGAAGGTGAAATAGTATTCACAGTTTTGACTGTGAACAGATTGTTGGCTAAGAAGCTTTAGAGCCTGAAATATTTTCATCTACACAAGGAGAAAAAGGAACAACGGTGTTTTGGGTGTGGAGGAAGGAACTGGTCTGGAGATGCAGCCTTCTCCCAAGCACTGGGACTAGCAGAATAGTCCAGGGAGTTCATAAAGACAAAAGGCAGTTGGTGAACAAGGAACAGGAAGCTTTTCTGATATAGTCATCCTTTTGAATTGTTTCAACAATTGAAGAAGAGAACTCCCACATCACACGTTTGTCTAAAAATTTTTGTACCCAACAGACAGAAAGAACAGCAAGGTGCAGTGAATTTGAGGCAAAGATATGAGAACCTAACAACTTATTTCAGGTCTGTGTATTTTGTGTCAAAATCTGTGCATTGCATTCTTCAGATGACAGGAATCTAAGAGAGAGTATACACAGAGGGAGGGCTGTAGAAGTGTCTAACCACTTATGTAGTCTGCTCAGGATGCATAAGTGCTCTAACAGCAGGTCGTAATTGTTTTACAGAGCAGCCAAGCCTAGGAAGCATATCCAAGAAATCAAAAAAAGAGAACATACTTGCAGAAAAAATATTTTTCTTTTGCTCACAGGTACAGAGTAGTGAAACCTAAGTATGGGAGCAATCAAAGTCCACCTCAAGAGACCTTAATCAGAGTTGCAAAGGGCTCTGTCATGTCATGTTTGAACAAGGCTGACCTCTGTGATGCTCTGATCTCAGTTAGACATTTGCAAACTACAAATGACGGATAGTGTGAGAGTCTCCTGGAACAGCTGGAGACTGTCAGAAAGCCATGGATTATGCAACTTCTACTATAATGTTCTCAGAGCAGCATCTGGAAAATGGGTGCCCAGACAACAGGATAGGTAGAATGAATGGATGCAATGCCTCATTTGGAGAATGCTTTTGCTATTATGCAATTTAAATGCAAACTCTAAACTTAAACCCTAATGACAGAAACAAAAAGAAGCATCCCTTCAGTAGAGCTGGAAGATATTTTTGTCCTAGTCTTCAGAGAAAACAGGATGGCTCTTT
Source organism: Platyrinchus mystaceus (assembly GCA_035041135.1). NCBI lineage: Eukaryota > Metazoa > Chordata > Aves > Passeriformes > Tyrannidae > Platyrinchus > Platyrinchus mystaceus. Next base: position 43,954,915 of record JAWWLV010000100.1, read on the forward strand.
TTTTCACTTCTCTTCCTGCTACCATTTTTCCTTGCTGTTTTGTAAGATCTTATTGATTTCATGTTGTCGCAACACCAGGCATCAGGCACTTGCACAGAGGTACACCTTCACCCTCTTCCCTTTGTCATCTTTAAACTAATTCTAGCTTGCAGTAATAAACAGGAGAAGCATTCCATGCATAAGTTCAGGGTAGAATTATCTTTCTTTTCCTTGAGTGCCAGGGGTAGAAAACTGTATCATGGGGAGAGATAATCTGGGAGAAAAGCAAATGCATGCTCTCTTCTACCGAGGTAGGTTGCTGGCTGAGCATACACAAGTGAATACTGAGAGGGAGAAAGGAGTATTTCCATCAGGTTTTTCTCCTTTAAGACAGTTGAGCCTGATTCATATGTTCTGCTACACTTCTGGAGATGTCAATCCAACAGCATGGGGATGGGGAAGGGGCACCCCAGGAAATCAAAGCAAACTCAATTATCTATCTGCTGACAATGACAAAAGCATTTCATTCCTCAGCTCTTCACAGAATGTGAGGGGGGAAAGATTAGAAGCGTGAACATTTTTAATGAGTACAATTATTGAATCATCAGTCACACAGTCCATCTGCTTCCGAGTGTTCCAGTGACTAGAGAAAGACTAAAATACTGCATTGCCTTTTTGCATTCATATACTCATATAAATGTTCTTTAAGAAAAAGCTAATTATATTCATACATCATGCCCATCACTTCAAGTAACTTGCTGCTCCCCTTTCACTTACTTCACTTTATTAATCATTGATTTTGAGTTCTGACACCGAAGTGGTGGAAATATCTTGGCAGATGCATGGCTAACAGATAATCCCATGACATTAAACACACAGTCATCTAATATTCAATGCAGGAGATAAACTAATGTAAAATTTATCTCAAAGGTCCCATTTAGTTTAGAGTTTAGTAAGCAAAATAAACTCGCTGCAGTAAGAAAAAATTGGTGGGTGTGTTGGATTTAAAATTCTTTTCTCATAGTGTTATCAAGTCACTTGGTACACAGATCTGAGTATGAAAGAATGTCAGGAAAGAGCCAAAACTTATTCAATAGAGTTTGAAAACCTTTGCAAATAGTCAGGAGAGATAGAGGAAGAAAGGCACAGATAAATGCCTGAACCTGAGAAACTGCGACAGAACTATAAATCTGTTTTGGCTGTGGTATCCTAAAATCTATCCCAGAATGGCAGGGAAGGTAGAGATTTGGATCTGAAACTACTATCAGGCTTTGCTATGTGCTAACTTATTATTATGTTGGGATTTGAGCTACAAGTGTGTGGTGGAATAAAAAGGATGATTTTGTGCAAGGAATGTTTTCTGGAATTGCAAATAAATACCACATTCTGCAGAGATGTCCTTTGTCTATCTCTTTTCAGCTTTTCTCTGCAGTACCCAGCTGAGAATTGCCCAGATACAGTAATGTGCACAACTATGAGACATATTATTTGAGAAATCTCTGACTTTGCCACAGGCATCAACATCAGAAGATTCTAAGGTCTGAACTCTAAAAAAACGTACTTCATATCGGGTGTTGCAAACAATATACAGTAGGTTTTTTGTGGATAGCACAACAAAACAAAATAACACTTCATGTTCCCTTCTCAAATCTGGAAATATTTTTTGTAGCTCAGCATAGTCTGAAAACAAAGTTTTGTCTCAGAGTATGATGTCAATTATTGGCGCCAATAAATTAGATATTTTGAATTAGGCACTGAGGCTAGTACAATATTAATCCTAATATTTGAGCTAAATCAAGGAGGATTGTATGAGTGGTGGTGAAATCTCATTATGTATTGTCTGGGATGATAAGATGAGCTACTGTTTTAATTTTTATGTTATATTCACTCTATGAATAATTATTTATTATTTTTTCAGGTTAAAAAAAATTTGTCCAAACCACCAAGACCAAAGGAAAAAAAATTGGCTGTAATGTTATCATGGAGTCCAGGCTGTGCCCAATCAATATGCTACTAACTTTTTATTTTTCTCCCCGTTAATGTCTAGCAAAAGTTACAACAACAGTTGTTGCTATCAGATAAAGAAAAATTAAATAAATAATTAAGGCCTGAATTGACAATTTGTTCTCTTTGTAGGAATGAATTAAATACTGGATTAGTTTTCTTTTCAATTTTAAATGTTGTGACTCACTGAACCACATCTCTGTGAGGAAGTACGGCTTCATGTTCAGAGATCCATGCTTTAGTAATTTAAAAGTAATCGGTAATCTCTTGCATCTCTGAGAAAGTAATCAGTGACATGTAGGAGATTATTGTTAGAATCCAGTGGCTGGTGCTAGATTGATTTTTTTTTTTATCCCTCCCCTCAGTTTTGACAGCTCTGCTTAATGACTGACAGTAAATGAGGTTTGTGCTGTGTCAGGCATTCTGGAAAGGGCTCTGGCAAAGAAGATTTGGCTTATCACATTGTACCTTAAGGTCCTGATCCAGCAGACATTCAGTGCAATAAATAAAATTGCAACAGGGACTCAGTCCTTTCGTTTCAATGAGAGCTTTTACTCATATGTATGTTTAATTTCTTAATGTGCAAACCTTGCTCCTGTAGTTTCCTGGGAACTGCCTAGGCAGCCATCTCTTCAGTAAGCAATAGGAGAAGTTATTTAAGGCCTCTTTGTGTATTTCTAAATCTATCCTTGGAACAATAATTATTATTTTATATTTGCATCCTAACCACAGAATAGTTAAGTGCCTCACAAACAAAAAATGTACAGATTTTATCTTCAATGATCTGAAAGTCTAGAAAACAGATACAGAAAAAGAAGTAAAGGAAAAAACAGACAAGAGATGGGACACTGACACATAATAGTCTTTGACAAGGCAAAAACAAACGGTAAAGTTTGATCTAACTGTTATGGTTTTTGTAGTCTTCAGGGCAGACTACAGGATGAGACTTTTCAGGATGAATTTGACTGAGATGCATGTGGGGCCTTGGCAAATTGGTTTGGGGAAACAGTTCAAGGAACTAAAAGCAGAGGAAAAAGACAACAGATGATCTGCATGAGGGAATGATTTGGATGTCTGTGTGATGAATAAGAGAGAGGGGAAAAAATGGCAGAAGTCTTAAGCATCTAAGTGCCCAGGAGAACAGCCAAAAATTTGAACTCTGCGAAAATCGTCTCTAAATGAGAACAAAGAAGAACTTCTCATTCTGATAAATAAATAAGTCTGCTTTTTAACTGAGGGACCTGAATCTGGTGGAAGGTGTAAAATATGTGTGAAGAACACAGCAAAAGTTTCCAGGGCTAACCAAGCAAACACTTCCCATAGAGAGACAGGCACCCTCCTGCTGCCCGGTAAGGGGAGAACTGCAGCAAAAGACCACAGCTGTGACTTAGGAGGAGGAGAGAGGACAGACACAGAAAGGAACAGCAGATAGAGAAGCTGTTGACACTGAAACAGAGGAGGGAATGTTCCAAAGAAAGCACATTGAGAAACTGAATTTCAAACCACTCTGATTTTGAGATGTCAGCAAGCTATTTAAAATGGCGTATTAGAAAAGAACTAGGGAGCTTCATCATATTCAGGGAAGGAGAGACAGAGTTGAGAGTTATTGGCTTAAAAACCAGGAACACTGAATTCTGCTGAGCAGCTGAAGTGAGATGCAGTTTTGATGAAATAAGATAAGGAGGAACTGATTCTTAGTCTAGTGTTATAGGCTGGAGTTCAGATAGTGTCTCAAAATGCATTTAGAAGTAATGGTTAAATTTTGCACTGAGATTTTAAGACACTTGGTCTAAAATTTGAAAAAGCACATTAAGCAACACTAAATAAGTACAAACCAAAAGCAAAATGAAACCATTGTATTTCAAAATAGTTGTGGGAATTGTCAAAGCAGTAATAGTTGCCAACTAACATGTACTTATTTAAGAGTGTTTCACCACTTTGGCTTTCAGTGCATGGGGCCTAATAGAGTTCAGTGCTTTACTAAAATATTCTCACTGTAAAACTTTGCCCAAAAAGCTTAAAGACTGAAATACAAGACAAAGTATATATGCGAGGCAAGCAATCTACCTTCAATTTGTAAGGAAGGCTAACAAAGTTAGAAGGATGAAATCCTGACCATATTGTATGCAGTGGCAGACTTCCTATTGATGAACACAGTATGAAGGCGCTATTAGCAATCACAGGAATCACAGCTAATCTCCTGACTCACCATGATCACAGGCGCATTTCTGTAGGCTGTCTGGCAAATACAGGCAACAATAACCTGATGTTAGCTCAATCTCTTTAATACAACTTCCAGAATTTCTGTTCAACATACTACATTTCGTCCTGACAGGATTGCAGCTCCCACTGATTGCTGGATTTACTGTAGTTAACTGTTTTGTTGTTTTAGTTTGGGGTTTTTGTTTCCAAAATGAGCTTTCCATTAAAAAAAAGCCCAAACACCCTCATAAAAACAACTTCTTATCCAAAGTTAAGTGCTAGGAACTTCTGGTAATAAAAAAGTTGACTAAGTAAAGTGGCAATCAATTCAGAGTGGGGCACTGCTACTTCAATATCAACAATATTTTTTATAGATGTTATGATCTGAAGCATATTCTCAACAACCATCACTGAAAAAGAACATTGCTAAGTCATCCTGGGATTGGACACATTTTTACATGTTTTTAATTTCTGACTTTAGCAAACCAATGATTTTCTTTTTTTTTAAGAAGAAAGCAGTAATATAAAATCCATAGATAACCTCTGCCATACCAGAACATTTGATGGCAGAGTAATGTTAATAGAAATGGGGGAGATGGAAGAGAGAAAAAGAGGGTACCAAAAAAAAGTAATGGGTTTTTTTTGAACTATAAAGGAAGAAATAGAGAACATTAACAAAGAATGGAATTTAATACCTAATCAATTTACTGATTGGATTTTCCATGAGATTAACTTTGAGTCCAGAATGAATTACACTGATCTTGGAAGCTGCTATAATGGCTAGTAAGCAGTAGTATGAGGCTGTAGTGGTGTGAAAATAATAATGCCAGAGACTTCTAACAGCTACAGTATTTAATTAAACATGTTTAAATAACATTATGGTTGGAGAAAAACCCACAAAGCAAAGAGATTCTGAGGCAAGCCTGCCAGAACCATGTCCCATCATCTCCATGTGCTAATGCAGTGCAACAGACCTTCTTCCCAGGACCCCAAAACACCACATGGGGGCAAATTCAGCCCTTCAATGAGTACATCTGACTCCTTTCGGTTTTCATATTTTTTTCATGTGTCTCTAAAATGATCAATATATGTGTCTGAGCATTTCAGGCTTTTTAAAAATACCCCACGTACTATTGCTCTTGACCAGGACTGAACTGTGCTTGGCTTAGGAAAGGTGGCAGGCAAAACTAGCACTTGGGAGGTGTCTGTGCTTTGATTTGCGGCAACAGAGCACATAACAAAAAAGAGCCAAGTACATGCAGCTCCGTTCTGGAGACTCCATCTTCATTCACAGACCTTCTCTTTGTCAGGTTGCAGGAAACTTGCTGGCTCCTTTTGGTGACACCTGACAGTATAACGCAGGAAGCATAGGACCTGGCTATAAGTCCAAAGCTATGACACTGGCTTTGTTAAGGTTATATATCTGCATATAACTTTTCCACTGACTGTAGGATTTGTTCTTTCTTGTCACTCTCCCTATTTAGTCCTTGTTAGGCTTCCATCAAAGAAACTGCTGCACAATATATTTGGGGGAATGTTATTTTTCCCAGTGAGGAATCAGAAGGTACTAGTTCTTTGGGGCAGAGAGACAAAAGATCCTGTGAGACTTCTTTTAATACCACTTTTGGACAAAACAAGTCTCCTATAGCATATCCTGCAAGCTGTGTGCACATTGTGATGCTGTTGTCACATTGATGGGATGCTGCTCTTTTTGAGACCTACTCAAGTCACAATAAGAGCAGACTCCCTCTGCCCCACCTCTGAACTTATGAACCTCCAGTCACTTTGGCAATTATGCAGCCTGACAAGTAAAAGCTTTGGAAGACACCCCGCCTCCCCCCACCTCAAAAAAAAAAAAATCCCTAAAATAGCTGGTTAAGAATTACGAACTGGAGACATGTTTGTCTGTCTTGCTTTATTTTCTCTCAAAAACTGAAAGCATATGAATTATATCTATTTGCAGCCTAATGAATCAGTCACTAAAAATACAGGGAGGTGAGGAAAGTTAACCCCAGCACTGCTATTCCTGTTAGTCTGAAGTCAGCAAATGTGGGGTGAGGTTTAGTCACTGTACTGAGCAGTGAGAGAGGCTTTTTGATCCCTGAAGCTGCCCTGAGGGGAAGCATCGCTGCAGGTATCTGCTGGCCAATGGGAACAAGTTAAAATATCTTCCATAAGAAATTACTAGAGGAGACCTAAAAATAAGGAGTGAGGAGAAAATTTTTCTCACACTTAAATTTAGTACTAGAGAGACAGAAGGAGGACAAGACAGCCTGAAGAGCATGGAGTCTTTCCTAGTGTGGCCTCTGATGCACAGGGAGACTTTCATCAAGTCATTTTAAGCATTAGCTGACTCTGCACACTTTGTAGAATTATAAATGAGGCAACTTTTCTGTTTCTTGCAATATGGTGGGAAGAAAAGGAAAATGGGAAAGAGGATAGTTGCCACATTTGTGAATAGAAAGAGGGAAGAAATTGCTTCAGGATGACTGAGACTGTCACAAATTCACAAGTGCAAGGTTTCACAGAATTCCTAAAGCAACCTGGTAACAAATGAATCAAAAAAAAAATAGAAGATGAAAATAAAGTACAACATGATAAAGTACGAGATATTAGAGGTGATTTATAAATGGACAAGATAAAACAAAAGGAGGAAATGCATTCAATACATTTGAAAGCAATGAAAAAAACAGTGCATCACTCATAGGTGGGGTCACATCAATTTTGTTCTTATTCATGTACAGTTCACTAGGTTAATACATAAGCTAGCTAGAAGCCTCAAGCTCCTTGTAAGACACTGGCAGTGTCACAAAAAAGGCATGATGCTGATTTTAAAAATACAGAAACACAGTATTTATCTAATAAGTGGAGAAGGTTACATCAATAGAAGTTAGACAGTTAAAGTTGAACTCTCCAAGGAAAAACTCCAGAATACAAGTTACATATTGTCATGTTATTCTATAAGTAACTACCATGGAGATACACCAAGTCTAATGCATTTAAACCAATGGCATGTAATGGCCCAGCTTCCACATGTTTCACGTCATGGAAAATGATACTGCAAGCATTGCCTATCTCAAGTATTATCCCAATCGGAAGTAAAGAGAACTTTTGGTTACCAGACACAAAGAAATTTGTGCTAGCAATAAAAATCCAAGTAATCTACATTTTAATTTGATTCCATATGACACAGATATTTTGTAATATTCTGCATTTTTTAATTTGAAATATGAATATATTCTTTCATTCATTGTAAAAGTGAAAGCAGTCCAGAATTGTTACAGGTTATAGTTTTGATTTTTTCTAAATGATTTTTTGCTAGAACTTCCTAGAATTCTTCACATGTATTTTCTAAATTTGACATTGAAAATTGCTGAATTTTATGTGTTTTTCCATCCTTGTTGGTTTCATCATTTTCTTAAAAGCCTATTTTCTGCTCTAAACTGTCTCCTGGACTGTTAGATTTTAAAAGTTTTGGAACTAGGGAGAGTAGAATTGCAATAGGCAATTTATTTTTATGTCCCACAAAGCTGACACATTTTCCAGAAAGGAGATATTTTCATTTTTCAGGTGAATTTTTTCACATGTTCCCAAACATAGATTTGTGAAGGCCAACTTTTTCCTTCATGTATATATACTTGAATTTTATTAATTTTAATTCATAAAGTATTTCATATCCGTCCTTGAATTTTATTTCAAAAAGCATTTCTGTATCTAAGTGCAATTTATCCCTAACTGTTTTTAAGGGGACTTCTGACATCCTTAGTCTTCAGATTTTGCCTAAGTTATCATTTTTGTCACCTGCCTCACTTTTTATCCCAGTGGGTTGGTATTGCAACATCACATTTCCAATAGCCAATAGCTATTTCTCCTGCAAGAACATAATCCTTAAAAGCAAAAAGTACTTCACCTCTCCATGAACAAACTTGAACAGCAGAAAGGTCTCATAGCTAGCCTAGATATTGTTTCCAGTTCTCTCCTAAGACTGTAACTTCAGTCATTAAAGAAGCTGACCTGTTTGGTCTATGTAGTGCAAAACTCTGATAAGTTCAAGTTACAGTATGTAAAAGTAGTTAGCTGGAAATCACGCTAACTGTTATAACAATTTGATGTATATATATATATTTGATTGTATATAATTTGATGTATTTTATTGATTCTGTCACAAGACATTCAGCTTTTCCCTGGATTAAGACCAGTACTCTTAGTTTGTGCAGTCTGTCATCAATGTGAACATTTTTTCTTGCAGAACTCATCCTTCTTTTCAGAATTTTAATTGGAGAAGAAAAAAATATAATGACTGGTTGCACAACAAAAAGTGCATTTTAAAAACAAAGATATAAGAACTCTCCAAAAAGCAAAACAACTTCCAAGGATATGCTCAGAGATGCATACGAGTTGCATAAATGGAAGTGTTCTACTCTTACTCATGTCCTTACTAAATGAAGGAGGAACAGTAAAGCCCTAGCCTCAGGGAAAGCTGGATTCAGTGTCATGCAGGATAGGACCAAGTGCTATCCACGTAAACATGAGGACTGGCCAGTGAATATCATCAGTAGTAAAGAAAATAATAGGTGTGGCTTAATGCTGTAAATGCACAATGTGAAGCACATTGGTATTCATAGTCCATAACGTTTTAGCACATCTAAGTATCCTCACAGTAGACAAGAATTAGTAATATCAAAGACATTGATTCACAATGGTGAAAAACTGATGCAGTCTTGAAATAGACACATTCCCAGTTGTCTTGCTTGGCAATGCTGTTTCTGGGTTGCTATTGTGAATTCAAACAAAAAGCCTTTGAATTTCGGAGGCTGGAAAATGGGAGAGCTGGGAACAATGAGCTGTGCAATTTTCACTTGGTGATGCAAGCTACAGAGAATTCCAGTTGGGACAACTCTACAAAAATCCTGCCTGGAATGACACCAAACAGCATCTATTAACTTCCCCAATTATTGAAATTCAATCTGCATCAGTAGGTGCTATTTGTTTTCTTTGTGCAGGACTATTTCCCCTGCCTTTGTTGCTCATAGCCTTGAAGATTATTCATACTTTTCCAGATGAACACTGGACATTTATAGGTAATTCCTATTCCTTGCAGATATATATAGGAATTAATAAAGAAAGCCCTCACTGTCTCTTTCTGATGTAAGATTTTCAGGGCAACTCTGATGACATTAAAAAACCTTCCAAAGCTCATCTGTGCTCTGCTGTTCATTTTAACAAACTCTCTATCTGAAAGCTGACTATGAGCTTTTGACTTCTTTTTTATTTGTTTCATGTTGCTGGTGGTGGGGGTTTTTTTGAGTTTTTTTTTGTTTAGTTGGTTTGCTTTTTGGGGGGGGGTTTTGAGGAGAAAGTAAATCTATGATGCCCTGAGGGAACATATATTTGTGATTCATATTTATAAATGGCAAGAATGGTCACAAATTCAACATCACTTTATTGTAGGGAACAATCAAGTTTGTATTTTGCCAATATTTGCTTACTTGGAGATGTTATTAGGATAGAACAAAATCCTCCTTAATGTTTGAGACTGTACTGGGAGAAAACAACACTTCGAAGCTTGCAACAAGTTAATAAAGAAAAAGCTTACAGAGATTAATGTCCTTTGAAAAGGATTATTTAAAATGCCAGCGTAAAAAGTCCATACTTGGATGGCACTTTGCTGATGCACAAAGGTACAATCTCTTCTTGATAAATCCAGTGGCTGACCACACCCCTTGGGGCTATGTATTTGCTCTTTATGTGGATATATATACATACAAGCATGTTTATGTACCACTTGCTCTAGCAGAGCCATGGGCTCTGACATGCTCATACACAAAAGAATAATACATGGATGTCTGCCAGCATCTCTGTGTGCTTAGGCTTGACTGGACAGGCACAGCTCCTCTCATCTAACCTACACTTTCCTTTTTTCCACAGTTAGACACAACTGAGAGGACAGTAGTGCCCTGAAGGCTGGCAGCCAGTCCCAGGATGTGAAGGCAGCTGTGTAAGAGCAACTTACAGCCACATTTGTTTACCAGGCTTCCAGCCTTCGCAAACGATGGCAGCAACAATAACAGCAAGAACAGTAACAACAGCACTGTTGAAAAGAAAACCAGTAGTGCTCTCAACAGTTGGAATATGTTTGGTTGGAGCAGGGTAGACTGGTCAGAAGTGTGCCTGCACAGATGCTCCTGCTTCTGTGGGCACACAACAAACCTGGCCAGAGTTGTAGGGCTGTCATTTGTGTGGTCCTTGGGGAGAATTCCTAGAGAAGGCAGACCATGAAGAAGGCTCCTCTACAATCTTGTTTTGTTTCATATTCCTTTTGCAAAACTGAGCAAAACCCATTAATTCCTCTTAGCACAGAGGAGCAGGCTGGGCATACTTTCTGTTCACCTGCAGGCAACCACTGGCAATGCAGCAGGTTTCTTTCTCCAATAAGATGCAAAGGTGGTTCCACTTCTATTCTAATCTGGGGGCTTGTGGATCTTTTCCTGGACATTTCTGCTTACTCCATGGAAAGAAGCAGTCCTTCACAGTAGTTTCTTCCTTTCTCATATCATATAGCCTATCCAACTACTGAAGCCTACTGAAGTTCTTCAAGAGAAACATTGAAGTTTCGAAATCTTGTCTCTTGGCTCCAATAGGTCAAAGCAATTCTAGCTAAATGCTGATCTGATATTTTCTCCCCTAAAACAAACAAACAAACCCCCAAACAAACAAAAAATGCAAAAAACACACAACAATAAAAACCCCTTAATGTTTTTAGATGCTGAATACCTTTTGTGCATTATTTTTCAGGCCATTCTTGATACTGATGGTTGGAAACAGATATTAGAGTATTGCACTGAATCTGATATTTCTTGTTTTGGACACAAAAAGTTAAAAAAATCCCAATGTTATTCTTGAGAATTTTCCAGCTTGTTCTTTACAGAGCTTAAAGCAAACATTTGCCCCTCCCTACATGCCCTTCTCAATGTCTTCTCTGTGCTTCTCATCCTCTTGACAGTAGAAATGACTGGTAACATATAACTATCTTCAGATTCAGTATCAAACTAGTATCAAACTCTGCTCTCACACAGCTTTCAGTCACATGATTTATAAGGGAATACAATTATGTCCATATATGCATTTTCTTGCTTAGGGAAACTGCATTTAGTTAAGTTGCTTCTATCTGCCTCTTATTTATTATGTGTTTAGTTTTTTTAAGAATTAGATGAATCTAGTTCATCCAGAGTCTGTAGTTCCAAGTTTTTATTCTCTTGTTCTCCAATATTCTTGCTAAAATTATTCATACCTTGAGATTGCATATTTCTCTGTGCCTTGATTTCCCCATTTTACCAGGGGAAAAAATGTAGTTTCCTATCTTAAATTACTTTTGGGATTTAGGCAGAAAAGTGACATAGGTATATAGTACAAAGATGTGGAACAATGTTTCAAGAAATACTTAAATAAACCAGATGTTTCCCATCATCTTTCATTGCAAATATATCATAGACTCTCCACCAAAATGAGAAGTGTCAAAAATATCCAGTATCTTAATCTATAGCTTAAAAATATTTCTCTGGTTTGGCAGGTGAAGGAATGATAGGAAATTTAACAGCTTACTCCTCGGCACCTCTAAAAACTAACTCACAGCACTTAAAAGTAAATATTTCTACTTTCCACATAATAATTTACTATTGATTGATTGTTAGGAAAAAAAACCTAATAACTTCAAGATCCAGTGGAAATACTGAAGATAGATCAAGTTTTCATGCCTGTGAAATCAAAATAGGTTAGGGTTATTAATATGATGCAATTATTCAATTGGCAATAGACATCCCGCCATCATCAAACTTGAAAAAAATGTTCTGAATGTTCAGGATGATTATTATCCATAGTGATAGTAGATGTTTAGAACAGTTTCTCCAATGCTAAACAATATCTAACATGCTTAATTTTTCATACTAATTAAAGCTGAATAATGAGACAAATCCTACTTAATAACAATACAGTGTAATACACATTTATTACCATTGTGAATTTAAATTATAAAGTAACATACTTTATCTTACAGCTTTGCATTTTTGCAGAGACTGTTGTAACAATCAATATTTTTTTTACCTATAATTGCTCACAAAATCTGCTTCTTAAATGTGAGTTTAAATAAACTTTGAGGAATTTTAAGCATTACTCATTTCTCTGGTTAGATCAGTTTTTCTAGAGTTGACTACCAAAATTTATCCTTCATCACACTGAAGGTAAGTGAAGCTCCACATATATGTATTTTTAGATCATCATAAAAAAAAGGGCTTATATTAAAAAAATAATAGTTTTCAATGAAAATTTTCTCAAATATTTCATTACTTTGCCAGTGACTAAATCTCTTTTTAACTTTCACCTGTATATATTAACATACAGTATTCTGAAACTTTAGAATCAATTGAAATAATAGATATTTGTATATTCCTCACGTAATGGAAAATATTAATACAGGTCCTCACTTCTTACCTTTTTATTGAGTTCAGTGAGCAGTTACATAAATCTGAATCTCTAGGGCTTATTCATCAGCTTCCTAATGAACAATTCACTTTAATAGGTAAACTCCCTGCTGAATAAAGAACACAGCTTTCTCAATTATAAGCTAAAGAGGAAAGTAAATCTAAAAAACATGGCTAGAAGAGCTTCTCAATAGCATAACCATGGTCTGTGAAGGCTGTTTCCTCAGTTCTTATGGGATTTGTAAGCTAACCAACAGACGAGATTTGCAGCAGCTCATAGTTTTCAGATTAAATTTAAGTCTCAACAGAGCATAAAACTGAAGCCTTGAACTCAAGTTTACATGATCACTTTTACAATAAACCTGTGAATGTTCTGTATGCCCTTATTCCCCCTAATAGTCTATTTTCTGCCTGTGTGAAGCAAACTTCTAGAAGACTACCTTCCACATGTACATACCAGCAGTAATTGATGCCCTTGGACATCTTGGTTCCCAAGATTTGAAAACATCATGTTTGAGCTGGCACAACAGATATTCCAAGGAATATTTACTCAATGAATTTGCTTGAATTTAGTATTGTTGCCCTTGAGTTTTAAGGTAAAGGCTCTCCAAAACTTATTTGCAGCATCTGATGGAATTTGGGATATCTCAAGTTTGCAACCCTATCACAACGTAGAAAAGTGAATCTTTTGAGTAATTTGCACTAAATTGGAAGCAGGCAATCTATGAGGCTCAGCAGAGGTTGAGGCACAGGTAAATGAAGGGAAGTAAGAAGGAAGAGGAGTATGCCAAGAAGCCCCAAAAATATGGTGACATAAACAGAACCTGAAAACTGACAGGTGAGCACATCAGCGTACATAACAAAAACCATTTTCAGAATGTCAGGGAGGATGCTCAGAGAAGATGTTTGTGGCGGTATCTGAAACCAGATAGGTTAAGCCCAGTCTGTATCTCCCTGAGCTTCCTTAGCCAAGTAGACTAACACATACAATAAAAAAAAGTGTACCTAGTAACACAGATTCGTTGCCTGTTAGGAAAAGTAATTTACTGACTTTCAAGAAGCAAATAAGTAGGTGACCATAGTGGCTTGCACGGGATAAGGATAAGACAGGGCAGGTGATTTAAAAATTGTTTCAGATAAGTAGATTAAGCCAATGCAAAAACATGGGTGAGAATGACATGGTTTACTTTCTTGATTTTGCAGAGCATCATCCTGGACTTACTTAAAGTTTAGAGACAGAATTTAGGAAGATCATAAAAATAAAATTGCCATCACTGACAGGGCAAAAATGATTACAGTTTTTAATGGTGACAGCAGTTAAACTTCAGTAAACCAAGGAAAATATTGGAGCAGCTTCTGAAAGAAAATGTGCTTCATAACTGGGTTGAGGACAACCTAAATAAATTACAAGTTCAAAGATTGATGTCACAGTCAAGCACCTAATCCTTAGAAAAGATTTCCTAGGACCCCTGTGATGAAAAACCTCCAACTATGTGATTGGCTGAAGTGGGCTTACCCAAGACTGTCTGTGGTTACTGTTAAAATCAGTTGTGGGCCCTTTTTATGAAGGAAGAGCCAGATGATTTTTTAGCACCTGATAATCATGCATGACAAGAGTTTTGGACAGGTTCATCTGTATTTTATTATGCTGGACAATCAGAACTTTGACTGCTAAACAAAACCTAATCTTTCCCAAGTTCATAAGTAGCCGCTGGAGTCAACTGGATTGTCCATGTGGAAACTGCTTCAAAAGCCTTAATAAAGGAAGATACTCTTTCAAGAGTCTCTGGAAGTTGAGCCTGTGGAATGTCACAGAATCATAACCTGCCCATAGGGTTTCACACATGGATTTTTGAAGACTTCC
>JAWWLV010000100.1:43969540-43985273 GCA_035041135.1 Platyrinchus mystaceus
ATTCAATATCTACATGAAGTCTTCATAAAACAACAGTTTGCATCAGTTCACAGCTTTCCTAAAGAGACACTGATGGAGGTCTAAAGTGGGAGACTAGTTGAGGTGGGGCTGGAGGGAGGAGAGGAGGAGAAAACTCATTGACACAAAGTTACTGAAATTGAAAGAATGTCATTATCTTCCAGCACAGAAAATCCAAAGATATACTTCGAGTGTTAAGTTACAAAGTACCCTACAATTCAGAGAGAACTATTTTAAACCAAAAGAAACCTAATAATCTTTCCTGCTACTATTACCTGATGTGACAGAATCAGTGCACTTGGCAGCTACACATTAATGTAAGCACCTGAATGACATTCACAATATATGATTAGCTGAAAAGCATGCTTCCTGCTGGGCCAGAAGATTTTGTTTTGTTCTGTTTGACAAAATATTTAAAACTTATGAATGCAGAAATATACCCTCAGAATCATCAAACAGAAAGAACTGTGGAAGAGAAGGGGAAAAGGGGAAAGAAGGGAAGGGTTGACTTCTGGAGGCTTTATTCTTGTAGTAAGTGTTATTTTAGCAGAGTGTGAAGGATTTTTCAAGGAGGTATATTTAGGAGACACGCTACCGGTCTGTTAGTTACTTGGGAAAGAAAACTGATAGAGAGAAGAGATATTGCGAGAAGTTACATAGTGCATCCCTTTCCTTGGTAGCAGCTCACATAGAGGTCTATGTGAACTGAAGTTTAAAAATCAATTCACTGCATCTTCCATAATATTGTCTGAGTTAATTATGTACAAAGCACACATAGGCACATAAAGCAAGCTATGAAAAAAAAAAAAAAAAAAAAAAAAAAAAAAAGCCAGAGACTCGTGCTTACTTAGAACAAAGACCACAAAAGCCCAGGGGAAATATAACCTTCAAATGGGTATGTCCCCTTGCCTCCTCCCCCCATCTTCTGCTGTGCTGCAAAATTTTAATATCTCATCAAGTATATAGCTGCCATAAACGACTGTCACTTTTTATGTAGTTTCAGATGCAAGAAGGAGCACATTCTTTATAATGACCTAGACCTATCAAACAAAGAAATAACACTTTGGGATTATGAACTCTAAATTATGAGTGATTATTTCTAAATTCATTACAACTTTGTTTGACATTTTTATTACCTTCTTAATTTCTTCCAACCAAGCCACAGAAGTTATTACTCATTATATAAACAGTGCACTGATCAGGAAAAAGGGTTTTCCAGGTTTGCATTCCAGCTATTTGGCTTCCAAACTAAGATGACTGAGCCAGTTTTGAGGATGTTGCTGAAGCTAACATCAGCATCAAAGTCACAAAAATAAAATGAAGTTTGTCATATGTTTTGCACTCCAGAAACTTAAAGCATTTCTCAGACATTAAGCAATTAAAATGCACAACAAGCTGTTGACAAAGGTATTATTAGCTCCATTTTACAGATGGAGGAAGAATGTCAGGAACTGAGTCATGTCACAGTGTTTTAATACATCAGCAAGATATCAGTCTGTAGCAATGGCAAAGGTAGAGATATTTGACAATGAACAAGTAAGAGATTTGGGGGGTTGGTATGAAATACATTATATTGCGAGCTATGCAATTGTGTACAACTGTGTAAATATAAATAATTACTTAGGTGAGAAACTGAAGGGAAGAGTGCTGTCTCACCTTGATGGAGGGCACAGTTGCCACAGCAGACTGATCTCCATGACTCACTGGAGTTCTGCTCAGCTCAGTAAAAACACCAGAGTACATCTATCTTCATTTGCTGCAAGAGAAATCCTACTCTTCTGCTCTAACATTTGGATCAGGTCCTAAGGTAGGATGAAGTCTGAGCTTCACACTTCCCACTTGTCTACACAGAAAAGAATACATTTGACTGGCGGGAAAAGGATGACAGGAGAGAGTGCAGGGGTGTGATAACATTTGTAGAATTGTACTCCAGTAAGGTCGTGTACTTAGAGCTAAGCTTTCAGGCATTGGTCTGTTGGGATCTCTTACATGACTGACTGAATGTGTTTAGAGGCTTTCTGGCCTTCCTCTGACAAATCAGGTATTGGCCATTCCCTGAGGCAGGACATTCATCACATTTGGCAAATCCTGTATTCCTCTGATCTCTCCCTCTGGTAGGGTTTGCAATTAAGAATCTACAAACAATTTTCAAACTAAAGCCAAGAAAAAATCAAGAAAATGAGAATACTGAAAGAGACAGGAGACCTATTTGGCTAAGGAATACATTACTCTAGATAGAGTCACAATAACTAGTAAAACTAGTCTCACACAAATGACCAACATACGTGTACTATCTGGTGAACACTTTCTTTTTATCTGGCATATTCAACAATGAAAGATCTGAGTTTTAGGTTTCTTTTTTGTTTGCTGGTTGGTTTTTAAAAGGAGAATAATTTTCCGTGGATTACATAGTTAACAAATATCCATAGTATTATCAACTGCAGAAGTTTATCTTCAAAAATCTTTTTGGTCTTCCACTGAGTTGGTGACAGTATCAGCACTGAATAGCATAGTTTGCACTGCTTTGTTCAATGGATTTCTGATTGCATGGCTAAATGTCTTCAAGGTCTCTTCACAGGAGCCTAACATCCTGCCTTTGCTAGAAAGGGCAGCCTTTGTTATACTAGGCACACATTTACTCACCCTCCCTCATAGGGGCAGATGATGCAAGACAAGTTTATCTGAGTTGCTGTTTGTGACCCTTCTCAGCTTTGTTTTTTTGTGTTCACATGAAAGCAGTTCTAACAATAGCTGAGCTTGGGCACCCTGCCTGGAAAGTTCGAGCCTCTGCCAGACAGTCACACATTGTTAGACATTTTGCCTCACGTGCCAGGATGTCTGACAATTAAATGGACAGATGAATGTCCTCAAACTCCTCTCCAATACCTGATTACAAGCCATGTATCACTTACCCAGAAAACCAAGAGGGTGAGAGAAGAGATGAGAGGCTGTGCAGCAAGAAGATAAAGTTATGCCAGTGGCTAAGGGATGTACCCCTCTGCTCCTCAGCAGTACGCGGGACCATTACAGTATGCAATATCCAGCATTGCTCCTAGGAGGTACTTGTGCTCTGAAACTCACCTTCTGACTTTTGAAATGAACTCATGGAGCTTTGAAGGACCAACCAGAAAGCAAAAGTAATTTTACTTCCTGAATCTGTATTTCTGTTGAAAAATGTAGATATGTGCAGTAATTCTGCTGATTCAGTCCACCTTATAAAGTATCAAATTCCCTCTATACATCTTGAGTACTTGATTTCACTACTTTTAATCTGCATATGCCCTTTTTTATTAACGTGATCACTGATCAACACATGAATAGTCAAGCGTACACACTTGAGTGAAATGTTTCTCTAAAGAAACATTGAAGGATTAAGGATCTGAAGTATGCCAGAGAAATTATAGACTTCAGCAATGAATAACCCTCCTGTGTGTGATGCTACTAATGATACGAGTCCCATGAATCAGTCTCATTCTGTCCTCCCCTTTCCTAAGATCACATCTCTTGAACAATGTAAATCTTTTGCATAAACATAGGCAAGTTTTGCCTCAGGTGAGAAAAACACTCAATAAAATGGCTTATATTTGTCCTCGGGAATTCCAGAAACTCTTGTTAAACAGAGAGACAGAAATGTATACAAGTGTCTAAAGACTGATTTAGAAAAGTAAATATTTAACAGTGATATTTGTATTAAATAACTATTTTCTGTCCTTGTTGTAGTTCCTAGCCCTTTTTTCTGTCAATCCTTAAACAAGAACTTTTTGCATTCTGATTGCATTTTTATTTTCCCTGGGCACTGTATTTGTGGTGGGAATTTGCAGTGATTAATATTGTATTACCAGTTTCTTTAATCAAATGCTGTTTTATTTATTCCCTACTCAGGATGAGATTAACTGTAGTGAAGTAGTGACCGTAACTGAGCTCCAAGGGTCTTTGAGTCTTTCAAGGAGAGAAAAGAAGTCATTCATAACACTATAAATATCTAGACATGGAGTATTAGGAAATTTTTAAGGTCTATTAAATCTCTTTTCAGTGACTTGAGACAGATGTTGCTTGATGTGATACATCACCACTAGAGTAGTTGCCTTCTCAATGCTAAGCAACTGCAGGATCTTTGCATGATCCTGCCACCACAGTCATAGCTGGATCTGTCTCTGACAAACGTCTGACCTCTGTTGTAGGACTTGGCTGTGCAATAGGGCTTGTAAGATCACGAGTTCCAATATGGTAATCAGAGAGTCTTAAGCACATCTTTCAGGACAGTTATTGAAGATTTATTCAAACATGCAGCAGATTTATATTTTTTTCTTTTGGATAACTATAGCCATGACCTACTGCCAGAGGGTCAAACACTTCCAAGTCCAATGGTGGCTAACCATTTATAGTTTCTGAATTCTTCTCAGTGTAAGCGTTTTGTAATGGCATTACGTAAAATGAAACAAAACAGATCAAACATGTCTCAGGGACTTCCTGGTAACATATGTCACCCTTAATAGTTATGGTCTTGTGTTCATAAGACAGAAAATTAACTTGATTTAAAGGCATTGGGAAAACTAATCATTCTGGAAGTATATGGGTCTAAACTATAAAACCTGCAGAGTCATTTCTTCACAGTGAAGATTTACTGTCATGATCATTGTAAAAATTGAGTACAAAATCAGTATTTATATTTCTGCTCTTACAAAATATTAGGAAATAATATATTTTCTTAATTCATTACAATTATTAATTCAAATAAACTAACAAATATTGAGTCTATTTCTGTGATGCAACAAATATTTGAAAAAGTAATTATTTAAAAACTACATTATTTTTTAACTTTTTTTTCGCACATAATTGACAATTCATAGAATCTTGAAATCTTTGCTGAGTTTTGTAAATACAGCTTTTCTCAGATAAAAATTGCTGAAAGACAGGGTGAGCTCAGATATAGTGCAATAATTGCTCATTTTCTACAAGTCTTTCATCCTTAAAAATATCTTAGCTGCTCTCGGGTTTTTCAGACTGAAAAAAACGTATGTTTTGCATCTGAGAAGAGCTGCAGATCTTAATATATTTTAACAAATTTGACACACAGAAATGTGTGCTCTCATCTTTCCATTAATACTTTAATGCAGAAGATTGGAACCACATTGCTTGATGTTCGAAAGATTAGCAAGAGAGTTTTGTTGCTTGTCCTTCATTTCGCAAGCACAATATAATTTCTGCATCATTTTTAGTCTCCATATTCCAGATGTTTACTATTATATATCACATCAAACAGATCTCTCTTCTCTTTGCAAGGGAAGCTCAGATTGTGGTATATGAAAATTTTTAAAGGACTATACAAAATAAATACAATTCACAGAACAGTCAGTTTATTTTGGGACAAAAATAATCCAAGGTAAGAGACCATGGAAGAAGACAGGAGTATGGACAAGAATTCACAATTTGGTACCTACCCAAAAGATTAGACAAATACATCCTTAATTGCATGAAACTTATGCTCATTTCATTAAATTAAACTGATTTTACTCAGGTATCTAAGCCCAAGACTTGTTCATACTAACTTCCTTGCAGATAAAAGGCAAATAATCATCTGCTTTTCCTTCTATCTGAGAACGGACTTGCTTTCTGCAGCAAGTATACAGCTCTGGTAGTAGTGATTAGGTAGCACAGGCAGTCCACATAAAAACAGCATGTATCATGGAAAAGCAGCAATAATAAGCACATGATTTCATTGAGGAGGGAAAGCTGGTGTTATCAGATAAGTGACAGAAAGTTTTACTTTTCACTTAAATGATCTGAATGAAAAGCCCAAAGAAAGGGCAAAACTGCAAATATGGAGTGTTAAGGCACTATTAGTAAAATAAAATTACAAAGCTCATGTGTGCTTATGCACTGCTGTTTGGAGTGGGTGAGAAGACCTCCCACAGATCCCTTCTCTTTGAGCTGCAAAATATTGATAAGGTGAGATAATTAAAACTTTTACATGCTTTCTTTTGTTCTCCATAGGGTTAGGAAAGATCACTTGGAATGGGCACTTCTTACAATTGTTATACACCCTGAACATGGCATCTTTGTTTTTGCTGAGGCCCCAAGCATCAGCACCTAGGGTAAGTTTTCCTTACCTCCAGTTTCACATGGTTATGTCTCAGAGCAGGCTGACTATATTACAAAACATCGGGGCACAATGTTAATTTTGGAAGATATCCTATGATGACAATGATGCAGTTTTTAAAAAAGGGAAAAAATTGTTACAAGACCACCATAATAATTTCCCATGAACCTGGAGGTGACAGAATGGAAGGCCATTCCTTCTGCTGCCATGGAAAACAATTGGCACAAAAAACAGCCAACCAAGCAAAACAACCAAAAATAAAAAAGCAAACCACCCCTAAAACCTGTTTATTAAAATAAAAAGCATTAAAGTGAAAAGTGGACCAAATCCAGACCTTTCATATAAGCTGTCTATATGTCCATCCTGAAAACACACTCATTTCACATGCACAGTTTCAGCCTTTGTATAATTTCCTAGAATATTTAAGGTTTTATTTGGTGAAAGAGGATGAAAAAGAACAGAGGACATGAGATTTGAAAAAGTGAAAAGAGACTATAAAATTTAGTAGATGTATTTTTCCAAACCACATTATATAACACAATATTTTACAAAGGGAAGATGTATAAAAGCTGGAAGCAGATATGCTATTTACATTCTAAAGAACAGCTAAGTCTGTATGATTACCTATGTTATTTGAAATGTTACTTATTTATCTTTTCATACTAGTTTTTTCTCTTTTTTAGCTAGTACAGCTTTACTATGATTTCTTTCCCTTCTGCATGTGGGCCAGCACTTCCCACTTCCAACCATGTTTTAAAGATAAAATATTGTAATACGAGTACTCTTTCTGCCTCCTGTTGTCAGAAGGCAAATATTTTTTGTTTGGGAAATAAAACATGCAAAAAAAGTCCTTTCTTGGGATGTGTTTAAAGCTGTTTTAATGGCATTCTAATTCTTCTACAATTGCTCAAGTTAAAAGAAGACTGAATTAATTATTTTTTAAAAAAATCTAGAATTTCTAAACTATGTAATCCTGCAGATAAATTTCTTTCCTGTATCATACCTTTACTGAACAGCTTGAAACAGTTCTCACTCTATGTAATAGAATCATTTGCATGCATAACATTATTGAAGAATTTTGTTTGTGAATTCATATGAAGTTTTTTCTATGAGTAGGTTATTCTTTAATATGTTATGATTCAAAAATTTTGCATTTTGTTATATATAGGTATGAAGGTATTTACAATGGGAACTGTGATTTTAAGGAAAAGAAAGAAGCGTATATTTTCTCTGGTTTCAAAAATAAAACAGCTAAGCATCTGAATTTCACTTTTCTACCTGCTTTGTATTTCTTCCTGGAGGAAAAAAAAAAAAAAAAAAAAAGAAAGGTAGGCGAGCAAGTGAGGCTGAGGGTAAATAAATAATCCATGGCTTCTAAAGAATATTTATTTGAATTAAGTAAGAACGAAAGGTTTAGGCATGGATTAGGAAGTAATGTTAGGGCCTTTTGTCTCATAGGAAGAGTACTTTGAAGTTCAGGTGTAAGGCTTCCAAGAAAGACCGTACAGATTTCAGATTAGTCATAACTGAGAATAGTGTAATCATATCTGACAGCAAGACCTGACTTATTATGCGTGTACTATATTTAATATCTACCTTGATTTTGTTCATATTAAAGACATTGCAAGTCCTGTTCAGCTTTATGCATCAGATGCCTAGCAATTCTCACATACAAGCACATAGCAAAGGCAATTACACTTACAGGTCTGGGTCCATAAGCTGTGTGTCACTTTCAGTAAAACTGTCTGTTTTGAAATGTGCTAAAGTACCCAAGCCTAATTCAGGTAGTCAGCAAACTGCAGCATCTGCCAGCTAAGGAACATGTCACTGCCAGATATAGCCACAGCCACCATCTTCCTTTAGGACTTGATGTCAGCTGAACACAAAGGTACCAAATGTCTGAAAGAAAAAAAGCCTGGAAGATGAGAATGGGGAGTGGCAGTTTACACATTCTGATAAACATAGATTCTTGCTCACTGTTTTGTGATATTTCAAAAACACTGGATCACAAATGCTCCTCTGTCTGTGTTATTCGCCAGGTGTCTAATGGAAAATAAAAGAGGCTTTCACATAAAAAAGGCATATATGGTTCACTTGATTAATGCATAAATGTGTTTTCAGGCAGGTGAATGCCAAAAAATACAGGCCAAGTAACAAGTAAGTTGTCACCTTTTGCAGTCCCAAGTAGCTCTGGGAGACCTATTTCAGAAGTGGCATCTCCTGGAGTTTCATTGTAATGTTAATAATGTGGGCAGGATACCCACTCCTCACAGCTCAGAAACAGGCACTGGGGTTGTCAGTGTGGTTCTTCTGTTTTCTGGTTTGATTTGATCCCTGGGCTCCCTGAAGGGAAGGAGCTGGCTGTTCCAACACTGTTGAGGTGGTTACCTGCTTTATTCCGTGGTTGCAGCCATGGTTGCATTTAGAGCTGCACCCAGAAATGGGGTCAGGAATTTGGTCAGCTAATTCTGACTGCTCTTTGGAAGTCTTTGAGAAAAAGAATTTTGGAGAAAATCCCACTGCAACAATGTCAGTAATGATGTATTTTTAACTATTCTTCTTACTTGATCATGAGGATGGAAGAAACCCATGAATTTTGCCTCATGATAGATGCATTACCATTTCTAATTTCAATTTGGTCTGGAGTCAAGGTGATCTAAGAGTAACAATTTGTTGTCAAATAGAGAAGTTGTTTTTACAGTTGTCTGAACCTTTTCAACACTTTCTCTTTAAGATTTATAAAGTTGTTAACATTACTAACAATAACAAATAAGCATGACCATGAATGTCACTCATTATTCCTCTTCTATTTTTGGGGGTAATTTTTTTCTTTTTATATATTGATTACATGGACATAGTTAGTTTTAGGGGTATAGGCTCAGAAATAAATGAATTTGTCTGCTTGTCATATATGATTTTAACAGATAAGGCCTTTTTATGTTCTGATGTATTGAAGCCTAAATGTATAAGTACAATGACAAAAGATGTAAATGCTGAGGCAAGGGCCCATTTCAAAGCAGATGACTGTCAAAGGATTTTGGTAGTGTTTTCAGTTGCTGTTCAGTCCATGTCTCCTTGGACAGTATATGGCAAAGGAGAACTAGAGGTAGGAGGTTTATACTGTTAGAGAAAGTTCTGAAGGAAAAATCCCTTCTGCTGTTATAAACAGTCAGACGTGGGGTGGGGAGTGTGGAGGACTGATGACATTCCCACAGCTCAACCCTGCTTACTTTCAGCTCCCTTCTGTGTTCCTTGCCGAGAAGGTGCCACATGTATCTTTAATACAACTCCTGGTGCTGTAGTAAAACATCCTGTGGGTTAATTTATCTAATCCTCTGAACAGGAGGCTTAACAGCTGGAGCTCATCATGTCCTCCTTTTATGCTGATTCAGTGGTCAGCAGAAAATATGATGATTCCCAGATGTTCACACTTGATAGAATCAACAGGCTTGAGAGGAACACAGGAGAAATCAGGGGTTTTTTTGGTCTTTTTTTGTTTGGTTGGTTTGGGTGTTTTTTTGCCACTGTAATGTGCACAGAAGAAAAGGAGGTCAATATATTTTTAAAGGAAATACATGTTTTGGGAATTTCAAAACACTTTGAAAACATCTTTGTTTTCTCAAGCTGAGATCCAGAGATAGGAAAATGTGTCATTGCATAGATTTAGCACATAGCTGAACATGGTTTGTATGGGCTTATTACAACCTTTTTTTTTGCTTTGATTTGTTAACAAAATACAAACCTCCCTTTCAATAATACAAACAGTGCAGTAATCTGGTTGTAGTGGCCAATAAGTATATCCAAAATTTCAATTATTGAATTTTTACTGCTGTAGACTCGCAAGTCTCAAAGAACTGCACGCAGAAAATCGATGTTAGTCAAATCAATCAGAAGAGAGGGAAAATAAACAGATTGACTAAATGCAGAAGTGGTGGCATAATTGCTCAGATTTTAATTGGGTAACTAGCTCTTGAAACTTAAAGGATGCAGCCTTTCTGTGGCTAGGAAAGCATGTTGTACACTTGGTCTGTTCAATGGGTTTCTATGCTGTGTGCTCAATTATTTCTTCAAGAGAAAATTCAAGGATTTCCTCTTCCAAAGAGTTACAGAAGTGTTTTTAGCACAATGTAGAACAGCTGAAGTGGGACAGATGCCATACTCCTGGTAAAGTCCTCCATCTGATTAGATGTTTGGCTGGGATACAGAGGACTCTGGTCTGAATCCGGCTTAAGTGCGGACACCCATTTGAGCCAAGCATTCTCATTACAGGGAAGATGCTGTTTGGCGGCACATCCGCTGCTTTGGAAACAGTGATTTTCTTTTAGCTATCTCCTAACTAGCCAGACTAATGTTCTTCAGTCAGATAATGTGCTTAGCTGTCATATTCTTGATAACCTGGTGAGTCTTTTGCTGGTCTAGTGCCTAAGAGACCAGGATCTGAGATGTCTCAAATAACGCTTCGTTTAAAAAATGACAGATCTCAGAGGAAGATCCTACCTCTTTGTTATGTCCCAAAAGCCTGTTGGTTTGGTCATCCCTTGTAAGATGTCTGATCAGGCAGAGTGCAGGTAGCTAGATGTAGCTTCTCAGGTTAGTAACACTCATGCACCCCTCCAACTTGTTGAATAGTTTTTCAGCACACAATAGATAAGTAAGAGCACAACAGAGAATCCCAAAGCCATCTTGTGATTTGACTATTTACTTGAGAAAAAAAGACAAGATAATGGAAATTTATCAAGCCATTATTAGTATCCCATATTCAATAAAGATCTTCAGGTTATCAGCTGAACTGGAGGCAGGAGAATATCATGGGTTTTTCTGCATACAGAGGAATGTCACACCTGCAGTGCCCATCCTACCATAGCCTCTGCACTACAGAGGTCTTATCTGTCTGGTGCACACTCCTTTTCTCTCCTTCACAAAGTATTAGTCACATGAAATTGTTGTTGCAGTGAGTCCTTCACAGCAGAGGATGGTATCATGGTGTGGGTGGATGAGTCAAGCTCAGCGGATGAGCAGATGATTGTGAGTTCATACAAATTAGGAAATCTTGACACAGGAAGAGAAAGAAAAATGTGCTCCCTTACAACACCACCATGGCTAAGTTTCACAGCAATGCGTTTTCTAATTTCATCAATTTTTCTCTTTCCTTTCAGCTCCTTTTCTTGGAATTAACAATATTCCCCCAGTACAAAGTGAGAAAAGTGAGAGAAATGTGAGCTTTGAGGTACTCCTGAAACAGTTCCTTCCTTTTGCCCAAGCTAAATGCTGAATGTTTGGAAACCAGTTGCTACCAAAAAAAACAGGTTTAATGTATGGAAAAAAATCATGGTACATAACTGTAGCATTCTGATAGGTGACAATAGGAAGGACTGAGGAGATATAAAAACCTTTCATAGCAAGCACTGAAAATTGTTTTCCAACAGATTGTACAGCACCTGTCAGGTGACTGTTCATAATTTTGATTTGATTTCCAAGATGAAGTAATCTACCTTGAAAATTAAATGCACAATCTTTCCTCCAAGGTCAGTTGCTCTCACTGCAAGTCTTTCTTTAGCAACAAGAGCACTACATGTAGGTGCCACCTCAAATGCAACAAACCAGTTAACCAACCCAACACAAACCTCTCCATCCTCCAGTTAGAGAAACCCCTATGACCAAAGACAACATAGAAAGACTCTGCAATAGACAGTGGTCTATCTAGCTCATCAAAAATGACCTAACAACATCTCATCATGCATGACTTACCCCACTCTCAGGATCTGGCAGTAGAAGAGTCATACTTTTTTTTCCTTCTGTTCTAAAGCATGTGTGCTCTCCATATGTGGTTCAAATAACTGAGACCTGCACTTGAGCTTCAAGCATTTCTCATTCTATTCTTCTACCTTTTTTTTTTTTTTTCCCCACATTTGCCCAAGGGTAGACTCATACTAATCCTTACAAACATTCTGACCTTGTTTTTAATAAAATGCTCTCTGAAAAGGTAATACTCATTTCAAACTAGGACCATTTTCAAAGCTTGTGTTTTTAATTTTTTTATTTGGATTCCAAATTATGCTTTTTCTATTTGTGTGTGTGTTTTACTATCAATAATGATAACTTTTAAACAAAATGTGTTTCTGTTCTCTATTTTGTCCTTTGAAGAGAATTACTTATGTAGCTATTATACACAGTTTGGCATTCATTCATCTGAACACTGCTATGCAGTGCATCCTTTTGTGCAGCTGGCACTACCTCTCTGGGCTGTCTCCAGCAACTGGTTAGCACTACCTTTTTCTTTCAAGAGCTAAGTGGATATGCTGTATTTTACTCTGACAGCTGGGCAATTTTATTTGAGCCTTATTGAACTTGATAGCTACCTTTAGGGAATGTCTTTTTCAATTGTTCATTTCCAAAGTCTTCTGTCAGTTCAGGCTGTGAAACACAAAGGAAAATGCTGAAATTGTTAGTACTGATGCATCCATATGGGATAACGAATGATGGGGCATCACTGTTCTTTGGACATTGAAGGAGGTTATTAGCATCCTGTTAGAGCTCCAAAAACAAGAGGGGAAAGGAAAGCTGTTTTCAATTTCTTTAAAACTATTTTACTTTGCTTAATAATGCTTTTGCGTGTGTGGTGTCATTAGATTATTTGGGAATCTACAAGTGCAGTGGAAGCAATGACACAGTTCCAAATGAAGTTTTGTCCCACTGATGGCAATGAAACACAGTCTTATATAAGAAATACTGCACAGATGCTATATGGTCCTGGAGGTAGCAACTATTAGCCCATATGGGCAGAATATTTGACACAGGAAAGTATCCAACGGCAAGCACACCCAGTCTTATTTAAAATATTTTTAATGTCCCTCTACTTGATATTCAGAACAAGCCTGTGTGAAATTTGAGGACTGACTTGCAAGTACAAATAACTGGTTGCTAGCTCTGTCTTCAGCTACACAGCTGTGAATCTACCTATCTGAAAATTATCAATGTCATCACCCAATTAATGACTGGAGAGGTATTTGGTTCACAGGGGAATTCCTGTAAAATTCATTCAAGGTAGGTAGCAATAAATAAAACCCGGAAGGGAAGTGAAAGCCTGGCTTGAATGGCCTCTGTTTCTAAAATCTGTCAGAGAAAGTTCTTTCCAAATTAAATAGCTAAATAAATCAACTTATCACCCAGATTTTTTTCAAGGGTTATTTACAAGTAATGCACACACCTTATTCCAGGCAAAACAGGTAGTTTATAGAATTAATCTTTTGATTCTATTTTTTGTCCATGATATTCCATAGGAAATGTCTAAACAGAGAAAAGAGTTTGGGCTTTCTTTTTTTTTCACCTTGGCAACACGGTTTTTATGTATGGTATAAAAGACAAAGTGAAAGACAACTGTTACTTGTATAACCTATACAAGTTAGTCTGAAACTTGCTTGCTCTCCCATTCATTCTACAGTATTTTGAGCACACACAATTCAGATTATAATTCTGTGAAACCCATTTTTGTGGCATTTTTTTTTCTACCTTTATGATCCTCATAGAATTGAAGTCTGTCTGCTGTGGCTCCAGGAAAAAAAACAAATGTCTACACCAATCCAACAGGTGACAGAAACAACCAATTCTATATTCTGATGCTCAGATATGACAGTATTAAATATACAGCTGTCTGGACATAGTCCTGGGCATCCTGCTCTGGGTGATCCATCTTGAGCAAGGGGGGTGGACCAGATGACCTCAAGAGATGCATTCTGACCTTAATCATTCTGTGATTCTGTGTTTCAGCAGTTCTGTAATTCTGTGCTTCTGTGATATTGTTTGTCCACCCTTGTCAGAGTCATGAGCATGTCTATTTGCTTTATTTTTCCCAATCAGTGTCATAGATGACCCCAAGTGCACTAACAACTAATGGCCCTGGAGTTCCATTAAGTTTAGACCTGAGGACCAAAACCTTGCCTCAGCTATCCTGTAGGTAATTTCTCTGCAGCTGAGAGTCCTTACCTGTCCCTCACCTCACGCTGTAGCCATGTCTCCAGCTCTGTCTGGCTCTATTTCCTTTTGCTTCTCCCTATATGGACTGTGTCACTCCTTGCCTTTTCAAGATGCCCATCATGTCACTCAGTTCATCCTACCCAAGACACTGGGGAGAGCTACATCCCACAGAGAGGGTCCTGCCTGACATGGGCGTATCCTTCACTCCCAGACTGTCCCCATCCCAGGACAGCCAACAGGAGAATTAGTCTCATTGTGTCAGCTCTGAAAAGGGGGAATAATACACATTTCAACTTTTTATGAAATTTGGATTCAGTCCTAAATGAAATAACAGCTTTTTATGAATCAAACCCAATAACATAAACAGCAAGGGCAATTAACCTTCAAAATCCAACTCGTCAGAGATATTTTTTATCAACAGAATGTTTCCTCTGTCATGCTGTACTTCCATAGCCATAGAAAAAGAGGACTTCTAAGCACTTTTAAAGATACAGAAGATGCCCTCAGATATAGGATGAATTTACCTCTCAGTGTGAAACAGCATGGATTTGAGGGCCTCAAGGGAATACTACAATGTATATCAATCTCTTCAAGCGATTGCAGTGATTGAGATTTTAGGTAACTGCTTTTGAATGTAGGCAAAAGGTTTCATGTTTGGCGATTGGTCTGATTTTTTGATTGCTGGGTTGTCCAACTGTTTAATCAACTTCCCTTCCTCCTTTTGACTTTTCTTTCTTCAGTCTTTACCTCCCTCCTTCCTTTCTTGTACCCTTCCTTTTTTCCTTCCTGTAAGACCCTGGGTTCAAGCCATGTGCTTGCCCAGACATTTTACTTATATTTAAGACTCCAAGAGTTTGCCTACCAAACTTTTGCAGAGCCTTTGGTTTTTTAATACCTCGAGATAGCATAAAGAGAGAAAGTTGCATATGTTTCCGAAGAGACTTCTTTTAATTTAGTGAGAAAATAGGCATTTTGGCAAAAGTTAAAAGCTGTAACATACAACCAAGACAAAGCATTTCCCTGAAGCACCATCACATGCTAACCCATACAACTTAGTAAAATACAACCCATCAGTTTTAAGCTACGCAAAAGAGATTAAGGAAAGAGTAAAGAAAGAAAGAGATTAACAGAAGGAAAAGGAGTAAAGATAGAGAGAGAAAAGAAATTAAGAAAAGATATTAAGGGGAAAAATAGCTACCACCAAAGAATCCTCTGAAATTCCGGTTCCCCATGGTGATAGGAGGTCCTGAGAGAAAAGGGAAGATGGAGGGAGCTGGCAGAAGAGCTTGCCAAGCCGCTCCTCATCATTTACCAACAGTCCTGGCTCTCTGGAGAGGTCCCAGATGATTGAAAGTTGGCAAATGTCACATGATCTACAAAAAGGGCTGCAGGGAGGACCCGGGAAACTACAGGCCTGTCAGCCTGACCTCAGTGCCTAGCAAGGTTATGGAGCAGATCATCCTGAGTGCAATCACACAGCACTTACAGGATGGACAAGGGATCAGATCCAGCCAGCATGGGTTTAGGAGGGGTGTCGCAGTTGAGACGGACACGACACGGTATAAATAGAAAAATTTATTAGGGAGAAAGCGAACAACCGCTGCACTTTCGCAGCACCTTTTATATGATTCTTAGCAACAC